>VZRN01001382.1:636547-715121 GCA_013397935.1 Dasyornis broadbenti
AAAAAAAAAAAAAAAGGAGCAGCCGTGCCTGGTTTTAAACCCAGCTCTCTTCATATGCAATTGCCTTCTGGATCCTGTGGTGTGACTTCCCACATACGAATTTTTTCCATTGTCCTTGGCAGCTAGAGGAGTCAAATGCCAACTGGTGGAAGATACTTTCTATAGCCACAGCATCTGGCTTCCTGGCTGGTTGCTGTGTCACTCATGCTGTTGACTGTGGAGCTACCTCTGTTCCTGTTTGGTGTTTAAATCCATGGAGTTGCTTCATCCCCATATGCTGTTTTCCTTTCCCACTTTTCAACTGCTTTGAAGATTTTTCCAGAAATTAATACTTCTTTGCGTAGTTTGCACATGGGCTCAAGATGAGAAATTTCCCTGGAATGGCTTCCTTCCTCATGTTGGGAAGGTTCTGGAGAAACACTCCAAGTTCATCCATGGTCACATTTATTTTATGATATCACTGAGAGTTTTCCCATGGCTTTATGACAGATGGTATTTGCTCTAAAAACAACCATATTTTCTGTTACCTCAGTGCTGCTCTGTACTGGTGGTTGTCTCCTTTAGAAAATTAAATGCCTTCCACCCCAAATCACTTTTATCTAAAACATTTGGAGGGCTGTTTTGTAGGAAATATATTAATTTGGTTTCTTCTAATTACCAGGGGATATAAAAGTCTGGGCCTCAGTGAAAGAGAAAACTGTGGAAGACATCTTAGACAGGAGAGATGCATAAAGCTATTGACAATAAAACTACTTTTTTGTTCCACTGAAACCACCAAGGATCAGTAGGATCAGACTCAGCAATTTTGGTGGGGTTTAGTTGTTAATAAATTTTGTATAAAACCAGATTCTCAGCTGCTATAAATCAATATAACTTTATTGAGCCAAATGTAACAGCTCAACCAGCTCAGAATCCAGCCCATTGCTTTCAGATCTGTTTGAGAATTATATGCAGACAATGCCGGGAAGAAAGAAAGGAGAAAGAAAGTCTTTCAATAATGTCAAAATTCTGCTACCTGATAAGGAGTTCAAAGGCTGGCATTTTTTACCCATAGAGGAAAGCTGTCCTGCTCCTGCTGAGCTCAGCACTGCACAGGGCACCCAGGAAAAGCCATTTCCCACTTGCTCCTGATTAAAATGAACCTTTTTGTTCCTCTGCTAAAAAGGAAGCTACAAAGTGGCTGCACTCATGACACCAGGAGCACTGCCAAGCTAAAATACCCAGTGAAGTGGGAGAAAGATGGGCAGATAATGACAGGACAAGGGGGAATGGTTTTAAACAAAGGAGGAGAGATTTCGATTAGATATTGGGAAGAGATTCTTCCCTGTGAAGGTGGGGAGGCCCTGGCACAGGGTGCCCAGAGAAGCTGCTGCCGCCCCATCCCTGGAGTCTCCATGACTTGAAAGAAAGGAACGAGCAGCTGTGAGACACCACAGTTCTTCAGCAGACAGGAATGAGCCAGAACACGTGTGAACTGAGGCCGTAAATTAATAAAAACCTCAGCATCTTGTTAATTATGCCCTAAGCCATGTACACTCCACAAATCAGTAGCTTTACAAACCTGCACAAACCTACAGCATTGCAGTCTTTTCTGTTTTATACTACAACGGGGAAAATTCTTTTTTAGGGATTTTTTTTTTTTAGGCCTGTTTTTTTTCACATGATGTGGTTATGGGTTACAATACCGAGGAAATTAAGGTTTATGCTACAATGTCAATGTTACCTCAACTATAGAGGAGAAGATTGTACAATCTCAGAAGACCATCTGGCAAGAAATTGTTTTTGAAAGACATAAAAGCCAACAGATAGCACTGTTCATCAGCTTCACACCATCAGAAACCATCGGGTTTATCTTTGTACAGAGACCATCCGTGTCATCAGTCACATAATTTAGAGTGAGAAATATATAAAGATTCTGTTCAGTGGCAATTACAGTTATAAGGACCAATAGAGAAATCATTTGCTGTGCTGTCAGCTCAGGGATTACAGATTTCATGTGAGGTTTTAGTGACCTTAGGGCATTAAAAGTGATATCCCTCTCAGCACAGCAGATTGAAAAGTATTGATGAGAGAGTCAAGATGAGAGAACAGCAGCTTGCTAAGACATTCCTCTGCCTCTGCCCATTTACTGCTACATTAATCTTTCCTTGATCTATTAAATTCCATTTTCTTGGACATTTATTCCGGGGACATGTAGGAAACGGGCTGAACCTGTATCATCACGTCAGCTGGCACCCTAAGAGGACTCCAAAGCCATGAACCCAAAAGGACAGGAAATATGTCACTAGGCAGTGCAGGATATGAGATTTCCACCAACAAATGAACGAGACTGTGACTTCCTTTCCCCCCAGTGGCATTGGCATCAAGGCTTTTAACTAAAACTGAAGGCATTTTCATTTTGCCAGGTTACAGAAGCACACCATAACCAATCTTATCTTCACAGCAAAAATGCTCCTGCACAGACTGAGCAGGGGAGTATATTGACTTCACTAGGGGCAGGAGGCCACCTGCTTGTAGCTACTCTGTACAATGTTTATTCACGTGAAAGACTGGGCAAGGTATTCCAAAGCAGGTGGACTCTCCATCCCTGAAAGTGTCCAAGGCCAGGCTGGATGGGGCTTGGAGCAGCCTGGTCTAGTGGGAGGTGTCCCTGCCCATGGCAGGGGGTGGAATGAGACGATCTCCAAGGTCCCTTCCAACCCTCTACTCACTGCCAAGTGTCTGCTGCAAAGACCTTCAGGCAGAGAGTAAAAGGCATGAAAAAAGGAAGGCAGACCATAATCAGCACTTTACAAACACTGAAGGAGAGCTGCAAACAGCTTTTTTCAAAGATTTCTGGAGGAAAAAGCAGGAGAGCGAGGTTCAAGCAGGCACAGAGCATAGACTGTGGGTTTACCTGATCTTGCACTGTAACCCTGATGGAAAATTAATTTATAGCTTTAGAATTGCAGCTTCAATATCAATTCTTAGGAGACTTGAAGGGCCTCAGTCTGGTTCAGTGGTCATAAGATTTTAGCCCTTAATGCCCCTCAAAACGCTCTCCTCAAGGCAGAAAGTGAGTCTCCCACCTTGCTGAGAGGATGAGCTGTGACCACGGGTGGTCCCAGAAGGACTCAGGGACATTCCTCTCTGTACTTGGGGAAGGCTTTATCATATCCCTGTCTAGAGAAACTCTTCTTCTGCTCCTCATTCCAGCCCCCAAATCCGAGTGTGGGCTGTTCAGCCTGCGCAGCTGCACTTCGGAGCAGACTGCACTGCTTCTTCACCAAGCTGCAGACGAGCTGACTCTCTGAGTCACCAAGATCTCTGTGATGAAGCACTAGCAGAGGGAAAGGTGCAAACAAATATTTGAAAATAAAAAAGGTTTTCATCTGGTTAGATTCCAAGGAATTTCATAATTAACCACAAAAATCTTATTTAGTCTCTTGTTAAGCGGTGGCCAATGCTCAAAATTGCTCATAACTTTGTTGCTCACAGACCCCACTGAATGCTAAAGGGATGGAAGAAGTGGTGGATTTGGCAGTGCTGGGTTAATGGCTGGACTTAATTCTGAAAGCTTTAAAAATTTTTAGAATTAAAAGCTTCTTCCAGCCTTAATGGCTCCATGCACCCATGGTACTTCCCTGCTGAGCTTCACTCACCACCACTTGCCCCATCCAGCTCTCCAGCTGCAGTGCCTTGCAGCAGCCCCTGTACTCTGTGGCTCAGGGAAAACTGTTCAAATTTGAGTCAGTGTTACTGATAAAAGAATGAAGAAAAACACTGCAATGTTCTTAATCCAACTGGGATGATTTTGAAGGTGCTTCAGGTGCAAATGACAGAGGCCTCAAGCCCTGAGTTACAGCCCTCACCACTGACTTGCGGTCCATGGAAAAGGGGGGCAAATGCAGCATTTAAGGAACAAGGCACCTGTCAAAGAGGCACTTGTTCTCAGCTGATGCACTCAGTTAACCAAATTTACCTGGCTGTGCATCTAATTTATTTTTCTTCCTTTGTGCTGCCTGATTTGCATTCCCCAGAAATAGTCACTCTTTAGGATTTAGAAAATAATCTGCATGTTCTGGAGAAAATAAGATTTTCTTTTTCATCTCTTTGTCTCCCTTGCTGTCAAAATCTTATTTTATGCCTTCCTCTTGCAATCCATCTTAACAATGGCAGCGGCACAGGTAATATCTCTCTGAGCTTGATGAACTGAGGGACACTTGCTTCTATAACTGGGGGACAGTGATTATGTCTGAGTCTTTGCGAAAGATTTGAGAGCATGAGGGGGAAATGCTGCATCCCAGCAGCATCTCACTTATCCTCACATAGAGAAAACAGCTCTGCAAACCAAAGTGGCTCATCCATATTCAAAGTTAAAATCAAATAAAGCAGCACCTCCACAGAGTGAGTCCAGCCAGCCAGGGCTGCCTCACCCAGGATTATCATCTCTCCAACTGGTGTTGTACTCGATTTTCTTTATTCCAGTCAAGAAAGAGAAAAAAATGACTTCTCGCCAGTGTGATATTGGGTTAATGGATGTCTCAAAGCCCTTGGCTGTGATTCCTCCTCACCTTTCATGACATTTTTGGTGTAACACTCATATCTGTGCCAGAAGCAATGGGTCTAGCTGATAAAATACAATCCAAAAAGGAAACGCAGCCTTTCACAATGTGATATATACCTCCAAATCATTAAACTAAGCAACAAAAGCAGATGGCCTAAATCCGTTTTCCATTATTTCCACACATAATTGTGTTTATCCTCAGAAACCAGCTTGTACAATGTACTTAGCTGAAAGAAAAGCAGAGCAATGTCTATCATACATCGCAAATGGAAGGAAGTTTATATTTTTATACTTCTGACTTACAATTCTCTAACCGTAGCATTTCAGGTCACAAAGTTTTCAGCAGATTCCACCACTGGATCTAGTCATGATGCTGAGGGAGTTCCAGTCAAAGGATTTGCATAACCAGCCCAATTTTTTCACTATTCATTGCATTTTTGCAAGAGCCTGAGAAGGAGAGAGATTCCAGGAATAATCTTGAGCAGTGAAATTACAGGGCTGGTCCTTGTTAAGGGTAGTGATGGCAGCACTGAATGAGCACTGATTATTGTTACCTCTTACATTTTCAAAGACAGTTATTGCAGATGAATAATGCATCAGTTTGGAATCTCTTCCTGAGGCACTGGGAGCCCTGAGTTGCCATGCACAGCACAGGCACATTGCTGTGATTGCCTTCACTGTGCTGCCTTACTGTTCTGAAACACGGCGTAATGATGCCCCTTAAAGCATCAGGTTATAAAACTCACACCCACCAGAAGTGGGGAGGATTTTCATGAATGAACCTCTTACAGCTCCTGTGCCTCACCAACACCTCAGAACCAGGCTGATCATTGCTATCTGTTAGAACTGGGATTTTTTTAGACAGAAATCATGCTCCTGCATCACCTCGAAGGCTGCTACGTGTCCTCTGCTTGCTTTCCAAAGGTAATGGGTTATTGATCACTACTGATCAAGCAAATGTGCCTCCTGATGAATATGCAGACACAATATCAGAAGTGCTCTGAGCATCACAACGTTTTCTACACAGCTGGATTCCTCACCCCAGTGTTTTGAGGGGTTTTTAAATGTCTCTCTTCGCAATCTCAATTAAAATGCATTAATTTATACTCCATGCAACATCCAACAAATTATTTTGGAAATTTAAAGTTCCTTAAAAATGCTATGTCAGCCTTGAAGCCTTGCTTTCCCTGCTCTTCTTGCCAGATCTCTCCTCCAAGTGAGACACAGCAGTGAGCCTGGATGATGCCTTAATGCATCATCAGTCGGCAAAGGATTGGGAAATTCAGCAACCCCCAGTCTTCCTGCATGAAAACCATTGCAGAACAGACAAAATCGAACTGTCACCTTATTCCATTTTTAAACTTCTGGTCATATGAGTGCTTCTGAGAGCTCTACCTTCTTTTCCCAGTGTTTCTTATTAAGGGACAGCATTTTCAGGGCTCACAGGAGTGGCATTATGAGTGGTGCATCAGGTTTGTACTTAAATCTCAGGGAAGTGGCTCCTTTTTAAATAATAGAGAGTATTCTCTGACCTAAAAGACCTTTTTCCTATGGGAAAATATCAGGGACAACTCGGAAGAGCTACAGAACTTAAAGCGAAGAGCGCTTTCACTGACAAAGCCCTGTGACAGCACTCCCAAAACGTTCTCTGTAGCCTGATCAACACACAGGGAATTCTGGATAAGCAGGATTTCTATTAGTGTCTCAGTTATGAATAGATGTAAAGTCAGGTAACATTAAAAGCAGTTTCACAGCTGTTTCAGCGTAACAATTTCTTTGTAAATAAGGTGAATGTTATGTCAAAACAGCTGTGGAAGTGATTTTATTGAGTTGCTGGGCACAGCTTTCATGTAGCTGATCCTTTAATTATTCTGAAACTTCGTAGATTTCACTAACAAATAACATGTGACAGCAGAATATTTATGGATTCCTACAGATTGCTGTGTAATTACCCTTAGAGAGCTTTGTGGTGTGTGTACTGTGGAACTGTTATGTCTTTATTTTGGTACGCTGCAATCTTAAGTCTCTAAGGCATCCCCTCATTCACCACCATGCCTGGCAGCCTCTTTGCATTCATGTCAAGAGAGGCTGTCAGGGAGCAGACACAAATCCTAACATGTGTCTTCTCTAAAAGAATTGACTTTTGCTGTGTCTCTTATTGCTCTTCTCCCTGAAGGGTAGTAGAAGTCTTTTCGATTGAAAACAACATCGTGCCCTGTGTGAGAAAAGCAGCGCTGGCTTCAAAAGTGACTCCAGTGCAAACTGTGCCTCTGTTTAGGTGACAACAGCAGCTTCCTTACAAGCTCTGCATACGAGGGACTAGGGATGAGAGTCTGATTTCCACAGCAGTTAAATTCACCCCGTGCCAGCCACAATTCATAACAAGCAGCTCAGAGCAGCAGGGACAAACCCCCTTGGTTTGGGCAGCAATATTTGGTGGGGGCAAGTTGAAAAAGTCATAAAATGGTCTCAGTTCAAAGGGACTTTTAAATCTCATCTCGTTTCCACCCCTGCCATGGGCAGGGACAGCTTTCACCAGACCAGGCTGCTCCAAGCCCCATCCAACCTTGAGGTCCAGGTTTTCCTGGGAAGCTCCCGAGGAGAGTGGGTAACAGGTGAAGCTGTCACTGGTTTTTGTGGATATTCCAGGACCAAACACCTCTCCTCTCCTGGGGTGTGTTAGGAGAGCTCCATCTCACCACGAGTAAGTGACACGAGGGTCTCAAGGACTGTGCAGGTCAGTAGCAGCTCTGCTGCTTTTAAAGAAGAGCTATCCAGCATTTCTGCTCCCTGACGTGAAGGGTGGTGAGATGGATGTGTTTTGTTTGTACCTGTGTCATTCTGATGTTAAAAGTTCGGAAGCGGCTGCTGTCAGTGCTCCTGAAAAAATGGGAAAATATGGGGTCCTGGAGAAAAAGTAGATGGGAAATTATAAATAAACTTGTGAGAAGATTGCAGTGTGAAAGGCTTCATGTTGTTCTTCGAAGATCTGGGAACTGACTAAAACTTGTAAAAGAAATTTCTGTGACTAATTCTTCAGTAGCTTTTCAAAAACAAGCTGTCTTTTGGCGCTGTTTTTCACTTAATATTACTTTTTCATTCACTTCTTAGTGCCACAGCTTCCAATGGGAACATTTTCCATTAGGAATTTGATATTAATTTACTGTAGATATGCTTCAACTGTTCCTAATAAGATACCCATTCACTAAAGCTTTCATGGAAATGGCCATCATGCATTCAGCTAAGGGAAGAGTCCTGTGAAGCCACACCAGCATTACTGAGGACCCTGGAGCATCAATAATTACCCAGTTGCACTAAATAAACCACACTGTGTAAAGCACAACGTCCTGTAATAATAAAAACATCATTCCTGATAAAATGTTATTCATCGGTTGCCTCATTGTTATCCGTGACATTTCTTTTCCAGTCAAACTAGAGAAATACAGCTCCAGCTCTGGGTCAGCTTTGCCAGTCTCATTTGCTTTTTAGCTGGCTGCTTGTTTCCTGGAAATCTTAAGGAAATTAGTTTCGTGCTTTGTTAGTTCCCCTCTTTATTTACAATCATTTGGTAAAAGAGTTGGAATGAGACCAAAGGAGGCCATGAAGATGCTCCAAGGATGAAGCATCTCTACTACAAAAACAGGCTGGGAAAGCTGGGGGTGCTCAAACGGAGCAGAGAAGACTCCAGGTGTGCCTCAGAGCCCCTTGCAGTGCCTGAAGAGGGGGCTTTGGACAAGTGCTTTCAAAAATTATATGTCACTGGCCTAAAACTGATCCCATCATCAGGTCACTGGCAGCAAAGACCAAACCAAGCCTTTTTAACATTTAAGTCTCTTCTTGACCGCTCATTTTTAACTGGCTTTGTCACCCATGAGCAACATTTCTGTTCACAAGTGATTACACACCAGCCCTGAGCAGAATGAGAGTGGGTTTTGAAGAGATCAAGCAACAATTGATAGATCAAGACTGGGAATAAGTCCTCTTTTATCTAGAAAAAACTGTAATGGAAATAATTAGAAAAATGTATTTTATTACTTTCCTAGAGGAGATGATTAGGGAACCTGAAGGTAAAGGCTGCTCTATGGAATGAATGATTTGAATTTTAACTGAAAATGCTGAGGCTCAAATGAAAAACCATTTTAGACAGCAGGAAAGGGTTTGCCCACTTTTTAAAAACTGCTTTCATTATTTGTAGCAAATATATTTGTGTAATTTGTACATCCAAAGTATCCCAACTGGGATTAATTATCCACTGTGTTAGACAACGCACAAACACACAACAGAGCCAACCTTTGATCTGGGAGTCACAATCCAGTGCTCAGTTTCAGCAAACAACACTTGATAAGCCAAAGTGTTCATTCTTTTTTCTCTTTTTGCCCCCATTTATTAAAAAAGGGCTCTTAGCCAGACCCTCAGTGGCCCTTTCAGAAGGCAGAAGAACAAGGAAATGTTGTGCCCCGGTTAGTGCAGAGGGCTGGGGTTTGCAAATCAAAGCCAAGTGTCCATACTCTGGAGCAGACTTTCTGTCTGACAAGAAGCAGTTCAGCTACTCTGTGCCTCTGTAACCTATTTGTAAAAGGGTAGTAGCACTCCCCATCCTCTTAGGGGCAGGCTGAGAGGGAAGGCATTAAGATTTGTAATGTAGTACGTAAAGAAATTCCTAGAAGAATTTAAGAGACTAATATTTTAGGATTTTGTCACCCTGAGACTGAATGGGCTGGTCATTGGGTGCAGTTTTGTCTCCTCATGGAAGCAGTAAAGTTTATGGTTTCCAGTACTAAACCTTAGCACTTGCAAGGTTGGATGTGTTTCTCCAGCCAACTTGGCTGTTCCTGATAATATCCCTGCTTAAAAAGGCCTGTTCCTGCCTCACCAGCAGGTGCACAGTGCAACTCCACTGCCTTTAACCCCACACATACTCACAACACCTGGGCTGGTATTCAAATGCAGCTCTACATCATCAGCTAAACCATCAAGAGGAAAATGCCAGCCATAAAACTTGTGGAGTTCCAGCTTCTGGGAGGCTGCAACATTCAATGTTCCAACTGCTTTCTGAGGTCAGGAATGAGAAATGAGCCAATGAGGTTTTTTCATCTACTAGTTCAACTACCAGTTCTCTGGGATGGATTTGTCCTCTTTACTCACAGAGGGCAAAGCCTCACTGCAGGAGCATTTTTACCCCTGATGTGGCCTCCAGTTTTCTGATTCTTACCCGGGGATGCCAATTTCATATCCTGGTTCTGAACCAACCTCCAGCATTTTAAAATGTCCTGTACTTCAGAACAGGCTCCCCACGGCAGTGGTCATGGCCCCAAGGCTGCCAGAGCTCAAGGAACTCAAGGTCAATGCTCTCAGGCACAGAGTGGGATTGTTGGGGTGCCCTGGGCAGGGCCAGGAGTTGGACTGGATGATCATTGTGGGTCCCTTCCAATTCAGGATATTCCATGATTCTATGATCTTTGTATCCTGCCCCAATACCAAATATTTGCAGTGAGATATCCTGTTAAACAGCTTTGAGCTGTTTACACTCAAACTTCACAGCTTCTTCAGAAACTTACTCTGAAATCAAGTTACTACCAGTGGTAATTCCAGGGGGAAACAGTGAGCAGGCGAAAGACTGCTGTGGATGAAATCTAAGCATGCAGTAAGAATGAATAATCACTGAAAACAACAAAAATACTCAGTGCCCACTTAGAGCAGAACAGCAGAAGGGCACCTAGGGAATAAACCTATTATTTCCAGACGTAGTCAGACTCCTACACATAGTTCAGTTAGGACCTGTCTAATTATAGGAGTGTGGAAAAGTGTTGCCAACAGCATTAGATTGCCAGGTGTTTTACTTCGTGAAGGTATTCCTTTGTTGGTTGAGGAGCAGAGCTCTGGAACAGCACATTTCTACCTCCATGACCCAAGGCCATTTGGGCAGCGCCAGTGTGACTGAAGGATAAACAAGGAGCTGCACTTGCAGAGCACTGAGCAAAGGAAGTTTAATGACAGCACTGGAGAGCTGCATGGTGAAACACCATTATCCGAGAGTTAAAAGGTGTTCACCTCTACTCGAGAGCATCCTGAAGGTCTGCATTCCTGCTGCAGGAATCTGCTGCCTGTAGGAGTCCAGGTGGGGATTCACGCTTTGGTCTCTGGGGCAGAAACCATGCCCTGTGCAATCAGGAGGCTGCATGGGGAGACATGGTCAGTACGAAGAGCTCTGGAAGCAAATCATCTCCTTACTGGCCCACTGCCTCCCTCCAGCTCCTGGTTATTACTTAAAAGTACCTTAAGATCAATTTTTATGTAGATATTTCATTTGAAACAAAAAAGAAAAAAAAAAAAGTGAAGTTTCTGGAGAAAGCTAAGTAGTTCTATTCAAGAGTCCCTGCATGTGATAAATTAAATTTCCGGTTTGGTTGAAAATACCTAGTGGGAAATGAAAGTTTACTCTTCGAGAGTTACTGCACAAGTCAGGTGTTTTAAGGGAGGACAGAAGCAGCGGGATATGCCGTATCACTGCAACATTCACCACTGCTGGAAGGTTATAGGGAGGAAGAACCTGCCCCCTGAATTGAGCGCCTTAATTATCTGTATCTGAGCTGCTGCTGGATCACAGGCTCAGCGTGATTCATGGCTTTGAGCTGCGAGGGAAAGCTGACTCCTCGCAGGGCCATGTGCAGAGGCACACGAGGAGCCTGCTGTGACAAGCCTCTCCTCTTCTTCAGCCAGGAGTTGATCACAGGGAGAAATCACACAGGCTCTGCACACACACACACACAGGTACTGACGTGTGGGTGGTGGTGTTTGGGTACTTTAGGCAGATTTTAGAAGACGCCAAACAGACTGGACTCCAAGACGCTACAGCCTCGGAGCACTCAGATAATGCACAGACTCAGTGATAAATTAGGGGTGAGGATAAAAGCGCATTTATCCACTGAAAACTCTTCCCTAAAGAAACAAAACTCTGCATGGCTTCCACAAAACCCCTGGGGAGAAACTCGTGTCCCCAGAGACAACAATACAGACATAGAGGCAACGAAAAAGATCATCCGGTTTTAATGATTCTCTCAGCATCCATCCCTCACCTCTGCTCTGCAACAGAGGTTTTTTCCTTCACCCAGATTTCAACCCTTCCAAGCTTTAATTCTGTTTCCTTCCTTACAATATACCATCAGTGTTATATATAGTGCCTCTTGCTTTCTTTGGGATTTCTAAAGGAAACCCAGCAAACTTTAAATTGCAGTTAATTTATCACTAGACATAGCATCTTCAGATTGCTCCACTACTGCCTCAGTAGCATTTGCAGCCATCTTTGGTGAGGGCAGTGCTGACACAAACACATCAATCTCTTCTCTTTTGCCCTGCAGGTCTGAAAATACCAACTACTGCCAGGCACACCTGATGAGAAAGGAGTTGCTGTGTTGAGTCAGAACCTGCAAGTCCAGGCATTTACCAGGAATGTTACAAATTTGTGCCATTTACTGAGTTATGTGTGCTTCTCTGAGGGTAGGGAGGGGTACCGCTGGCTAGCTGGAACTGGGGCTGTTGGCATAGCCTAGATTGTCTCTTTGGGAAGGAGGATGGAGAAAGACCTTGGCCAAGGCAGCTGCAGCACCCAAACCACTCTAGGATTCTGTGGTATCGAGGAAAAACAGTATTTAGCACCAGGGAGCACGGAGTTTTGCTGTTCACTTGCTCATTTCTTAAAATGTATTTATAATATCAGTACTCCAAATAATTAATTTTTATCATTAGGGTCCCTCCAGGCAAGGAAACCAAGACACATGAGATCTGGGAAATCATAACACAGGGTGCAGTCACAGTGCATCCTAGACCTGAGAGGATGCTGGGCTGAGTAATCTGTGTATAAAGAAAAGGTCATTTTGAGGGGAGATTTGCACAGAGGAAAATGGTTTACAAGTAGTAGAAATAAATAATCCTTGCAAACCACTGGAGGTGATACAAACCAGCTGGGATGAGTAGACAATGGGAGAAAAAAAGGCAGACTTTTCTATACAGACCCAAGAAACCATAATCCCCTCCCTGACATCCTATCCCAACCCTGTGATTTACACACCTTTCTAGCTCAGGGACAAAAAAAGATCTGCTGGGTTTTGTCAGACTACAGGAATGGCCACGGTTTTCCTACATTTAGAAAAAGGTTTGTTTCAAAGCCTTTAGCCTTATGCTGGGATAACCTTTCCATAGGGCCGATAATTTTAATCATATTTAGAACAATTTGGTTTAGAAGAACAGAAATTTGGACTAGGGAGAGGATCAGGCAATGCAGCAAGAGTCAGTTTAATTGACTGCTTCTGATGTCCTCTGTCTGGCTTAGGAAAGCCATGTCCAACAGTTTGTTGCTGAATGAAATGTCATCAGGTGGCCTCAAACAAATCAACTTCCTAAGATAACAAAAAAGCCTGTGATATTCCTTCACTTCATGTCTTTCATAGATTTGGAAGAGTGGAATGGAAAACATACAGAAACGTGCTCCCCTTGCCCTTGAGAAAACCTGGCACTGCTGGGTCTGAAGGTAGGAAATGCAATGCCAGGCATGTTCACTCGGTATTTTGGGATTTCCCAGGCAGAGCTGCACCATCCCTGCTGTACCCAGGCAAAAACCTGTCATCAATTCATCTGTAAATGCAGCCCCCTGGATGCCACCCAGACACGGGAAACACGCCCAAAACTTCCCAGATAGCCTCGAGAATGTCTCAGATGCCTCTCTCAAGGTATTATAGGGTATAATTAGACAGACCTTTTAGAAATTAAAGGTGATTTAGTTGTAATTAATGTAATTTTCTTTTAAGTGAGGATTAGAGAATATAACAAATGAGGCAGAGTTGGGGGAAGGAAAAACATTCTGGGAAAGTCCAGTTGTCGTGGAGAAAGAATAAATACAAATAGACAGCAGAACATTCACTTCAAATTTCCTTACAAAAACATTCTTTCTTACATCGTCTTACAAAATTTGCTGGTGCCATTTGCTACACAGCACAATGTTTTATTTATGTTCTGTATTTCCTAAAGGAAAATATTGGGAATCACACTGAATCTCATTAGGAGGAATGATGTAATTGGATAAAACAGGAAAGATCACTGCTCCCATTGCTTTTACCTATGACTAAACTATTTAATCATGCCCATTACATCGTCTGTGCTGATGATGAGCTCCCTATGAAATGCAGATTTTAAAACAATTCCCGCCAACTGCTTCTCAGCCTTCACTATTTCTTTCTTTTCCAGCCACGGAATTGTGTCAGACAGACTCAAAACACATTTTTATAAAACTGCGCTAGAAAAAACCTGAGTACATCCAAATGTGGGTGTGTACTGCCAGAGTCCTAAAGGCATGACTGCAAGGTGGCACATAAATCAGATGACTGCATGGGCAGGCCCTGCTTTCAGCAGACCAGTAAATAGGTCAGCACCCATAAACAGGTCAGGAATTCAGGATCTGAGGGGAAAAATGAGATTATATAGCAAAGGAAGAACGCTTATCCCCATAGAATGGACACTGCAAGAAACACAAGGCTTGGATTTTTCTAGCTCCACAAGAAAGAGCACTTCCACAGTGGGGTGAGGAATGGGAAAAAGAAGCTGTTTGAGGGTTTCTGTGTGACTCTCACATCAGCAGCGTGTATGATGGTATTACCCCTTCATGTGACTAAATCTCTTTTCTCACTTGAAACAAAAACTTTGGCCAGGATATGGGTGCCATCTGGGCACACAGATGAAGCTCCCCCAGCGCATCCCAGCTGCCCGAAGAGGGAACAAAGCCACTGCCTTCAGGTCTTCTGGGACTGCTGGGACAACGATACCATGCTCCACGTATACAGTCCCACAAGACAAAATCGCATAAAAGCCAAAGTCCACAAAAATTAACACTGGAATTGACCTCCACGAGTATGAGATTTCTTCAGATGTTTTTTTGTATCTGAAGAGTCTCCAAATTCAGCATGCCTTTAAAAAGTTCTTGAGTGACACAAATAATTAACAAAGATGACTTATCAGCAAAGTAACCACGTGTCCTTTGGTAGTAGCCACCTCTGGGAACTGCTCTTACTTCTCATCTCCTTATTTATTCAAAAGTATGTGCTACATTTTAGCATCTCAGGACGTATTTCCTACTTTTCCCGTTTGCTTCGTAAATACACAAACCTGTTCCCTGAGACAAGACACAAACCTCCTAATGCCTCCAACCTCCTTCCAAGCAGTTGTAGAACAGTAAGATCTCCTCCAAGCCTCCTTTTTTTGCGGCTGAGCCCTACAGCTCCCTGAGCTGCTCCTCCGCAAACGTGTGCTCCAGATGCTTCACCAGCTCCGTTCCCTACACTGAAAACGTGTAAGAATCCCAAAGTCTTTCTAATCATGAGGGGCCCAAAATTGACTCCAGAAGTTGAGGTGTTTCGGTAGTGCCAGCAGAAAAGGGATGGGAACCACGCTGCTCCTACTGCCCACACTACTTCTGCTAGAGACCACAATCCAAAACTCAGACCCAGGAGAAATTAAATCCATCCCCTCAATCCTAGCCATCACTGGGAGCATCATCACTCAGGATGGCATTGGGGGAGCCCACAGATCACTGCTGGCCATGTCACAGAGGCCCAGTGACATCATCAGCCCAGCCTAATCCATAAAAGAGGGCCACAGGTCAACACAACCCTCGGAGTGAAGGAGAGAATTGCGGAGAAGGAGCCTGCCCAAGGCTGCTCAGGCACCAGGGTAAGTCAGGTATTTCCAGTGCCACTGAGGCAGCTCACACACATCTCTCTCTTCACTCAGGGTTGGCGCACAAGTGTCAGCAGGAGGAATGCCAGCAGGGCTGCACGAGACACGCTCCAGGTGCTCGACATCAACCCAATCCAATGTGGCACAGCCACACACTGTCCTCAAGGACCAAGATAACACACAAAGTCTCCATTCTCACAACGCCCCATCACTGGCACATGGGAGCCAGCGCAGTCAGCGAACAGCAAAGAACGAGGTCAGGGCGAGGCAGGAGCTCCTCAACCAGGCTGGACTCTGGGCATTTGCTGGGGCACTCCTGCCTGCCCTGCCCTTCAGCCAGCACGGCACGGACCCAGCAGGGCCCTGGGGCTGATCCTGCACCGACACTTGCCCAGCCACACACAGCTGCTCATGCCCGTGGCACTTGCTCTCTCTCCAGTGTGCGTGCTGTGCCACCGGACCGACGCAGACACCGACATCTGTGGGGACATGACAGCAAGATTCAAACTCTGAGTCCACAGCTATTGCCAGGTGAGTTCTCATGGGGCTCCTTCCAGCTTGCTGCCCAGCAGGGGCCCATCCTTCCTGGCCTAACGAGCTCCTGGCCTTCTTTACTCTGCAACTCCTCTCCAGTGGCCTTCTCTCACAAGAGAAGACTGGACAATTTCTTGTTGCGGACACATGACGTGTGATCAGAGAAGCAGCCAAGAAGGTGAGGGCCTGGCAGGTGCAGGGAGCTTTGCACCAGAAGGGGTCTGCAGCAGCTCCTCCTGCACCCCAGCAAAGAAACCCCAGCCTGGCACATGCAAGAGCCTCGTGCGCAGCCACCTCTGGGGGCTCTGAGCTGCTGCTGCCCACATCCTGCTCCCTGCCCGGAGACGCGGGGTGGCCACAAAGCCCCGATCCTGACACTCAGGCTGCTGCTCTGCTCTTTCCAGTGCTACTTCATCTGCCACAAGATGGGGGCCAGCTTCACCTGCTCTCACTTGGGCTGTGACCACACCTTCCACTTGCCCTGTGCCCCAGAAGGCGAATGTGTCACCCAGTACTTCGGGGCCTACAGGTAAAGCCTGCCCGCCCTCGCCTCGCGGCTCCTGCATTCGCCTCCTAGCCCCTTCCATCTGCAGGGGCAACGCAAGGCTGGAGCCCACAGGGACAGGTGACAGCAAGTGGCCACAGATAGGGGCAGAGCCCCCCCACAGGGGCTGGGGCTCCCTCACAGCACCTGAATCTTCCTTGTCATAGCCAAGAAAGAACTCTGCACTTCACTCCTCCCCTCACTCATTTCTTCCACCTTCCACACAGGTCCTTTTGCTGGGAGCACCGCCCTCAGCAGGCAATGCACACACATCCAAGCCAGGATGACACCTGCAGCATCTGCCTGGACACCGCGGAACACAAAAACTCCTACAAAACCCTGGAGTGCCCCACGTGCCAAGATGCCCGCTTCCACCGGCACTGCATCCAGAGACTGGCTCTGCACGCTGGCATCACCTTCCCATCACTGTGTTGCCTGAACCAAGAGCCGTTTCTGATGGAAATGCTCACCATGGGGATCCCACTCTCCAAAAGCTTGGCTTTTCTCTTCCCACATCACAAGCCATCAGGCAGAAACACAGCGTCAGCATAAGGACTGCCCTGGCAGGCCTGGTTGCCTCCTGTCCCGTGCCTCTTGCCCTCACAGCTCCATCAAGGAACTGGAAACACGGCGGGCAGAGGAGCGGGGACTGCCGGCATCTGCCTGATGCTGGGACAGCTGGGCCTCAACTCTTTCCCCTCCTTCTCCTGCAGATCCCCATCATGGCAGAATTACCAAGCCAACGGTCAGACCCTTCGATCAGAGGCGTGGCCGTTGCGATGCCGCAACGTGCCTGTGCCCGGGAGGCAGGGAGCACACGGAGCACAAAGGGTAAGCTGCCAAAGCAGCAATGCACGCCTCTGAACGTCGGGACCTGTCTCCCCATGGGCTCAGCAATGAAGAACTAAGAACAAGGGCTCTGCAGGGCCAGCCCTTGCTCTGGCACTTTGCCCTCACTACCAAGATCTCCTTTGCTCCTCCAGACCCTGGCAACCTTCAGAGTGAAGGAGAGAATTGCGGAGAAGGAGCCTGCCCAAGGCTGCTCAGGCACCAGGGTAAGTCAGGCATTTCCGGTGTCACTGAGGCAGCTCACACACATCTCTCTCTTCACTCAGGGTTGGCGCACAAGTGTCAGCAGAAGGAATGCCAGAAGGGCTGCGCAAGACATGCTCCAGGCGCTTGACATCCACCCAATCCAATGTGGCACAGCCACACACTGTCCTCAAGGACCAAGATGACACACAAAGTCTCCCTCCCCACAACTCCCCATCAGGTACATGGGAGCCGGGGCAGTCAGCGAACGGCAAAGAACGAGGTCAGGGCGAGGCAGGAGCTCCCCAACCGGGCTGGACTCTGGGCATTTGCTGGGGCACTCTTGCCTGTCCTGCCCTTCAGCCAGCACGGCATGGACACAGCAGGGCCCTGGGGCTGATCCTGCACTGACACTTGCCCAGCCACACACAGCTGCTCATCGCTGGGGCACTTGCTCTCTCTCCAGCATGCATGCTGTGCCACCGGACCGACGCAGACACCGACATCTGTGGGGACACAAGGCAGAATCAAGCACTGTGTCCACAACTATTGCCAGGTAAATTCTCATGGGGCTCCTTCCAGCTTGCTGCCCAGCAGGGGCCCATCCTTCCTGGCCTAACGAGCTCCTGGCCTTCTTTACTCTGCAACTCCTCTCCAGTGGCCTTCTCTCACAAGGGAAGACTGGACAATTTCTTGCTGCGGACACATGACGTGTGATCAGAGAAGCAGCCAAGAAGGTGAGGGCCTGGCAGGTGCAGGGAGCTTTGCACCAGGAGGGGTCTGTGGCAGCTCCTCCTGCACCCCAGCAAAGAAACCCCAGCCTGGCACATGCAAGAGCCTCGTGCGCAGCCACCTCTGGGGGCTCTGAGCTGCTGCTGCCCACATCCTGCTCCCTGCCCGGAGACGCGGGGTGGCCACAAAGCCCTGATCCTGACACTCAGGCTGCTGCTCTGCTCTTTCCAGTGCTGCTTCATCTGCCACAAGATGGGGGCCAGCTTCACCTGCTCTCACTTGGGCTGTGACCACACCTTCCACTTGCCCTGTGCCCCAGAAGGCGAATGTGTCACCCAGTACTTCGGGGCCTACAGGTAAAGCCTGCCCGCCCTCGCCTCGCAGCTCCTGCATTCGCCTCCTACACCCTTCCATCTGCAGGGGCAACGCAAGGCTGGAGCCCACAGGGACAGGTGACAGCAAGTGGCCACAGATAGGGGCAGAGCCCCCCCACAGGGGCTGGGGCTCCCTCACAGCACCTGAATCTTCCTTGTCATAGCCAAGAAAGAACTCTGCACTTCACTCCTCCCCTCACTCATTTCTTCCACCTTCCACACAGGTCCTTTTGCTGGGAGCACCGCCCTCAGCAGGCAATGCACACACATCCAAGCCAGGATGACACCTGCAGCATCTGCCTGGACACCGCGGAACACAAAAACTCCTACAAAACCCTGGAGTGCCCCACGTGCCAAGATGCCCGCTTCCACCGGCACTGCATCCAGAGACTGGCTCTGCACGCTGGCATCGCCTTCCCATCACCGTGTTGCCTGAACCAAGAGCCGTTTCTGATGGAAATGCTCACCATGGGGATCCCACTCTCCAAAAGCTTGGCTTTTCTCTTCCCACATCACAAGCCATCAGGCACAAATGCAGCGTCAGCCTAGGGACTGCCCTGGCAGGCCTGGTTGCCTCCTGTCCCGTGCCTCTTGTCCTCACAGCTCCATCAAGGAACTGGAAACACGGCGGGCAGAGGAGCGGGGACTGGCGGCATCTGCCTGATGCTGGGACAGCTGGGCCTCAACTCTTTCCCCTCCTTCTCCTGCAGATCCCCATCATGGCAGAATTACCAAGCCAATGGTCGGACCCTTCGATCAGAGGCGTGGCCGTTGCGATGCCACAACGTGCCTGTGCCCGGGAGGCAGGGAGCACACGGAGCACAAAGGGTAAGCTGCCAAAGCAGCAATGCATCCCTCTGAACACCAGGACCTGTCTCCCCATGGGCTCAGCAATGAAGAACTAAGAACAAGGCTCTCCCAGGGCACCTGTCCTGTCTAGACCAGCAGGTGCTCTTCTCGCCATCTGCAGGCATTCAAACAATGCTACCCAGAAGAAGACAACGACTCAGGGACATCCTGCAGCCAACCCACCAAACATCGCAGGACTGACAACGGGCCAGCCAAGAGCACTGATGAAAGCAGCCCCAGCACTCCCAGAGAGGTGGTGCTGGGGCTGTATGAGGGCACTTCGGCGGTCAGCACTCAAGCAGCACAGCCACGGCACCCATACAGGCCTCCATGGCTCTTCCACGGATCCATGACGGACAACCATCCCCAGCCTGGGCCAATTCATGTCAGACATGTCTGGCTGCAACAACGACGGGCAAAAAGCCTTACAGCCGGCCCTGAATAACACAGCAGGAACAACTGCTGGCCAGCCCATGGCCCCCATCCCCCTAACCCATCAAAATAGAGTAGAAATAATTTAAGTAATATTAGAAGTAGTAGAAATACCAGAAATAATAGAAGTGTTGGACATAACAGAAATAGCATTAGAAATAATAGAAATTATAGAAACAGTAGAAATAATAGAAATAAAAGAAATAAAGTTTTTCTAAACTAGGAGAACCCACATGCCTTTTCCAATCATTTTCCTCTGCCTCTCTCCAGGCCCCTGTTAGCGGAAAGGACTGGGATTGCCTTCCCCACAGTTGGTAGCGCCTCCCCCCGGCAGGCTGGCCTTCCCAGCCCGCCCAGCACCATGGCCTTGCCCTTCAGGTCCTGCTGATCCCGAGAAGCTGCTGTCAGTGCCCTTGCAGGGCAGCGCTCAGCTCCTCTGCCATGATGTTCACTCGCCTGAGCCCAGCTGCACCCGCAGCCTCTGCCTTGCCCAGCACGCCCTGGCCAGGCCTGCACACCTTCCTCAGGGTAGCACTGTTTCAAGACCTGTCAGGAGCACAGGCAGCAGCTCCTCTTGCCTGGAACACACCCTGGGACAGCCCCCGCCTGCTAGTGCTGGGGCTGCTTTCCTCAGCACTCATGGCTAGCACATCAGCAATCCCGTGGTGTTCGGACAGAGGGCTGTAGGATGTCCGGGCTCCTTTGTGCAAACGCGCTGCAATGCAATTCAGCAGCTCCCACAGAGCACTCCACTCAGCACTGTGGGACAGGCGCACGGGCACTGCCCTGCTCCTGCTGCCCACACTAGTGCTGCTACAGGCCAGCTGCCATTGGCCCTTCTTGGCCACCTGGGCACATGCTGGCTCATGGATCCCCACACTGCTTCTCTCAAAACCTAAGCTCTGAAAACAATATCTGTACAAAGACACAACATTGGTGGAAATGTTCCCCTATCTGGCTTATTTAGCCTTAATAAAGAGTGAAAAACATATGCTACATCTTAAGAGAATAAAGAGTACTCCAAGGCCTGGGTGATTAGAGCAAGGAATCAAGGCATGAAAGGAGTGAAGTGAGAAATGCTAGCCAAGATCCCCCTGGGCAAGGGAAGCACATTTTTTGATGCTTCCCATGTTTTGGGGAGAGCACTAGCCTGGAAAGTGGGGCTGGAAGGAGCTCTGTGACCTGCTGCCACTGCCAGCTCTTTGTTTTTGTTTTTGCAAAGCTTCTTCATCACTCTGTGCAACCTCACTGAGCTGTGCTTCCTTTTACTGAGCTATTCCAGATTTTCACATCCTCATTTCTTCTTTGTTCTTTACATAAATATTGATCACATCCCAGGTTTCTCTGAAACTGCAAAAGCACATTCTCCAAAGATCCGAACGTCAGCTGTGCCAAGAGAAGGGAGACCCTCAGGACTCTCTCAGGAAGCCAGCAAGGCAGGCACCAGTACTTCTCTACCAGTGCTGGATTTCACCCCAGGCCTCGTTCTCTCTCTCAGTAATTTTGCCTTCATTTCTGGAATGAGATCTCATCTGTTCCAGGCACACCAGGGCACCAGTATGGTTGCATGGGCAGAGCTGGTCCAGCCATTATGTGACAAGGGAGTTGTGCCACATGGGGAAGCAGCTCCCAGGCCTAACACCAGGGTTGTTAGCCCTTTTGTTTTAATTTACTTGCTATTGGTTTAGTATGTGACCACCCACCGGCCTGCTAAAGAATAGCATGGGCAGAGGATTAGATTAAACCAAAATGTTCCTTCTCAAACTCATGTTGTGTGAATTACAAAGTGGTGACTTTAAGCTTGGAAAATGCCACCTCCATCCATGTCTGAGCACCCTGCACTCCCTCCCCTCCCACCACTGCACCTCCCCCTCCCCATGAGAGATCTGGGCTGCAGCAAAAATGCATTTGGAGGAGCATCTTGAGACTCTCCTAGAAAAATCTGACATCTGGGTTCCTCACCCACCAAACAGAAACACCCACAGAGCTGAAAGCACAAAGGGGCCCCTCCCTGCCAAGGATGAAGTTCATCCAGGTTGCCTAAGCTGTGCCTCACACCTGTGGACATAGATAGCGGTACCAGTCCTTAAACAGCCCCATTACATGACCCCAGTTCACCTCCACAGGGCCACAAAGAGCAAGGCCATCCAAAATTATATTCTTTCATTAGCTCCTTCACTAGCAAGAAGCAGCTGTGCTTGGAGAGGCCACTCTACTGTCACCTAATGTCTTTAATGATGCAGGTATGGTCTGCTCTGAAGGTAAAGGCTGCACAGGAACACCCACCCCACTTGGCTTTAATCTTGTTTTCATTTTTGTGCTCTCCAAGGTTAACTTCAGAGCTGGGAGCTCCAACCCGAGCTCTTTAGCTCTGAGCCTGCACTGCATGCGAATACCAGTCCTTTTCTCATGCTGCCTTTAGCCTTGACGTGAAGGAACTGTTCCTGTAGATGAGAGGAACAGATCAAGGACTGTATCAGCAAGGCCACGGCTCTGTGTTTGTATAGCAACTGCCTGGCATTTACTGCAGTCCAGACAATACAAAATGTCCCAGTTACATGGCTCTGGTCCATGCACACAGAGAGCCTCCCCTAGGAATTGTCAGCCTGGTGCAGGGGCACAAAGTTCAGTAAGATTTTCATACAACAGCCTCATTTTCCCTGCCCTTTTTGATTCTTCCCTTGTAATATTCTGCCATGTATGAGTTTGCAACCCTTCACGTGCATCAGGCATCACTTGGGAATTACTCCATGGTGGCATTGCTTAGATGCCAGAGGAGGAATCGTGGTCCTGTCATGCGAGGCACAGGGCACCTCCACAGTAAGCGGCACTCACTGATGTCTCGAGAACTTCTAGTCCTTCAAATGTGGTGGCAGAAGGAAAACAGGTGGATTAACCTTGTTCCGTAGCAGGGGAAGGTGCTGTGCTCAGCAGCAGGGCAGATACACCTGTCCTGCATGGAGCTGGGTGACTGCCCCCAGGTCACAGCAGTTCCTCAAGCACCAGCTCCCCAGGAGTGACCTGGGGCTGTTCACCACTCCCTTCCCTCACCACAGCAGCTGAAGCAGCATGAACTGCTCAGAGGAACTGAGCATTGACTGGTTAACACTGCCCCACTTCTTAGGTCAGAGTGAGCAGCCAAACTCAAGAGTTTGGCTTTTTTTCTGAGGACAAAGTGGGAACAGAACTGAGTACTTCTCCATTGGCTTCCTGTCCCTGAGAACAGCATAACCCCAAATAAAGGATGCCTCTCAAAAGCGCTCACTCCAACAAGGCTTCCCACATACAGAAGAACAGTCTGTACAGTTACACATTTATAATGCCATACAACTCAGAATTTTCTACTAAGTATTTAGTCCTGACCAAAGTTTGTGTATCAAGCTACTGAAATACAACATGTAGAAGTGTGAGGGTTTTTTTCCTGCATCTCTACAATTGCTGCTGCTGCTACCTGAGACCACAGAGCTGGCCAGTCCCCGTGGGACTCACCTTACCCTGGTTATTCAAAAAGGAGAGGTTTTTATCCTCAGAAAAGGTAGGACCTGCCACGGGACTGGTGGCAGAAGGTGATGAGCACAGGATAATCACTGAAACTTTCATGTGCTTTGTGATTTCCTCAGCATTCCTGCCTCCATCAGGCTGGAAATTAATGATTCTGTTCTATTCACACATTATTCAGAAATGCTTCCAAAACACCAAGTAATTCCTATTTCAGGATATCTGACTGTTGTTAAGGGTAAAATATGAAAAATTATTAAGGAATACTGGAAAATAGATGTTCTTGTCAAACAACACAGGAGCAGATAGGGAAGCACTCCTGTGCATCTTCCCTCTCAGTGGTCTTACAACGATTTCTGAAGGAAAACAACTTGGAAACCCCAACCACATCCATGTGAAGCCAAGCTCCTTCAGCACAGCCCGAATTTCCAAATACTTTCATACACGTTGACCAGGCATTGGCCATCTTGCCAACAAGAGCCAGACAGAATGTACACCATTGCCAATCCTGCCAGGACAGCCCATTTAAGCTATGGTTTTATTCCTTACACAAATCCAGGCTCTGGCACAGCTCATCTGGGGCAGGGCAGCCTCAGTGTCTGCTGGAAATACCTATGGCAGACAAGGAACAGAGTGTGTAGAGGGTAATTACTCCCCTTTCTCATTTCACAGCTCTTCCAAATGACTGTATTAGCTTGAGGATTAGGTCTCCCACGTGTCAGAGCCAGGGAAGGCCTGGGAGTTCATCCAAGGTCCAGGCCTTTGTTTGGTTTTCACATTGTGCAAACGGTCAATACTCTTGAGGAGCTTTCTCTGCAGCCTAAATCATAGCAGATTGATAGGATTTTAAGCAGAAATGAGTAGGAGTTGCTTTCTACCCATACTTGTTTGGATTAGTACTGATAACAGCCTGGGGATTTTCCAGACGGCACAGTCTCTGCTCAGACTTCTCCAAGTAAGCGCAAGCTGAGGGACAGAAAATGTGGAGGGAAAAAACAACTGAAGAGGATGCCTGATGGTCACCTCTTACCTGCACCACGGTAACATTCAGCACTCTGGGCTGCCTCAAGGATGATAATAAAAGCACAACAATTTCAACTGGAAATTAAAAACAAAGGCACATTCCAACCTATGGCCTAAGTCAGCTGCTTTTCATTGGCCCCTGAGCGATCCAACTGCAAGGGCTCCCATAACTCCCTCCTGCTCGCCCCATGTCTGACAAGCAAAGTAGCAATGCTGGGCTTGATAATCTTAGAGGTCTTTTCCAACCTTAGTGACTCCATGAAATCTCACCACTTTCACGCGTTTGGTGACCCTCAAGACCCCTTACAAGTGATGCTCAACACAGAAGCTTCGTGAGCTTCCCACCAGGGTACTACGAAGGATTGCTTCGCAGGCCAGTGCCAGTTTTACCCTTGCCTGCTTTTCCTGCTGAGGGAATGTTCAGCTAAACACCTCTTTCTACTGCACAAATACAGCAACTCCAACTGGTTAAGCCTCTCACTCGGGATTGAAGCACGACAGGGAAGCCCAAGGAAAGCAGTTCACAAGTTTAAAGGTATATTTAAAAATTTGTCTCAAACCTCTACCTTCTCAATTGCTCTATTTCAGTGATGTGAGAAGGCAAACCTCTTTTTTCCCCCCCTCAGCTGTGCCTATCAGTCAGAACTGCTGGGCATTTGCCACACTAGAGGTACAGGAATTCTTCTAACAATCCCCTTCACACAAGATTAGCTACGGGAGTGTACAGCAGAAGTTATGCCCTGAGACAGCACCCAGAGCTGAGACTGAAGCTTGTGTCACACTTTGGTATTAATAAAGCCCAAAAGCAAATCCCCAGGAGCTCCCAAACTCCAAAAACTCTCCACCCAGCAGTAAATTCTCAGTTTAAAGCCAAGCTTCTGGCTCCACCTGCTGCCAGAAGAGTGGAAGAGATGAAGAAGCAGCTGCAGCCAAAACAAAATAAAACAAAAAGAACAACGAAGTAACTAAGGCCTGCTTTTCTACTTAACTCATTTGCCAACATGGTTGTTAAAAGACAAACAAAACAGATTTCTTCATCATGGAAAATTTTAACAGTTCAAGATGTGCAGCTCTTTACCCAGTCGTGACCACCAGGCACTTGGGCCCCATTAAGTAATCTATTTTGGTAATTTTTAACTTTAAAAATACTGTTTCATGGGTTTTGCAGCTGAAAAGAGTCCAAGTCAATCACAACGTCATAAAAATGGTTCCTGTGATTGCCAGCAGGGAGCAGGAAAGAAAGGAAACCCTTCATTATATGCTTTCCCATGTCCCCCTATTCACTGCAAGGTTTTTGCCTCTCAGTGTTTCACACAGTGCCCTTAAATCTTGGTTTACATTTACTCACAAACAGTGTAATTTTTTCTTTTTGTGCCAGTATATATATATTCAATCATTTCATGCGAAAACCCACGCGCTTTTCCTTTGCCAAAGTGCACAGGTGCCAACACAACTGGGCATTATTTCCACCAACAAAGCTCCCAGTGAAGCCAAGAATTGCCCTGGGTGCCCCAGGAATGCTGGTTTGGCTCTGGGGTGCTTGGATTACCTCCGTGTGTTTGCACAGCACTGAAGGCAGGATCACTGTTCATTTAGAAAAGCATTTCTTATACCTGACTTAAAGAAACATCAGAAGCTACTTCACAAAAATATATGCAAGAAATATGATGGAGATAGATTAACCCTTCACAGCCAAATTCTTAAAGCAACATTTTGCACATACATATACGGTTTTATTGCTGTACAGCTCTCGCTAAAGAAACTGAAGCTCTCTGGAAAGGCAATATAGAGCTCTTTCAAGTGCCATTTTAAAAATAAATTTCAATTACAGCAGCAAAAAATATCACCAGAGCAATGCCATTTCCACATGCATCTCTAGCTAATGCAAACTTTAAAAAAAAAAAATTATTAGGAAAGTACAGAAAGGACATTCTCTGAGCTTGCACTTCTCACTTCTTCACCTCCTGCAGAGTTACGATGCAAAAACCAAACTCATTTTATGAAGCATCTTATACATTTTCTTTGTACATTTCAGCCTGTATACTACCCTACTTTGTAAATTATTTTCAGTTTGGCCTCCTTCAAATCAAACTTTGCTCAGCACCAGCCTTTGGCTGCGCTACCTCCACTTGAGCGATCAGTAGAGCAAGTACAAATCCCAGAGCACTGGATTTCTGGCACTCAGTGGGTAAGGGCAATTTAGTTGTCTACATTTTTTTGGGAATAAAAGCCCTGAAGAAATTTTCTAAGGCTAATTAAGATCCCAGACAACAAAAGCACAGACAGGTTTACAAGCACATTAGTTACACAGGCAGCTATATTTGAATTTGAGAGCTTTAAGCAATGTCACTGACAACTGGCCAAATCCCAGCTTAGGATTGCCAGAAGACACAAAAACCACTTTCCATGATAAAGCAAACCCGCAAAACAGACACAACATTACAAAGGCAGACAAGCTTTCTGATAGCCTATCATTTAGTCACTTTGCACAGGAGAGGAGTTTTGATATTCCCCAGAGGAGGCCATCCAGCTCCTCCTCCGAACTCACAGACAGCAGCCAATGTGGTTTTTATTGTTTCTGAAGTGGAGGTTAGCTGGTGACAAGCTCAGTGAGTGTCTGGAAAGAGAAGTCCTAGGTTATCTGTCGTCACTTCTGAAATAATACATGTAGTTCTGTACTGACTCTGGCATTGAACTGTAATACACAGAGCAATCAAAACCCTCCTGTCTGCTCTAGCTCTGGTTCCAGTCACACAACCTGGTCCTTGCTTAGTTAAGAGGACCGGAGAACCCTCAGATTAAAACAGAAAACTCAATTACCTCATCATTAAGTAAGGCCAATTTAGGATTACAGTCTTTGACTTGTTTGGGAAAAGCCATACATACTGCAATTTTTGTAAGTTTGCAAAAAAAAAAAAAAAGGGCTACATGGAGCGACTAAAAGATTAATTAAAAGCTCAAGAGATTCAGCAATGGCATAATGTGTTGATTCTGCTTGGCCCTATTTTTGGTAGTGGGGAGGCCACAAAGATGGCTCCTGTGAGAAGCTTCTGGAAGCTTCCACACCACGTCCACACATGTTGAAGTAAGAGAAAAAATTCTCAAGTTCTGAGAAGTCTTAGCCTGGTAAATCTGTAACCAGAAAGTGGGTTGGATAAGATCAGAGCTCAAATTCATCACCAGCAGTCAAAGAAATAATCTGAAAGAATGCAGATCAGCAGAGCAAAGTACAGAATTTTACACGCAATTCTTGTTTATCACACAAATAATAAACCGAGGGAAACAGCTTCAAAGCTGTTCTTCAAAACTGTTTGCCAAAAAAAACCCCTCCACAATGCTGTGCACAAACTACAGGACAGCACCCAAAGCACGTGAATTTGTGTGGCTCTTCGCAGGACTGGTGAGGGCACGGGGAGCAGGCAACTGTAAGAGAACAGCAAGGGCTCTAGAAAATGCCACCTCTCAGGGAAAAAAAGTAGAATTTTAACCAGAGAAGGAGCAAAGACTGAAACAAGAACAACCACAAACTTTAGGTCCGCAAAGGGCTGTTGCACAGAAGGAAAATATCCTGCTCTCTGTGGCCTGAAGGGCACTACAGTTGCAGCACGACACACACATGGGTCAGGAGACTTGCTATCAGTGAGCATAGGCAAGCACTAAACACAGGAGTCTTCTGCCCTCCAGCCCTTTCTGGCAATTAGGCAGTGACACAGCTGTAGCTGGGGAACACGTCCTTCACCCTTGCCAGCTCTATTACTCTGAAAATGTAAACTTTTGTGCTGCCAAGGGTTCTGAGGGTTTACCTTTTTGCTCTCTGAAAGGGCTCCAGCAAGTGCTGTTTACCCTGTGGTTTGTTTAACGTATTTCCCTCCTTTCCCTTCAAGTTACATAAGCACCGCTTAGGGAAATGTCAAACTTCCCCGGTAACACCTTCCAGCACTTCTTTTTTTTTTTTTTTCTTATTTCTAATGTGCAAGAAATCACTCTGCCAAAGGCCAGCGTCTACAAAGAAGACTGAGGAGCCCCGCAGAAATTAATTCTACTCGAAGAGCTAAACAGCTCAGCACACCATAACGCAGTGGGGCTTCTGGAACGTTCAGACGACACCGCCTCCTTTTATCCCGAACGCGCCACCCCAATGCCCTCCTCCTTTCCCCACTGGCTGCGGTCCCAGGCAGGCACCGCCCTCCTGATCCGCCTGCTCTGTGTCTCCCTCCCAACAAGATCCCCACGCCCATCCCTCCGGGATCCAGTTACAAGGGCTGTTCTTAAAGGGTGCGATCCGCGTTTCTCCCGCCTCTGACCGGTTCTTTGATGTTATCCACACACGCAGCCTTTTGTCTTATCCCTAAGGATAACAGTCCCATTGGCGCATTACCCTTTGCAACAGGGAGGCTTTTTCCAATGGAAATCAGGCTTACTTCACCCACAGGTGACACAGCTGTCTGTCTCACCTAAAGCAAGGTAGGGGAAATGTTACCACAACTGTTTTAAACACACTTCACCCGAGCCAATTAATTCCGATTAAGCCAATCAATATGGGGAAGTAAATTTATTAAGCAAGCGACAATCAGGCAAAACAGCGCTGGGCGGCCCGGGAGCCTCTCGCTCCGCCGACGGCTCGCAACTTCCCTTTTTGCGTTCCCGGTTTTTAAAGTCTCTAGTTTCCGCTAGTTGTGTGGCAATCCTGCTTTTCTTCTGCGGCTGCGTCTCCTGTTGCTGGGGGGGTCTTCTTTGGCCTTCTGAGGGTCTTAAGGATGAAGGCCGCAGTCCTCCTCACAGCACGTCGGTCATGCGCCCTGCACTTGCACAAGCTGTTACACAATTCTTTACTAAAATAGTACTCCATACTCAGTTTCCTTAACTGCGCTTAAGGCTTTCCAGCCATGCCCCTATTACTCAACTGAGCTATCATCAGCAATTTCATATTGGTTTAATTAACAAATCCTAAACATGCATATTATTTTTTTTTTATTATATATTTCAAGATTTGATTGACAAACACAACTAATACTTATTACACAACCACCATGCTTGGTCACTTCCATGAACTAAGGTGCCTTCCAAAATGCCAAAGGACTATTTACCACTTCACAGTATGAGCATGTGACTGTATTTAACCCCTATGCTCAGCAAAGGGAACATTTTACACTGCATGATTAATCGGGGTTTAGTTCAGCTAAAACCAGCCAAGAAAAATTAAGAGCTTTAAGTTTCTATGAGGTTTGTTCTTGCTGAAAACACAGAGTATTTTCATTGCACATCAATATATTTTTTTTTTAATGTTAAGCGTGTTTTAATAGAAACATCTAGATGATAAAAAGTTTTGTAACAGTAAAAGCAGATTTATATGCTGAGAGCTATTTTACGGGATTGCAAAGCCAAACACTGAGGCCAAGCTTGAAAACAGCATCTCTTGTCATACAATCAAAATATTATACACACAGAAAACAGCTCGATGCTTCTCAAGTTCGCCAGCATAACACCCAGTTTGTCAAACCTTCAACGCCAGAAATGTTTTTCAAGCTGCACGTGAGAAACACAAATTCACCCACAATGATAAGTGCTTCCATCCTACAGACATCTTGCTGAGGGGCAAAAGTTGTCAAATGCCATGTTTTGGAGAATGATATGAGAGTGCAAGGCAACCTAAAATATATTATAATACATATGTATAAAATCACACTTCAAACTTTGGCCAAGAGTGACAACAATTAAGCAGATTTCCATATGTATTTCCCTTCAAACATTCCGACTTAGCTGTTCAGTAAGTACACAACTTTATTTCCAAGTATTCCAAGACTGGAAAGTCTTCAAAATCATTCTGTATTTTCTAGAGTTCCATTATAACTTAAAGATACAGTTATGTTTTAATAGTCAAGTCCTCTTAGATAAAAAGAATGAGAGATGCTCGCTTCAAGAGCAGGCCTTTATCGCACACATTTCAACACGCCCCCTTGGATCAGTCAGCAGCCAGACTGTTACAGCCAGGTTTTCAGAAGGACAGGATGGTCTTGTGGATGATTTCGATGGACTCTCTGATTTCATCCTCCTTGATCACGAGTGGTGGTGCCAGGCGGATGATGTCCCCGTGCGTGGGCTTGGCCAGCAGCCCGTTATCGCGGAGCCGCAGACACACCTTCCAAGCATCGTAGTCTGCAACAGGAGGGAGGGAAAGCAACAACAGGACATTGGGGACATCTCCAGCACAGCAGAAGACGTGTCACAACTGCTGCACGAGGTGCTGTTTGCCAGCTGGCAGCGAGATGATGGAGGGTGTTCACAAAGGGAGAGGTCACTCGGAGCAGCTCCCCGGAATCCACACGGAGAGAAACTGCTCCAAAGCTGCCCTTTGCCTCACAGTTTGCCCCAGCACACACAGTTCTGCTCCTTCACAGCTCAGTGCTTGTCTGACATTCAGCTAGACTTCAAAATACATTTTAAAAGTGGAACCATGCAAAGAGGAGGTAAGGGAACATGTACACAGTGCTTCAGACAAGGTTATGTTTATGTAACCTGGATTTCAGCACAGCATCTTGGAAACTGACACCATCTCCCTGGAACACTTTATCCCTTGTTCAAGTACCTTGATATGCAGTTTTCTGATATAATTCAAGGTGTTAATCTCTGCAAATTTGTTCTCAGTCATCAACTTTTTTCTTTTTTGTACCCTCCTGTATTCATTGGACTCTTCTAACTATTCTGGAAGCAACCAAACTCAGCCAATCCTCCCATAATCTGGCAGGAACTGGTGTTCCAGATATGGGCAGTTTTCTTCCAGTGAGAAGACAAAGGTATTTGTTGGGAGGCAGAATCACCATCAGGTTTGAACATTATCAAATCCTAAGAGAATTCAAATAATTTAAAAACTATTGCTCAGCCTTCCTCAGTTAAAAAAAACAAACCTATTTTTCATAGTACACAATCATTTAAATAAACATTCAGTGAGTACTGCAGTACTATTCCCAAGATCTGAAAACAAACGTCTTGTCTACATGCCATCCCCTACCTGCAATTTAAGTTGTAAAATATTTTTCTATGCTGTGGTTGTGCAGTTGATTGTATTTACTCACCTTTGGTTTCCCGAATTACGATTGCATTTAAGAGCCCTTTGCCTCTTACAGCAGTTACAATATTAGATGGAGTCTTCATGAGCTCATTTCTTAGGAGGTTACCCATTATTTCTGCATTTTTTGCCAAATTTTCCTCTTCAATTACCTAAAGAAAAGTAAAATCTACAGTCAGCTGAAGGGCGCTGCATTTGTTTTATGGACCATGGGGAAGGGAAGGTTAATGACACTAAACCAGCTGAGACACAAAAACTGGTGCAGCCAGAGTGTCCTTGCAAAGGCTGCAGATCCCAGAAGGTTGGCATGAAGCCTTTACTCGTTCATGTTTACAAGAAACAATAATCTCTTTGAAGTTTTATTCTAAATTAATTGCTTTTCTTCTGCTGTTATTTACAAGTGAACAGTAAGCCTCTAAAGCTTCTTTATCTGTCCAAGTCTGTGTATTGGGAAATGATGAGGTTTTCTGTGTGACCTGCATCAATGTAGTCAATTAAGCAATCACAACATAATTAAATTGCACTTTCTGGAGAGGACATTTTAGCTTCTGTTTGAGCTCCAGTTGCACATACCTGTTCTCAAGCTCACAGAGCAGCAGCCTCTGCTGATACAGTAAAATAAGCCAATTTCACAGTGTTTTCATGAAATTAATGAAGGTATTTTACCAAATTTACATAATTGCCTTGAGATTTCCCCTAGATAAATTATATTTTGACATTTAAGACATTAAAACCATAAGAAAACCAGAATTGGGAGCATTTCCAATAAAAACTTTAGAATTTGTTTTATGCTCTGTATAGATAACCACTACCCGTTTTCCATTCTTATTTAAAGCTAGATTTTCACCTGCCGCGTAAGAAATAATATCATTTATTTCAGCAAAGATCATGACACCCTTTTTAATTTGGATCCCACATCTATGCCCACACACAAACCTCCAGTGCTGCTATTGCCACACGGCAAGCTAATGGATTTCCGCCATAGGTGGATCCGTGTTCACCAGGTTTAATGGTCAGCATAACTTCATCATCACACAGCACTGCTGAGACCTAAAATGGGGAGGCCATCAAATTCACATATTTACAGCTGTAAACTTTCGTATCTCTGAAGCAAATTTTTCCTCGGGGCTCAGGAAAGGGTACTTTTTAGCCTATGGTGATAAATTACATTTACATTCCTAGCTCTATATACAGGAATAGCAGATCTGACAATCCTGTAATTAATCTCTTAAATACACTTAGCTATAGTGGTAACACAACTTTCAACCACAGCTGAGGGGCATTTCTCCAAACTCACTGTTATTTCAAGAGTTTAAGCTTCAATACTTGGTTTAAGAACTCAGAAATCCCTTCAGATGGCCAAAATAGTTCAAGGCATTGTAATTTTCAGCCTAATCAGCAGGAATTTAAGTCACTCCAAGAGGATAAAATCAGTCATGCAGGCATGCCAAAGCAATGAAACAATGCCAGTTGTTCAGCTACGGAGGTAGTATTAGATATTCCATTATTTTGTCTCTCACAAGTTGGACTGTCTGGTCATAAATCACAGCTAATCTTGCAAACAAGAATTTCCAAGTACAATAAACATCAGTTTTATTGTTCTTCCAACTGGCAGGTTTTAAGTGTTAATGGCTAAAAAAATGATTATTTAACAAATGCTTGAGTAATTTGATATTATTTTAAATTATTGGTATTCCTTTGGTACTCACAGGATATAAGCCACCAGAAAGGGCTTTTCCAAGAAGAATTATATCAGGTCTCACATTTTCATGGTCAACAGCCAGCATTTTTCCTGTTCTGGCTAAACCAGTCTGTATTTCATCAGCTATAAACAGAACCTTTAAAGAAACAAAGAAGAAGAAAAATCCAAACAGAACAGAGAATTCCTTTCACTTCCATTCCTACTCAACAATACTTTTTTTTTTTTTAGGTATCGCAGTTCTAATAAAGACAACTTTATTAATAATATGTCAATGCCTTCCTCTGAAAGTATGAAAAGAATTATGAGTAGCACTTGCAAATTAAGAATCTGAACTCTGTCGGAATAGAGACTGCTGATTTTTAAATCAGAAACCACTGATGACCATTTCCTTCATTTTTTCATGTTTACAAGAAACAATAATCTCATTTCATTCTGTGATCCAGTGTTGTTACTGATTCTTAGTAGCAGTTATGCACTTCAGCAGCAAGGGCCCTGGATAGCCATGGTAACTCGAAACTGATAATGTGGAAAAGAAATTAAAAATTAAATTAATCTAAAATAAATGCAGTAGAAGATCATTCACTAGAAACTAAAATCAATTACAATAGTAAAAAATAATGAAAAATGCGCATCGCTAAGTACTTTTTGGTGAGATATTAGCAGGAAACACAAGAAATATCCCTGCATTATTCTCCTGAAAGAAAAGGGAATTATTAAATAGCATATGAAGTCCTATACCTTGCATACAAGGGTGACCTTACAAGTTACACCAGTAAACAGTGTGTGATGTTTAAAGCAGCTTACAGTGAATTCCTTACATTGTGTTTTGTGCAGAGGTCCCTCACTCCTGTGAGGTAGCCTTTGTCAGGAACAATCACACCTGCTTCCCCTTGGATTGGTTCCACCATGAAAGCTGCTGCATTGGGGTCTTGAAGGGCCCGCTGTAACATTGGACATAGGGAGAGGAAAGACAAGAAGAAAAACCTTTCACTCAGGTCGAATACAGAAAATACAAGTAGCAGAACCTAATTCTAGCCCTGCTGTTCTTCCTCAAAGGATGAGAATAGCGTTCCTGTCAGGCAGCTTTCCCGGAGTGCCATTTCTGTTCCCACACTATGTCACTGTTTGCAGGGTAAAATCAGCTGCTGTGCTTGCTTGGGAAGGTACAAACCTTGCAAACTGCAAATGCAGACAAGCAGTTTATCAAATCAGTTCATAAATCACCTCAGAAATACCCTCAGTTTTGTGTTACCCCATACAAGACAAACAATTGCTCAACTCTTCCCTCAAACAAAAAAGAATGGAGCCTCTCTAGCAAAATTTTACTTTAAAGCAAAGTCCACAGGTACATTCCTACACTATCAAGTTCAAAAAGGTTTAGAAGTCCACAAGACAAGAGATTTAATGATTCCCAGCATGAATTTACTACAGCTTTTCTCAGCATTGCCCCATGTGCAGAATGAATTCAGATCTAATGAAGGCATTAAATACTCACAGGCCTTTCACCATGGGCACCCTGATGTAGGTTCAAACCCCAGAAAGCTTTTCCACACTGCAACTATAATACAGTGAGAGCCCTTTGTTTCCCCTAACCAAACTCCAGGGAGACAAACAGCTCTATCCTGTAACTGCTCCAATCTCCACTGCCCACTCACTTGTACAAAGCAGACCCAGCAGGTACAGAGCTTTTTACTCGCAGAGTACCTGATCAAGGTCAGCCCTCCCCAACAGCTTGACAGGATTAATCTCAGAAAACACAGGGAAATACAGAGTCACTGGCCTTTCAGGAGCTTGTGAAACAGCAGCTTGGCATTGCTTTAAGGATGCTGTGAAACCGGAAAGAAATATTTGCAACTATAGTGAATTCTAGTCACAGAATCACAGAGTGCTTTGGGTGGGAAAGGACCTTAAAGGTCATCTCATTCCAGCCCCTGCCATGGACAGGGACATTATTACGGGACCAGGTTGCTGGGAAATTAAACACATCATGTGGTTTTCCTTTCACACCCTCAAACGAAACTGAAAATCAAAGCCAAAGCAGAATTTACACGTATTTTCTGTATGTAATTATAACATACACATTTCTAGTATATGTCTACATACATACACCTTAATGGCCAAGCACCTGCTTCAAAGTATAAACTTCTGGTTTTCCTTGCTATTTACCAAAAAGCCATTGCAAAATGATTTCGTACAAGAGAACAGAAAATTGTCAGATACCTCAAGAGCTGGTAGATCGTTGTATGGGATCAGTTCAAAACCTGGCATGAAGGGTCCAAACCCATCATAGCTGGATGGGTCAGTAGAACTGGAGATGGCAGACATTGTCCTGCCCCAGAAGTTACCAGCTGGATAAAAAAAAGGGAATTGTGACAAAACTGACCAAGAGCCAGAATGGGAATGCATTTTAAGAGTTATTTAACAACATATTAGCATCCTCCTACTAATTGTTGGCATTTTGTATTGATGCCATAAATATACTTTGTTGCTGTATCAAAAGCACGTACCAAAAAACAAAAGAAAATTATACTCTGAGACCTGACAACTATACAAAATAATTTCCTTAAGTTTTGTTAGTAGTCTGAAAAATTGAAAATAACTCAGATAACATCTTTTTGAGGAACTTGCTCAGCTGTTATGTAAATACTACTTATTAAATGTAGGGGGGGAAAATAAACACCATTAATATTTCAAATCCTAAAAATAAAGCTGCCAGTAAGCCTAAATCAGAAAATATAATTCCGTGCATTTCAAAGTTCCAGAAGAACCTATTTACATATGTAAAAATATTGGGATATTGCACTATTTTATTCAGAAACATCAGTTAAAATGTCCAGGAATCAACCATTGCAAAGACAATTATATCTTCATTTTAATAGTTCAGTTAAACCCAGAGACTCTCACTAATCAATAATGAGGTGTTAATAAGACTAAGGAAGATTAAGGGTTCAGTGCCTTCATAGCTCACTATGCAGCACAGAGTGTGTCAAGTTCTCTAAACTGATGTTCAAAGTCATTTCTTTGCTACTGAAGAGAGCTTTTTTCCTGCCAAAATGGGGAGCACATCCACTTGATCAAAATGAAAAAAATACTTGTCTGAAGAGCAAAATTCTTAATTGTCTGAAAAGCAAATTAAATATACAGAGAAGAGAAAGAAGGAGAAATATTTGTTCAAAGAATTCCCAGAAGAAATGCAAAAAAAAAAAAAATCTCTATTCAATCCCAGAAACCATAAAGCAAAATTCAAGTATGCACTGCAATTTATAAGTGCTGCCCAATGACATTTATAGTTCAGCTACTATATGTACCAAAAGTTAAAAATAGTACCTGCAGCTGTAGCAATTACAAAAAAAAAAAAGTCAGTATTTAAATAGTAGGTTTTATTCTGGAAGGTTTTATAAAACATAGAACTATTAAACTCAATTAGTATTGACAAAAATGCATTATCTATAACCAAAGAATATGAAATATAAGGGTTTTTTTTTTAATTTTATATGGTTTTTTTAATTCTTTTATTAAAAACAAAAAATCTCAAGTCTCTTCAGGGACAGGTAACTTCTCTCTGTTAGAGCCAAGCAGGGCAGGTACATAAAGGGAGGAAACATCTCCATAGAGAATCAGGGTCGAATATTTACTTTAGAAATATTGTTTTTACTTTCATTATATCAAGACTCCAGTGTTAATGCCACTTTGTGGAAGACCTCAAGCCTGCAGAACAAAAGGCCTGGTAGGTGAAGCCAAGAGGGCAGCTTAACCCTGTTGTGCAATTTATGCGAGGTGTGGCACCAATCAGAGGAATTCATCCACAAAAAAGTTGTGTAAGACACAACCAGTCAGGAATACAAAGTACTGCACTTTAAGTGATTGAAAGAGCATGGAGGACTGGATGTACTTTCCATGTGACTTCAGGCTGCCTCCCAGCAATCCAGTGTCCAGATCCTCAAGTCCTCAGCTCATAACACGCACTTCACATACCTGCAAAAATGATTTTAGCTTTGTATTTTGGAATTCCTTTCACAGTGTAGGCCCATTTCCGAGCCAGTTTACAGGCAGTTTCTCCAGCTTCCACTCCTGAAACAGACAGCAGCACCGTGATCACTCTTGCACATGAAACAGGCCACCAGTGCAGTAGAAAACATTACACAAGCACTGAATCTCAGAGACAAGAAATAAAATGGATATAAAATATCTCTTTACCTGTGTTCATGGGAAGAACTTTGCTATAATTGAACATTTTGGTGACAAGCTCCTCATATTCCCCAAGGACATCGTTGTAGAACGCCCTGGATGTCAGGGTCAGTTTTTCAGACTGGGCTTTCAGAGCATCCACAATCTTTGGGTGACAGTGGCCTTGATTAACTGCACTGTAAGCACTCAGAAAGTCAAAATACTTTCTACCTTCAACATCCCACACATAAACACCTGGAAAAACAAATGCATGGTCAATACACAAAATAAAAGAAGACATAGGGGGAAAAAAGCTCCTTAAACATAATGAAAGACAGAGTAAACTTCAATTAGCAATAATACATGAACAATACACAAGGACTTAGGACTCCAATGCACCTTTTTCTGTTCACATTAATACTAAACCTCTCCACACAATATAACAAAAGAAATAGATTGAAAAGTTTCTTGCTGAGTTATTCTGGAGATTATCAACATTTTAAATCATTTTAGAGACACCACAATTTTTTCAGGTGCCTTTATGCATAATGATCCAGCTCTCTAATCAACAAGTAGCTGTCATTATTGTGTCAATTATCTCAATCTCACCCAAAAAAAAAAATAAAAATAAAAAAACAACAAAGGTTCAGAAATTAATGAGGTCAAAATCATTCTACGATGATGTTGTTCACAGACACACCACAGGGAAACCTGAATAAAATACCTTCTCCTCTTTCGAGAGCGACAGGCAGTGGGTGATAGTTGTGGGCACCATATTTAGCCTCACGTTCAAAGATTAAATCAGAGGAGGGAGGCCCCTGACTGTTTTTTTTAGGAGCAACTGAGGCCGCACAGCTCAGCGAGGAATGAAGGCCTCGGCAGAGAACAGCAAGGTTCTGGGAGCGGGTTAGCTTGGAAAGCATGATGGACTTCAGGAATTCTGATACTGATCTGGAGGGAAAAAAAATAAAGTTAATAATTAGTACTAAGAACACTTCTGAAGAAATGGCTGACATGATTGAAGTGGTTTTACTGCCAGGATTACAGGTTTCTCAACTATTTTGCAATTCAACAAAGAATGCTTAGATGAAGTATAAATTAATGTGGGGCTAACTTTGAACAAGTTGTGTCTTCTACTCTAAAGTACACTTACAAAAACAAAAAGAAAATGAAAATGTGACTCACCAAGTCTATGCATCAGCTACATCATTTTTCCTGCAAGTGTTCCTTTTTCACTGTGTCTTAAATTCTGACTTGCTAATATAAACTATAGTAAAAAAGCTAAGCTCATCAAACTTCTGTTGAAACGTCCATTTCCTACCAGATTGCCATCAGACAAATCAAGTCACAAAAATCAGAAGCAAATAACACTGGGAAGAAGCACCCGACGCAGGGAATGGCTTCCCACTGCCAGAGGGCAGGGATGGATGGGATATTGAGAAGGCATGGTTCCCTGTAAGGGTGGGAAGGCCCTGGCACAGGGCGCCCACAGAAGCTGTGGCTGGCCCTCGAGCCNCTGCCCCTGGATCCCTGGAAGTGTCCAAGACCAGGCTGGACAGGGTTTGGAGCAGCCTGGGACAGTGGAAGGTGTCCCTGCCCATGGCAGGGATGGGACTCGATGATCTTTAAGGTCCCATGCAACCCAAACCGTTCTGGGATTCTACAATCAAAAAAGAGATGGAAAGTAAGAATATGACAGATATTAATGATCATTAGAGCACTCCGTATTTTCTTGGCAAAACTGAGCAATTTCCCCTGAATACATAACCTTGTATTCTCACCACCTAGCAATAACCTGAGGGTAGGATTTCATGATGCAAATGCACTTTGATTTCTTCTCTGTGCCTGCACCTCAGTCAATATAAAGACACATCACAGAGAAGGGGAAGTGAGTTGGCACTTTAAAAGCTGTTTGAGGAAGCTCCTCTCACAGCAGGGAACAGCAGAGAGCCAAGAGTTCTCAAAGCTCAGATTTCTGGTCTCACAGAACATCGCACTTACAAAACTGGCAAGAGGTTTAATCCCCAAAGGAGGATCACAGATCACAACAAGTTACTCTCATTATCAAATGCAGCCTCCTCTGTAACACACTCCACAGCAAACTGAAGAGCTCAGCAGCCTGGACACTGCTGCACCACCTAACAGAGCACACTGTAAAACCTAACCAAAATATAGTTACTATACCAACAGGAAATGCAAGGATGGCTCACACAAGGGTGCTGTTATTTCAGGCTGCTTGCAGAGACAGAAGGATTCAGTCATGGATTTATCCCTAATTTATTTTGGAAAAGATCTGCACCCTGAATGTGTTGTCTTGAACAGAGAGGCATTTCTTTCAGCAGATTCCTCAGTTATTACTTTGCTGCTCATCATTTCTAACCAAAGCCAAAAGACTGTTTTCTCCATCCAGCTAAAGCCAAGTGTTTAGGAAGAGTCAGTGTTCTCCATTCCAGCAAGAGACAAATCCTGCACAGCTCTGGGCATGTTTCCAGCTGTTAAAGATTAGCCCTTTGTGCTAATACTTTAAGATTGTTATTCAAAGATTTTGCAAACAATAAAAAGACAAATGATTCTCTGTGCAAGAAAAAAAATTCTGACCACTCAATATTTCAACCTGCATAACTCCTAAAAGGTAATTGGTTGTCGACATCCTGGCCTCTGGCACACCTCCATGGCAGAGCAGCTAATCCTATCACAAGCTTCTAGATTTTGGACATTTTCCAGACATTCCTGAAATGAAAGGTACAAAGAAGTTAAACTCTTATCTGCCCTGTATCATAGAGGTACCTTTTTGCATGAAGAATCACAGATCCTCAATTTGAGGTTCTTGTTTTACTTCTTTCAGGTTGGAAAATATTCATCAGACTTTTTTTTTTAAATGGCTTTTTCCTCCAGGAAGAGAATTGCCCTGCAAACTGTGCAAGTGAGACCACATCACTTTAGCCAAGATATGGAAGATTACATGGAGAAGGACTGACTAAAGCTGAGAATTACAGATGAATCTGGAGCTAAAAGAAGGGGGGAAATTTGGGTTTGATGGTCAGCAAGTCAAGGTGAACAGAGATTTCAGGGAAGAGGAGGGGCACAATAAAGAAAAAAACCCCAGGCAAACAAAATTAAATAAAATCAAACTCATTACCAACTGTGAGAAATATGATCGTGCACTGCAGCAGGCAGTACAGGAATCAGAAGCCAGGGAATTACACCAGTTGGAAGAGGTCTTGCATCAGAATAGAAAAACCACTCAAAACACAGCTGTAAAACACTTGAACAACTTTGCTCAGCTGTTGAGCAAGATCATCCAGACAAGAGCTTGCAGACCGCAGATTTAATGGTTGTATGTAACCAAGGCCTGAGAGCCACTGAAACACACCCCAAGGTAAACGGGGGATGTTAACAAACACATGAAAACACTCAGGTTCATGTTGATAGAGCAGAGAGGAATCAGTGCCACACTGCAGCCTTTACCAGCTGAATCAAAGGGGTGAACACCTAAGGGGACAAGCAGAAGGGACATCAGTGTGGACATGCCAAGATACTTTTGCAGATCAGCACCGCAGCAGGAACAGCTCAAGACTCAGACTGGCAGACAAGAATCACACAATCTCAGAATCACTGAGGTTGGAAAAGATCTCTGAGATCACTGAGCCCCACCTGTGACCGATCCCAGAGCACAGAGTGCCACATCCAGTCGTTCCTCGGACACCTCCAGGAATGGGGACTCCACCACTGCCATGGGCAGCCCATTCCAATGTCAAATCATCCTCTCAATGAAGAAATTTCTCCTGATACCCAACCTGAACCTCCCCTGGCACAGCTTGAGGCTGTTTCCACCTGTCCTGTCACCACAATCCTGATTAAGAAGATCCCAGTCCGTACCTGGCTACAGCCTCCTTTCAGGAAGTTCTAGAGAGGGATAAAATCTCCTCTGAGCCTTCTTTTCTCCAGCAAAACAAAACAAAATAAAGGAAAAGCAATAAACCCAGCGGTGAAATATCAGATTCCCCTCGTCATCCCTCCCCCCGCCAAGGCCACGGTGAAAGACACTGCAAAGGCAAAGATGTGGCATCGCGGCCAGAAGCGGGGCTGGCACAGGCACAGAGGAGGGACGGGCTGTCACCACCCCTGCTCCCCGCACAGCGACAGCGCTCCCGGGCCGGCTGCTGCGGGGTGGAACAGGGCACGGTGGCTCAGCGAGTGGCAGGAATGGCCCCCGAGGGCCGGGCAGGCCGTACCTGGTGCTGCTGGAGAACCCGGAGGTGCCGCTACTGGCGGTGCCGGGGCCCGCGGATGAGAAGCCACTGTCACCGCTCCTCGCCCCGCCCCCCCCGAGTGATGTCACCGAAATCGCGCCCGCCGATTGGCTGTCGTGACTGATTGACGGCCTCCGCNCTCGTCCCGTCTCAAGTTCCCTCACTGCTTCCCCTCGTCCCTCACACCGGCTGCCCCGTCCCTCAGAGCGGGGGCTCCGCTCCCCTCTGCCGGATTAGCCCTGGGAAGAATCTTTGCGGTCACAGAACCCCCCACACACCCGGGCGGGATGAACCCCCCTGGCTCCGCCCGAGCGCGCTCCCGCCGCTGCCACCGCTGAGCCACGCTTGTGCCCTCGGGGAAGTCAATGTAGAAAAGGGCGAGCGCTGGTGATAAATTGAGAAGGACTGGGAAGACATTCCTGGGAACGGGCAGTGTGTAGTGTTGGTGGTGATAACTCCGCTGGCGGCTGCAGCGGAGTTCCCCTGGGATGTGATGGCAAATGCTCCGTGTGTGCCCAACTTTTCACAAAAGCTGCGTGTGAGCTTTTTTCCGATCTTTTAATATATGGCTAATATAAAATAATGCAAAATAACAACCAGGGATTCACCAAGTTTGCTGAGGAATTCCTCACGGAGCTCCTGTGCCAGGTATTTTTGCCTACATGCACCAATCTCCACCCCAGTTCGCCACGGTCCATCCAGCGAACCCGTGCCCTGCCCTTCTCCACATGGAAGGACATTGATGGAAGCCCGAACTTCACGCCCTGCTGCCTTGGGAGGGAGGGAGGGAATGTGGGATGAGTGAGGTCCAGGAGCACCTGGTGTGCTTTGACCAGGAGCTCTGAGCTGGGACCAGCAGGGGAGCGGGGACAGGCTGGAACAAGCCAACGCAGCCCTGACCTTTCCCAGGGCTAAATTACACTCCGAGAGCGTTTTGTAACCAGATGTGGATGTCTAAAGGGAATTGTGAAGTGTGTTTCATAAATACATGCTGATTTTATCTGTAAGAGTCATAGACTGGTTTGGGTTGGAAAGGACCCTGAAGTTCATCCAGTTCCATCTGCTGCTATGGGCAGGGACACCTTCCACTGTCCCAGGTGGCTCCAAGCCCCACCCAACCTGGCCTTGGACACTGCCAGGGATCCAGGGGCAGCCACAGCTTCTCTGGGCACCCTGTGCCAGGGCCTCCCCACCCTCCCAAGGAACAATTCCTTCCCAATATCCCCCATCTATCCCTGCCCTCTGGCAGTGGCACGCCATTCTCCCTTTTCCTGTCCCTCCATGCCCTTGGCCTAAGTCCCTCTCCAGCTCTCTTGAAGCCCCTTAGTTGCTTAGTTGCAACAAGGCCCTCATTTTGTAAAGTTTTTCTGCTCCCCAACACGGCACCATACAAAGCTAGACCCTGGTCCCAGGTGGGCAGTGGTGGTCGGGGGCAGCACCAGCCTGTCCTGAAAGCCAAGCCAGGGCTGGCTGGAACACAGGGATCTGTGCCTGGTGCTGTGACAGGGAATGTCCTAAGCTGTCCCCTGTGTCTTGCAGTGCTTGGTGACCTGCAGGGAGGGCACTGAGAGCCAGCAGGTCTGTGCCACACTGGGGACTGGTGCAATGGGGAACAGCTGGAGTTCAGGAACATTTAGAAACTCACTCCCTGTGATGGTAAGACAACAGCTGGAATGGCTACCGGGGGGGGGAATAATTCCTATGTGGAGAGCACAGTGCTGGCAGAGGGGTCAGACACAGAATCCAGCTTTTGTCATACTTGCTGTTCGGTGCAGCACACACTGGATGTCGCAGCTCCAGGCAGTCAGTGCTTCCCCACTACAGGGTATCCCTCGTCAACGTGCACAAACAGGGTTTAACCACATTGGTCGAAGTTTTTTTGCACAAATTGGCGCCAGAGGTAAAGGTGAAGCCAAACCAAACCCTGCCCAACCTCTAAATTCCCCTTAGGATTACAAACTGCTAATTAAGGGACTAAAAAGGCATTAAAATGGAACCAAAACATTAATGAGGCTCCTGGGAATCCCATTATAGCGTTTTCATAGAATTTTTAACAGATTTTTAAGCTTTTTATGACAATAATGCATTTCTTTGTTTGGATTATTCACTCTGAGGGATTTGGGGGTTATTTGGATTTTAACTCCCTCACAGTTGCCCAGACACCGTTCAGGAGCTGGAAGGAAAAGCAGAGTCAAAGCTCCTGGCAGGCAGAGGATGTTTTCCCCTAGAGTGGATCCAACAGCCTGACCAGGAGGGATCTGCTTTAGCTCCTATCTTCTGCCAGGGAAAGAATGTTTTCAGTTGATTTAGATTAGATTCCAGTAGCTTCATCTCCTGGAGATTCCCTCGGGAGCCGATCTGCTCCTCTCCTGTTCTCAGTTCCCGCTCAACCAGTGCCAACTGTGCACAGGAGAATTTGTATGGCTTTTTCAACTAAACAGTGAACCTAAGTAGAGTCCTGTGCCTGTGCCATAAAGAGGGAAAAAACTTTTCTCCAAGTTTCTTGGGTATTGTACAGCATTTTCAGTGGTCATGAATAAATACATTTGAAGAGTTTTTACTATTACTGAATTCAGATATTTTGGTTTGAAAGAAAACCAAGAAAAGACCATACAGGAGGTAATTCCATTTTAATAGTCTCCAAATCTCTGGCATTTGAAAGGAAAATGAATGAAGTGTGACAGTATACAGCCATTACCAACAGAAGCAGTGTTAGTCAGCTTCTCAACACTGCTTTTTAATATTTTGTGGGAAAAACATTCGGCCTAAAACTTCTCATCTGTAAGTTCTTGGGGGTTATGGGACAGGGAACCTGACATGTAGTAAACTGCATGAGAACCATAGCTTAGAGTTACTCGATGTCTTCTGGCCTCACAGGATGAGGCAGAGGTATAACTGATTTCTTCTCTGTATCTCTGGAAAGAGCTTTTCTCATATCTATAGCAAAAGGAAAAAATGTTATTATAGTCATGCAGTCATTGTACAAAGCCATATTAAGTGAATTCTCCATTTAAAGAAGATCATTTTAAATCAAGAAAATTTCCCAGAATCGTAAGATTATCTCAAGTGGCAAGGGACCCATAAGGATGCAACTCCCTGCTCCACACAGGACCACCTAAAACTATACTGTATGATTAGGAGCATTGTCCAGATATTCCTTGAACTCTGATGGGCTTGGTGTCATGACCATTTACCTGGAGACACCGTTGCAGTCACCAACCACCCTCTCAGTTAAGAGCCTTCTCCTGAAGTCCAGTGTGAACATTCCCTGACACAGCTTTGCTCCATCTCCTCGCGTCCTGTCACTGGTCACCAGGGAGAGGAGATCAACACCGCCCTCTGCTGCCCTTGTTGAGGAAGCTGTAGACTGTGATGAGGGCATGCTTCGCTTTCTCCTCTCCAAGTGGAACAAACCCATGGACATCAGCTGCTCCTCCTAGGTCTTGCCCTTGAGACCCCTCACCATAATGTTGTTCAGTGGAAGAGATATCAACTGACACAAAACACTGCATGAAACTCAGCTGAATAGAAAGGAAATGACAGGCTAAAGGGACAAATACATGATTTAAGGCACCTACAGCAATGGTTGGTATCTGTCTGTAGCCCTTCTATTTTGCAGTGCTCCTACATATCAAACAAATAGTGCAAGAACAGAAACAATACACAGGATGGCCATGTAATACTTTGTGAGAATACTTAAAAGAAAATAAGATCTAGAAAGAGGATGCACCTGGTAGTTCACTTTTAAAAACAGAATTAACATTAACATACTCGAATTGCCATGTTCCTTCCCTTTTAAACTGAAAATGCCACTCAATTCTCTGCCATTGTTGACCACTGATACTTGTTAATTTATAGTTAGATATCTGAAAAAACAAAATTTCAAGTCCCTGTTAAGGGATGAAGGGAAGAAAACACTGCTATTCCTTCTTGTTCTGCAGTTGATTTTGCCAGAGATGCTACAAAATCTATAAACTGCACAATTAAGTTTTGTAATTGATATAATCTTAAGCAGGAAAAGTTATCTAAAGGAGGATGCAAAAGTCTCATTAATCAGCAACGATCTGAAATTGTTTCATATGCCAAAAACTTAACAATAGTTTTACAAACAAGCCCAGGAACCCTCAACATGAGAATCGTTCCACTCAACTTGAGACAGAACAAGAACTTACCATAGGCATCTTCATCTGGCTCCCCACTGCTAGCAGAGTAGTACTCCAACACTGTCCGGTACACACTGTAGCCTAGTTGCTTATACATATTTACAGCAACCTGATTTGATACTCTCACAAAGAGATCGACAAAAAATCCACCCTTTCTTTAGCAGGGGAGGAAAAAACCAAACAAACAAAGAAACAAAAACACATTAAGAAATAGTAGGTAAATGTTTTTCTAGATAACAACCCATAAATTGTAATCAAGCCAAAGCTAGTCTGATGTGGTACACTAATCAAAGCTCTTTCACAATGTAATAACAGATACAGTCCTTTCCAAGGGAAAATTCAAGTCTAGACACAGGTTTAATTTTAGTTTTGTCACACGGCCCTTCTGCACCAGTCAGTGAGTTCAGAAACATGAACAGAAAGAATAGGACAAGCTAAATACCCACATAGGCCTATACCCATATGATATGATTAAAAAAGCCACCACATTTTAGATTGCTTGGATTAGGAGGAGTGGAATCAGTCATGAAATTCAATTGCCTAGCAGGAGATAGCCCCTTAACCCCACAAGGCAAATTTTTCAAAACACTGTACTATTTTCTTGTTTTACCAACCGTAGTAGGGTTGCCCTACTGGAATCAATTAAGGACATTTCCCTGTGGGTTCATCTGACAGTAAATTAATTTCTCTCAGGTACAAGTAAGCAAGCACAGCATGGCAAATAAGCTAAGATACTGTCTGCTGTACAAAATTTGTTCAAGATTGTGCCTCAGGGCCTTGCACAAAGCCCACAATTACTGAACAAGTATCTTGGAGGTCCTACAGGAAACAGTGCTGATGTTTCACAAAGCTGTTTTCCTGTCAAGAAATGTGTTTTTACACAGTATCTCTATTAGAATTCAGGCTACTTGCTCCTCATTCTGGCAAGTCAGCTTTAAGAGAAACCCTGAGATTTTAAACTGCTAAGCAGCTTTTGTAACTCTTTTTCTCCAACTATGAGAAATTTTAGAAAATGAGAACACTATGTAAAGCAAAATTCTGCATGTAAACCAGGGACAGGTGTCTACAGAAATACTGCTTTAAAATACTACTTTAAAAGATAAATTTAAAGATAGACATGCTACTCACTTTTCTGAAATTTCTTCCAGTAGCTCCATCAGCTTAGCAGCCAAACCCAGCCGTCGAAATTCTGGTGCAACAGAGAGAGCAGTAACGTGTCCATGCCATTCTTCCCTAGCCACAGAGCCTTCAGCTTTGCCCATGACTGTGAACATACACAGCATCAGCACAACAGCACCTTTGGAGTAATGCACTGTTCACAGCCAGACAACTTCACAAGAGGAATAAGTCATGGATAAACAAATGTACAGTGGTTGTGGTAAATCCCTCCAACAGGAATGTCTTATCACTGTATGATTCAGAAACCACTAAAATGTCATTCTGCTCAAATATTACAGCAGTTACTTGACTAGTGTAAAAAAAATTCCAAGTTTGCAAATTCCTTGCTTGAGGTAAATTCTGAATGCAAATTTTGAGCAATTCTCATTAGTTTCTCATTGACTAAAATTTAAGATTTAACTAAAATAACAGAGGAGCAGAAGGCTAGAAGCCCAAAACTACCATCCCAGCAACTATTTGAGACTTTTGGAGATTATGGGGGAATAGAGCTTGGGAAGCTTTGCTGATCTGGCAATAGAAAGCTAAGGCCCTGCAAACATGGTATGTTTAAGGAAACAAAAAATGCTTCCAGACCATGCTTCTATAGATATCACAGTCATTGCTAATAGGCAACTCAATAGAGATGTCCTATACAGCACACATACTTTCAGCTTTAGTATGTGAAATACTTTATTTATTTCCTGGGTTCCTTCAAAGACTGTTACTCTGCCCTACCCTACCTCTTGGCAGTTCTCTTTGGCACGATTTCTGAAAAACACAAATATTCCACAGCAAATTAGCAAGTGACACCCAGGCTCAGAGCTTTCCCTTAAAGGGCAATGCAAAATCCAAGTCTAGCACTTTTACTGCCTGTGTGTGATTAGACCTGAGTATACAGACTTAATTCCAGATTACAGAAATAGCCATTCACCAAATCCGGGATGTGTTACCAAAGCCAGGGCTCCTCGCTGCGCTAGGAACATCAAACTGGAAGTTACTGCCATGAGTCCTACATAATACCCTTAGACACTTATGAAACGGAAAGATGCAACGCAACGCAACGCTCCTCTTCCGTGTTGAGTATTTGGTAAACACGAAGAGTAGGAAAAGCTCCCGCGTTATTATCCCCGAAATAGACAACGAAGATAGACACCCGGCACTCACTGTAACCCATCAGCTCCCCGCCAGGCGCCTCGGCGACGATGAAATACTCGGGCCAGTGGGCGAGGTACTGCAAGTAGAAGGGAATCCCATACTGGGCACTCGGTTAAGGAGCAACTGCGGCCGCCACGGCTGCGCCGCCCGCGCCCGGCCCCGCGCCCCTGCCCCGGCGGGAAGGATACGGTCTCGGTCAGCGGGTCCAGGTTGCTGTGGAGGAAGAGAGAGCGGCGCTCACCACATGCCCAGGGCCCGGCGGGGGGGAACCCGAGCACCCCGCAGGGGCTCGGGGACAGGGAGAGGGGAGCGCGGGAGCGGAGACGGCTGGCGCTCACATGTTGTTGAATCGGAAGAGGTCGTCGCAGGTGAATGCGCGGAGCGTTGTCATGATGATGATGGTAACGATGCTACCCCGGAAGCGCTTCCGCGCCCAAGGGCCACTTTTGCCCCGGAAAGGCGACAAAGGGAACGCCCCCACCCCGTATGCTATGCTGTCCTGTCCCGCCCAGCAAAACCAGCCCGGCCCCACCCCGCCTCAATCCTGTCCCGCCCCGCAGAACCGCCCCGGCCTGGGCCCGACCGGACTCTTGTCGCCGCAGGATCCCTGACCACGAGCAGCTGGCGAGCGGCTGGCAAGGCTGAGCCGGCCCCTAGTGCAGGGAGGAGCGGTGGGGCGGGGCCCCACTACCGGGAGGTCGTCAGGGTCAGCTCCACCCCGGGCACACACCGACTACACCACGCGCTACAGGTCGGTAATGTGCAAGACCACCACACGCAGAAAAAACAACTCCCAGAGAAGGAAAGATGCCGGCGGACGAGGCCGGACACCGCAGACACAGGCTGAAACTGCCCTAGCCCTGGTTTTGAAAAACATCTGGATTGAAAACTAAAGTTTGCGAGGCCAGTAAATGCAGTGTATGCTTTTCTAGGACTCCATGTTTACAGAGTATGCAAAATAGCAATCTTGTCATAGAGATGAATGGTCTGTTGAAGTTTCAGGGTTTTATCAGGCGAAGTTGCATGCACTGTGACTGTATTGTCAGCTGCTGATCAGGCTTAGTTAAAAACCTCTTCCTTAGTGCTCAATACCAAGATTATCACCTTGAATGAGGAACTGGAGGAGCAAGAGAAAAGACATTTAAAAAGCAGCAATCCGATTTGCCATTCATAGTTGTGGAGTGGGGAACAGGAAAGGACAAGCTGTCTTTTGCCGTCAGATATTTCCACTTCCCTACAATTCCCTCATTGTAAACGTCTCGAGATCCCCCTCGCTTCAGTCTGTATTCTAAGATAGGCAATAAAAGTCAATGTACAATCCTTGAAGGCATTTGGTTTTTTTTTTTTTTCTCCGTGGAGTTCCAGAGAGTACTAGCAGAGATCCTAAAATTCAGGCCAATTTGCGTACTAAGGACTGTTACCAGTTGATGCAAAAAGTATCTAAGTTATTACTTTGTGTTCTGGTCCTGCACCTTGTGAAAGGTTAAAAAAAAGGGAAAAAAATTTAAAAATCAAGCCTCCTTAATGAAAATGTGTTTCAAGATAGCAGTGTGCAGAGTAAACACACAATCCTCACAGACTGGCTGGAAGCAACCCATAGGGTCTGAAACAAGGTGCACAAAAGAGAGGAACAGTTCTGATGGGTCAAACTGTCCAGGCTCCCAGGCATGAACCCCCAAAACTGTTCTTTCTGATGTCGTGGCTGACCCCAATAAACACTGCTTGCCAGCTAGTTCCTCTTGTTAATGAACACAAAAGTACTTTTTTCTGCCAAGACAACAAATATGGGTATGAGTGATATAACTGGCAACATTTAAGGCCTGAAGAGAGGGGAATTGTAGATAATAGCTTACATCAATTAAAAAATTCTTAGGTAATAAAGCAAAGTGTGCCTACTACAAATTGTTCTGTGTAACTGGTATGTTTACAAAGGTAGATACATAAAAAGGAAATATAACCATATAAAAAATAAATTTCTTGTTAAGAATTAGATATTGCACTGTTGTATATTACACATTTTATACACACATGCATAATAAATTATGTAGATGCGCACACGCACTCACACATATGTATATATGCTGGTTAGAAGGGAATGAGAAAAGATCTACTCCTTCAAACTGGAATACATGGTTACAGTCACTCAATGAAGTGCTAAAAAAAAAATTCAAGGACGAATGATATTCCACTTTTTATTGATTTCCTGTTACTAACTCTCTAAACAAAAAATGAAAGCTCTCTTTCGGAACCCGACCCGAGCAAAGAGAGCAGGAGGATAAAGAAAGAAAGACCCGGGTTGACACCGTACCTCCCCTTTCGGAAAGTGCCGGCCTCACCACGCCGCTCCCGGGGACCGGGCCGGCAGCGAGGCCTCCCGACCTGGAGCTGCCGGAGGAGCCGCCGATGCTCTCTGAGCTGCTTGGCTTCTGCAGAACCCCACAGCGTAGCGGGGCATCTGCTCTGCCGCCGTCTCACGCCCGGCGTGCAAGAGCCGCGGGCCGTGTCAGACTCCGAGGTGGCCGAGGCACCCGCCCGCCATGGGGCGAGCCCTCAGCATCGCTCCCGGCAGTGGCGGCACCCCGGGCCCTGCTGTGGCGGCGCCCACCCGGGGCCGGCTCCCTGCACTCCGAGATGGGCCCTGCTGGAAAAGCTGAGCTGCAGCTGTAAATGATACAGCAGTAAACAGCTGCTGGCCACGCAACGGGTTTCGTTATAAATATGCAAGGGCCACACGAACGAAAGAAAAGTGCCTGCTCTGCTCTTTAAAGCAGGAGTACCGCACTTAAACATAATTTATCCCGCATTAATTCTTCGCAATTCAGACTGTTTAAGCAGGAGCTTCACCAATGTTTTCTTCCTGCTCAGGTGTTTTGATACAAAAAGATCCCGGAAATAACCACAAAGCTTGTTTATCTCTGCAGTTGTCTTAAACACGTGCTTCTAGGCATGTTTTAGAACACTAACGCTGCTTTGTCTATTAGCATCATGTAATATACACCACTAAAACTGTTTCAATTAACATTGTGACTAGGCACAATTTTGTCTCTGGCATTAAATACACCTGCACCATAAAGCACACCTTTTTTAACCTATAATCTAAGATCTTTGGAAATCACAGCTGACTTAGGAAATTACATTGACCAGGCCTTCATCAGAGAACTTCAGTAATATTACCAAGATTTCAAACTAGAGTGAAATGTTCTACACTGTTATGCAGCATCACCCACATATTAATTCCCAGGCTGTCTCAGTCTGTAAGAGACTAGAAACTCCGAAGATGATTCCATTTTGTCTACACAACATGGGAAAATTGCAACATTCTATTAAACATCATTTTCCTGGATGAAAAGATATGGCATTTGCAAAGGAAGCTGAAATGAAAAAAACATTTACTTTAAAATTTTCCCTTAAACTTTACAGTTAGATAAAACTTGATTGGTGCTCTCGTTCCCTCACACTCAACACAAAGCCTATTGTAACTTTTTCCCAAACCCTGAAAAATAAATTTATTCCAGGCTTTGCCCAAAGAATTCATCAGGCAACTGAGTAGCTAAAAGAGTTTTTACCTTATCTAAATGCCTGTAGGGCTTATAAAGCCTGTGGGCTGATGCAGATGAGAGCCATCAAAACCAGAATGATGGATGAGCGAGAAGCCGAGCTTTAAGACTGTTACGGACATAGGGATGCAATCCCCAAAGACAACTCTGTCAGAGGAGAACTCGCGCAAGCTGGGCTGAAGGCGTCACCTGGCTCACCACTGTGAGATAACCGCTCAGAAATGTCTACAATATAAGACACATAGAGCCACACCTTAAAATGTAATTCCAAGACAAGAAAGGCTTGACAGGCACTATGCTGATATGGCAATGCACTTGAAGACTCTCAGGAGGGCTATCAAGGTGCCTGCTGATCACTGAGAGCTATGGAGACATCAAGACCCGAGGAAGGTGCAGTATACAATGTAGAAGGCAGACTAGAGTTCACACAACACAAACACCTGCTGGAACTGCCTTGCTGGGCACATACGGGCATCGTGCTGAGGACTAACCGGCTCCTTTGACCTGCTACAAGGGAACTGCTCCTGCACAGCTCTCTCCCCTACACTGACTTTAAAACCCCCTCCTTGCAATTCCCAACTTTGCCCCTTCCCCTCAGAGCCCTCCCTACTCAGCATCTTTCCCTCACCTTCACTTCAGAAGAACTGAAGGATGGCTACTCGCCAGCAAACCTGGACAAGCGAGCCTTGGTACCACCACCCTGCTCTGGGCCCTGCCTACTGTCCTGTCCGTGTACCCAGGGCTGAGCGCACACACTGCCCATTGTTGCGATGGCACCACAGCTCTCACTGCCAGGCAAAGCCCCTCTCACGGCCTCTGGCATGAGAGCCCCTCTCATGGCATCGTGACTCCCTGGTGCCAATCTGAGGTCCCCTGCCGTGCCACCTTCAGCGACCAGGAGCCATCCACACCTACTGAGGCGTCTCACTCGCCTTACCCGTGTCCCTTGGCCCTCGGCATCTGCTCAGAGAGAAATGTACCCCGTGCCCCACTGTGAAAGGGGTGCACTGGAGAAAGGGGTGCAGCAGCACGGGATCCCGAGCATGGTGCATCCGCCACCCGTGCCAGGACAGCAGCAGAGAGCGGCAGGCAGGAAAGGGCGCCCTGGTGGGGTGGTACCGCACCGGATCCCCCCAGCGACACCGAACCGAGAGCGGGACGTCCTGCAGCTGCAGCCGGCGGGCAGCTCCGGCAGCCAGCCGTGCACCAAGGGAAGCGTTCGTGCAGATGGAGAGCTTCATTCCAGATAAGCCACTGTCGAAGTAGAAGTGCTGTTGGAGTAAGTTTTCTATAAAACCAAAGAAAAATAAACCTTTGGTACGAATAAGTAACAACATTAATGTAGCAGACAATTATTTATCTACAAGAGTCTACAATACAAAGAATTAGATATAAAAGGTTTCTTGGTCAAAAGCTTACTATACATTTGGAACATCTGTCCCCCTATCTCAAGACTGATCAAATACAAAGAAAGCAAGGATAAAGCTTTCTGGTTTTCAAGAGATGCCATGATCATAAGACTGAAATAAAAAACCCTCAAAACCCAAACTACAGAGTCTGTTCTCCAGAAAAGATACTTGAATAAAACAAAGACTTAGGGGAAAAAAAAATTATGCTCCACCACTAAACATATTAGCTACAGGGAGCATTGGGATAAAAAAAAGAAAGAATGCAGTCGATACTGAAATCCCTCCCCTGTGTTACCTGTATGATTTGAAAAAATTTGTCTCTGGGAGAAGTGAAGTCTGTTTGCAGATGCTGTCTAAGGAAACTGAGATGGGGGGGTATTCTCATTGATGGGATAATTTTGTATTTGTTGTACTACACAATGACCAAGGACAATGTTTCTGGAATGACAGACAAAACTCCTTCACCAGAGATTATCCTGAAGCCTGAACATCTTCAGGAAGTAATTACACCCCTGGGTTTTCTCCCCAGCATTTTTAGTTGACATTTCTCTGAGGGAGAGGGAGGCTCTCATGCAGATACTTCATGCTCCCATTCTCTGAAAAGTCAGAAACAACATGATTGTCTCCCCTCAGCAACCACTTCGTAGTTAAGAGTCCTTCAATTCCCACTGGTCCACGTGCATGGATACGTGAAGTACTAATTCCCACTTCAGCACCTGTAAGAAACACCCAAGATAAAGGCAGTTAATCCTCTGATGACGTTCACTTCATACTAAATTGTTTTTGCATCTCCCTGTGAAAATGCTGCCTGCCTTTCAAGGACCTGCCATTCTCTACTCCTCTCCAAATACCAGTTGTATTTACCCGACAGAGAAGCTGGAGGAGGTTAACTATTACATTATAAATTTTTTATGTAATGTTTATAGTTCTGGCTGCTACAGTTATTTTCAGAAAGCAAGATGCAAGAAGAGAGACAGGTATCTCTTACACTGATCTTAGACTGATCTGAGGGCATAATCCTTAAAAAGAAAAAGCTAAACTAGTAAAGGTTCTATGTCATTTTTTTGTCCCATTGAGAAGATATTGCAAGACCTTAACAAGAATTTTTTAATCACATGGAACACTGAACGTTCCAGCTGACACCGTAACAGCATGTAGTGGAGACTTCCAATTTTCCACCTCATGAAAGAATGTTTGCCTTGTCTTCTGCACCTGTTTCACTACTTCTGCAACAGTAGGTGCACCTGTTTATTTAAGCAACTGACACTCAGTTTGGTTCCTGCCTTTCATTCCTTAACGCTGCAGGACTGGCACACTGGACAGCAGCTCAGTCTGCCCAGCAGGACTGAAAGCAGTGCATTCTTTACAGCATCATTAGAAAGAGAAACAAAAAGAAAACTCTTCAGCAGTTTCACATCCTGTATTGCATTGTTCTGTCACTACATGCATGCAGCATACTTTATTGCAATTGAACAGAGCTTCAAAGGATCCAAAACATCTTTGTGTGGATGAAATTTCCAGGCTTCAACTTTTTGTATAGTACCTTTCCTGAAAACCTTTTATTAGACAGTAAGGTAACAGACTAATCTTATCTTTCAGGATTCATACTGCCACACTTTTCACACACCAGCAAACTCTCTGCAGTCACATCCCTGCAGTATTTTCCCTCTTACCAAGTCCAAATCTATAGCCATCAGAGAATCGAGTACTGGCATTCCAGAAAACACAAGCGCTGTCCACATGCTGGAGGAAGAACTCTGCTGTTTTCTCTGGGAAAAAGACAGAAATAAAATCCATTACATACAGAATGATCATGTATTCCAATAAGTACAGCAGAAAACAGTGAACAGATAAAACAATACAATTTTCATATGCAACCTTATCAGACAGTATTTACACAGCCTGGGTTAAGCCATGCTCGTTGATACCTTCCTCCCAGTATGCTTATCAAGTAGACACAACTGCAAATCTTAGAAGAAGCTTGCAAAGATTAGAAGAAAGCAAAAAGATGTCTAATTCTAACTCCATTCAGTTTAGAACCTTTGAAGAGAGATTTAGTTGCATGACTGGGGAGACAGAACAGCTGCCCCAAACAGCATTTGATATTCAAACTGAGACAGTAAAGCTACAGTCAGCTCTCTGTTAGTCTCAAACATGGAATTGTTTCAGATAATGAAAAATCCTGAACTCAATTGCTATTGCAGGTAATATTTGGGAACTACAGTGCAGAAATACCACATGCAAGTGTGCAAACTGGAGGTCAGCAGCCCTTAGCAACAAGACACATTACATTAAAGAGCAACTCTATTTCCAGTACAAATCCCTAGTTCATCAGGTCTGGTGGCAGTGGTTATGATATCAAATGCACACCTTTTACTGACATGCATTTAAGCTCAGCCAGAAGTACAGACACAGAAGCCTACTTGACTCACACAGGCCAGCTGCAGATCAACATGACCTTACTGCAGCTGATTCTCAGAAGTTCTGGGCTTGGTCTGGTCGGAGAGTCAAGCTTTGTCATGGCACAGCTCTGGTTAGGTTTTGAACTGGCAGAGACCCAAGCAAAGAACTACCACAATGTAATGAGTAACACTAACACCAGGAACTAGCAGTCAAAATAGAACAAAGAAGGAGCCTGGTCACTAACCATTCTCTGTGATAATAACATCCGTATGGGAACTTCCATACTTGTGGATATGTTCAACAGCCTCTTGAATGCTGTCCACCACCTCAATGCAGCACTCCAGGTCCCCATATTCTGTGCGCAGAGATTTCACTTCTGAAGGGCTGAATGTCAAGTAAGAAGCAAACTTTGGGCCAGCATGAATCTTCACCTGCAATACCAGAAACATTTTGTCTGTGGTAACTGGCCATACCAGAGCCTTACAGGTGAAAGTATGGCTTCTTGTACACAATATGGGATGCACAGCTGTCCCTGTGGTGCTATGTTTTGGACTTGTGACTAAAACAGTTAAAAACACACCAGTGTTTTGGTTGTTGCTAAAAAGCTTGCACAGCATCAAGGCTCTCTCTCCCTCCGCCATCCCAGTCCCCCTAGCAAGAAGGTTGGGAGTGTAGGAAACTGGGAGGAGACACAGCCAACAGCTGACCAGAACTGACCAAAAGGGTATTCCATGCCATATAATGTTATGTGCTGCAACACAAACTGAGGGGAGAGGGTTTTTGAAGAAGGTAGGTATTGCTCAGAGACTGGCTGGGCATCGGTTTGTTTGTGGCACACAGCAAGCAATTACCTTTGCCTTATGGGTGTTTTGGGGGGCTGGTGGATTTTTTGTTTTGTTTTGGGGTTTGCTTTTTTATTGGGTTTTTTCCCTCCTCTTTGACCCCTTTCTTCCTGTTTTCTTCACTTATCAAGCTATCTCTCAATCCACAAGGTTCCTTGCTTTTGGCTCAAATTTTCTTCTCCTGGCCCACTTGGAGCAGGGGAGTGTAAGCAGGCAGCTGCAGGCAGCTTGGATGGTGCTTAGCCACTGACTGGAGTTAATCCACAACACGCATGCAGTATAAGAAAAATACACCCATACTTTGGGAAACTTGGCACATGGGTGAACTAGGTACAAGGTACAATAGCTGACATGCTAGGCTGGCTAGCTGCAAGCTCCTAATTCAGGACTCATTTGAAATTATTTAAAGCAATTGCATCACTTAAGTCATCAGGCAGAAAAGGCAAGTACAACACTGCTGGGAAAACAGCTAAAATCCTGCAGCCAGCCTGTGTTTTAAGACACCAACTGCAATACAGAGAATAACTAAAGGAATGCTTCCAAGTTTGCACCTACAGAAGTCTTAAGATCATGAATGGCTTTTATCCTTTTAATTTATAAATTGATACCAGCCCTCTCTGAAGCACATCTCAGACACAAACGAGTTACTGGGTCCAAAACCAAGAAAATTCACACAGATATTCTTCATTTGTTATAAAGAAAATTTTAACACATTATCAACCTCTGAGTTTAGTTACAGCAGCCAAGACACCTAAACAATGAGAGATAATTTAGAACAGCACAGAAATCCCATGCAAATGAGACACAAGACATTTTGACAAGTATAAATGGGAAATAAGGTGTAAGTCTACTAAACGTAAAGGCATTTAAGAAGATCTCTGTAAACCAGCATTTTCTTGTGCAACTCTAAATTACTGTAATTGCACAATCCTGCCCAATATTTGTATGTTTCTTGTTGTCAGGTCAGATTAGACAGAGGTAATATCCTCCCTACCATGTAAGGAGCTGGGTGGGTCGTGGTGGAAATGCACTACTCCTCACATTCCCTCCCCATCCAAAATACAAACATCTACCCTGCACTCTACCCTTCCCAAGAAACAACCAAACAAGGTATTAAAAAATCCCCAAACATTAGGAACTTGCTCCTGACTACCTATCAGCTTCTTTTACAATAATCCTTTTAACATCATCAAAACATATGACCTCTCTATCCTGCATTAATCACTCCCTGTACACTCTATTTGTCAAATATTACAGGGCTGTGTGAAAACCCTTCATTTATGTGCAATTCATACTACTTCATGGATATTTCTTCCTGATGCATGTCTGCTACCTTTACTTAAAAAACATTGCTCGTGTCTAGACAACTAAGTAGTATACTGGCCTTTTGATGTTCCTTTGACACACCTGGAGGGAAAATGGGTGGGAATAAAGGGCATATAACAGGAAAATTAAAAAAAAACCCACAGGTATAAAGCAAATTCAGAAAAGATAAAAACAGGAAGGGAACTCACTTGGGTAAGAAGCTAAATTAATAGATTCAGGAAGAAGGGGCTTTGCACCTGGCTGAATTTGAAAGGGTAGAGAAAAGGTTGTGTATATGCTCTTTTAAGGCAGAAGATTATTTTTCCTATATACAAGGAAGTATACAGCAAAGGTATCCCAGTAACAGCCTGCAGCTGTCCTGAATAAGCTGCTTTCAGATAATTTCTACGGAAAAACATAACGCTGTGTGGAGAAGCAAAGTTCATTTACATGTACAAAGATACATATGGGTAACTATAATGTTATGCCATGTGAACAGGGCTACACCAGCCAGACCAAATGCTTCTGAAGTGTTAGGGAAAAAAAACCCAAACAAACCAAAAACCACAAAATAAAACACAAGTATGAGTGACTAACCTGTTCTACTCTCAACATGTCTATGATCTGATCAAACAACGGGGTTCTCAGCAAGTCTCGATGAATTAAGAGAGTTTCCAGAGCATTACAGGCAGCAGGATATTCACACTTTGAGTCTCTGACTGAGTTTAAGAGTAGATAATTGGTTACATAACATTTACAACAAAGATTTTGAATAGTATATAAATTATAAATTACCATAACTACATTGCATATTCCACAGTTCAATTACACCCATGAGATTCAAGTCACCCTCCCACAGCTTACTTATTCGTGTGACCTTCTCAACACTGGCATCCGAGTCAACATACACATGGCAGATCCCTTCGCTGTGTCCCATCACTGGGATTCCCTTTGCAGCCTTCTGGATATTCCTAACCAGCTGTGATGAACCACGTGGAATGATAAGATCTATCAGCTTATCCAAACGGCAGAGATCTTCTACTTCCTCTCTTGTGTTCACCTATGGTAGTTGCAATACAAACAACTTACAGTTTGAACTCTCAAGTTTTGCCCATACTTTTATACAGACCACAGCAAAGAAAAAGTCGATTTAACTCGAGGCACTTACTAATTGCACCGCATCTCTGACTCCATGAATGGAGAGTGCTTCTTGTGTCAGATGATGAAGAATTTGATTGCTATGTGTTGCCTCTTTCCCTCCTTTAAGTAGTAAGCCATTTCCACTGGCTATGGCCAAAGCAGACACCTGTCAAAGGAGTTTATTACAGGGGAAAAAAAAAAACCTAAATGTAATCTAGTTCTTCTGTCAGAGTAAGACCCACAAAATAAAAGAGGATTTTTTGTTCAGTTGATTTACTAAATATTAATCTACAGTTTTCCTTTTATGGCTCCAAAAAAACCATTACAAGTAGCAGCACATTTAACTCCAGAAATTAAATGTACTAGTGTTTCAGGAATGAACTTGAGTTTTCAGGATACTATTGCCAGGGGAAGACTACAGTGAACAAGTCAGAGGAAACTATGGACATAGCGCTTGATATGCTTGATATGAATTGGGTAGCTGTATGGGCATTTACCCCAAAGAGAATAATTTTAGGAGCAAGAACTCTTGTCCCTAACCACTCCAGCAGAGAGTGGTGAATAAGCTCTTCCTGTGAGCAGGAAGAACCTTTTCATCATGCTGTCTAAAACAGCAGTCATATATAGACAAGACTTGATCTAAGTGTGGAGGGGAAAAAAAAAAATATATCCAGCATCATCTTTGCTTCCATGTTTATCACCAGAGGAAACCACGAGATATTGCTGCCCTTATGTTTAAGGTGTCAGATTTCAGGGGGTAAAGAACAGGAGTGGTAGACAAGGGACACTTGTGCCTTTTTGATTCACAAGAACTTTTCCTACAGCATACTGCTTTTCACTGTGAAATGGGGTCCACACATAAAATTCTGGCATGAAGTACAAAGCTGTCCACTGGCTGAGCCTCACATCCTCTTAAAGTGGCTGTACCCATCATATTCTCCTCAAACACCTGCTCATGTTAGAGAACTCCTCAATCAATCTTCCTAGATACCTAATGTTAATTGTGGGGAGAAATGCTGATAATCAAGAGTTTGTTTTGTTTTTAAAATCTACTTCAGTTGCTCAGTAAAGTAGTTGGGAGTTACAAAGTATGATCAAGGCTGCCTCTGCAACATTAGTTCAGCATCCATATTTTCATTCATTATAACAGCATTTACTCACAGCAGTACTCCCACATAGTGCTGCGAAGGAAGGCATTTGCCCTTAAGATACCTGCCTTATTGCTGGCATAAGATAAATGACACCCACTTAGAGTACACCACTCAAGATTTTCACTAGCCTTTCCAGCAACTTCAGTACTTAAGAACTTAGAACACCATTCTTCTTCATACCATCTCACTACAACTGAGTGAAAGCTAAGATTCCACCTCACTGCACAAAAGCAGTTGCAGGTACAACATGGACTACTCAAAGCCTGGAACTTCTGTGCTTTCAATTGTTTTCTAATCATGTACTCCTAACAGCTACAGTTAATTCCCAGCATCTGTATTAAACAGTTTCTATTTAATCCCAGCCTGCAGTTCAGATACATACAGCATGGTCACATAAAACAAATGCATATTGGGAGGATCCTCCCAAGCTGTGAGTTGGGCATTGAACATGCTATTCATTAAGACACAGGTAGAAACTGCACCATCTGAATGTAAAATGACTTCTTCCATATGTCAGGTTTAAAAAAAAACTGCAAAAAACACTGCTCCTCCTCCCTGCAAAAACCCCAAACCCACCCAAAAGACCAAAAAAACCATGAACAAAAACCCCCAGGCCCGATTAACTGAACACTGCAGAAGCAAGTTCTGAAAATATCTCTGCATAAAAAACAGGGATGCCAAAAAAATCAACTGTAGATGAATCCAAGCAAGAGTCCTTTGAAACAATACTTCTTGTAGTCTCTTGCTTGCCAACAGAAATACCCAACAGTGTAACCTGCCTTCCTTACATACCTGTGGAAGGCAGTCAGGGCGAGACTCAAAGATCACGAGAAGGACACCAATGGGCACCGTCACCTGCTCCAAATCCAGGTCTTTTGCTATTCGAGTTCGTCGAATTACACGGCCGACACTGTCCTGCGAGGATGTTGCAATCTGCCGCAGACCAATGGCCAAGCTGTTCAGCTTTGAAGTAGACAGACTTAGGCGTTTCAACAAAGGGAGTGCCAATCTCCCTAAAAGAAAGAAAGGGTAGTGCTGGAGATAGATTGGTCTTCGTAGGCTCAAGGAAAAGTGACTTAAATGAGTGCTGAACCTAAGGAAAATGAAGGTATTTCCCACACCCTAGCAAGTAACATACCTGAGATTTAAAATGCACAGCATTAAGTCCGATAGTCACAATAAAACCTCTCAAATAGGATGATGAAATCATTCCACCACATTTTCAACTAATGTGGTTTAAGTGCTTTGTTACATGAAGCAACAGCAACATCCACAAAAATAAGGTCTGTCCTATTTCACATACTGAATGCACAACTGAATTTCTTAAAAATTTCTACCTTTGCCGTATTTCTGGAAGGTCCAGGCAGTAATTTGGTCCTTCTGTTTCACAAACAGAAACACCAAAGCACAGACACATGCACAGCATTTTGTGCAGATTGGGTAAGAACTACTTAAATTTTCTAGTCTGAACATGTTTAAACAATAAGTTAACCGAGCAATGTCCCCTCAAATAGTCTGGTCAGTGGTGCCTTCCACAGAGTTTTACAATTCATGATGTGTCCTTTTCATATATTTGCTATGCCAATATGTACACATCTCAATGCAGCTTCTCAATGAATGCATCAATCTAACACAGAAGAATGGGTTTCATCTGAGCCACCTGAGGAGAACCTTCCTCAGTCAGAAGGGGACACGGTTCTCTTTGGAGAGCACCAATTAAGTGTAGAGACGACAGCCTTCCCTTCAGGAACCAAACATTACATTAACCAGCACAGAAAATAGTCACTTTATGCATGACAGTAACAGAGATATTTGTTCCATTTTTTTTTTTACAATACACCACTTGGTGTTTTGCACTGCCTCAGTATCTTTCTGTTTTATGCAATGAAGGAAGCTGCAGCTGTTTACACTGGTGTGCTCTCAAAGTCCTGGGTTCACTAATCTGTGTCAGCCTTACTACCCAATCCCAGGTGACAGACAATTCAAATTCTGCTCATTTGTCTCAAGGCACAGAGAAGTTAAAGATCATAATATTACCATGGAAAGATCTGAAACAGTACCTTTATCTTCAGCCTCCTGTAAGTCCTTTTTGTTTGCCAAGAGAATTTCTTCTCTCTGGTCCGTTAGTAAGTCAGCAAGACGATAAATAATCTCTGCTCTCTGAAAGAAAAATCGGTTTCTGAACTGACTTCTTACTCAAAGTCCGTGCTGTTTGACACCTAGTCCCTATGTCCATTTATGCTGACCACACCCTCTCACGATCTTAACTCTCACAATACTCAGCCAGCTGATTTTTCCAGCCTGCATCACATTGAGAAAAAAGACCGAACATTGCTTCAGCCTTTACCTTGCTTTTTATTATCTTATTATAATTCCTTGCTCAGTCTTCTTCACCAAACTCACATGTCCTTCAAGAGCAGCCTATGCCACATCACACCCACCAAGCTGCAGAGCAGTAATCACCTACAGCTCTGCTTTTGTATACTAAACTCCACATAGGTGTCAATGGAGCAAGCTATTCCAGTCAATTCTTCAGTAGCTCTGATCACAATTGACTTCTGTTTGTTATTTAATGTTCATAAAAATTTTTATAAACCCCACATTAAGACACATATAACTTCACAGCCCCAAGCTTTTTAATTTCTGCTTTTCTCATCTTTTAGCATGCTACAATGCAAATGACAAATCTGGCACAGAAATAATAGATTCTTGTCCCAAGGGACCCAATTATGTTCTAAATTCGTGTTGTAAATCTTGCCACTCATGCACAGTTTCAACAAGTTGGCCATATTGTTCTGTTACCTGCTCAGGCTGTAGAGCTGCCAAGGTCCTGCCACCAGCTCGAGACATTTCAGCCTGCTGTTCTACTGTAGGGCCTGCAAAAAAACCCAAAAATACGCTATGCAGACAAAGTAACAGCATAGGCAGAAAGTGAGCACTAGCCCTACCGTCTTCCAATTCTTTGTTCAGAACACAAAAGCTGGTACAGTTTTAAACAGACAAATTCAAGAAAAATGTTGTATGCTAAGACAGAAAAGTCTGTACCTGACACAAAAATACTGTTATAGTCCCTACATAAAGAGCCATCACAAAGATTCTGTCTCTGTGTCACAGCAAGGGTGCACCTATCAAAAAGTCTTGATGAAGAACAAAAGAAGAACAGCATAGCTGAGTGGGTTTTGGAGGATAGAAGACAAAGAGACGATTGGAGTAAACACCACAACAGTCCACAGGGACAGACTTTTGCTATTTGCCATATTTGTAAGTGATTCGGAATGGGATCACAAGATTAAAAGCTTTATTGTTGATACCAATTTATTATAGTGGGGCCAACCAAAAAGGCTCTTGACCATAATGACACCAAGTGGGTTCAAAGGATGATCTGACGTATTCATATAAGAAATCCATTAAGGATTATTATACACTAAGAAATTCACTTGGCTTAAAGTGCAAGTCAAAAGTATCACTCCTATTCTAAGGTCACGGAACTTTGGCCTGCTTTTATCCAGCAATTGTTACACAGTTCCAACAACACAGAGGCAGGAAAACATTCCTACCTACTATACCAGAAGACTAAGTCATAAAAGAAATTTATGATAAAAAATAAATCTAAACACTACGTTAGTTCAGCAGCACACACTATGTCCATAATTTCAAACTGAAATCATGGATAACCATAACACCTAAGACTACAAAAGGCAAAATTTCTACTCTACTCATTCCATTCTTCAAATGCACGTCTGATGTGGCAGTTTATCAGCTGGAGGGAAGAAGAGCAGGGAATTCAACAGTTTCTATCCTTACTTTAGAAAATACCTTTCAAAATCAATTTTTCAAGCAGAAGGTGATTTTCCAGTTATTGCACAGGTCTAGTCAAATTTTAACTCTAATTTTTCAGGAAGTCTCTACAACTCTCAAGGTGCACATTACCCCTGTACTCACCTGCAGGTTTTACCTCTGAAAAAAAAGTTCCAACTTTTTTTCCTTCTACAATATCTGTGATGACGTGACCCGAGATCTTTGGGTGGGTTCCATTTGCAATCACTACAGAAGTGCCTCCTTGCAGGGCCCACAGAGCGGCTTTCACCTACAGCAAAGGACAGAGCCAGTTCCAAGAGATTAACTTATTTGAATCACCACTATAAACAAGACTTCTTGGCCCACTTTGATGTCTGGATTGATCACTTACACTTTCAAAGAGCATTCAACACCCTTCGGGAATTTCTGAACATCAGTGGTGGAATATTGAAATTTGCTTAGCGTTTCTACAGTATGTTAAATTTACATCATGATTAGCTTATTAGTAAGGGTCCTTTGAAATCCCTGTGTACTCATTAGTCTTAAGATTAGCCTCTTTCCACATATTTGAGCACAACATGATTTTTCTAAAATCCACCTTCTTTTAAGATTTCACTGGTCCATGCCAAAATAACAAAACCCCAACTGAAAATCCAGATGCTACCTGCTAAAGAAGTACTGCCAGTGGTTTCCTTGATTCCTTTTCCCAATCAAGATATGGGCAACATTATCCAGTATATATTTAATTTTGTGTCATTTATTTAATTGCAAAAGCTTCTCTGCTTACGCATTTCTATGCTCTCCTAATATGATTCAGTAATTCAGTATTACAGAATATGGTATCCATATTCACTATGAGACACAAATGTCAGATAGGCCTATCACATCAAACTGCTTCATCACTGCCCAACAGACCATCAATTGCTTCATTCTTGCTCAGATTTCATGCTGAAAATCGATATTTGTTCATTGAGCCACTGTTTGTTTTCTATTATTGATGCTACAGTTTTCCAAAAATGTCTCCCATCTCCTCAACTGTAGAAAATTTTTTTACACCTGCATCAAGATTTGCCTTTATGTGACTCAAGACACCAAAAAACTCTTAACAGATTATTACTTTTACTATAACAGTACTCTCTGAGCTTTGCAGCTTTCCCTTCAATACCTGGGACTGTTTAAACTATCCTGGGAGCCAGATAAGGGAAAGTAATTTCTGAATAAGCGCTGTGCATCCCATAGTTACAAATGCCTCCTCCTTCTGCCTCCTTCCAGTCCATGCTCTGATCCTTAAGTGTACCTTACCTGATAACTCAAAAAAGTGAATAAACAGTAAGATAACTGGTGAAGAATTTTACTTTGGTCTTTTCCTGCTTAGTCAAGATCTGCTTTGGTTTTTACAGACAACTTTCCAGATACATCCTGTGGAAACCTGCAGCGATTAGTACTGCAGCAGTGTGTATCTCAGCCTCATGAGAGACATGTTGAAGTCTCACAACAACTCATGTTTATGTGCTCACAGCAATGAATACTGAGACCACTTGACTGTACACAGGACTAAAACCCATTAGCCCTCCCACCTCTACTAATCTTGCGCTCAAAAACTAAATTACCTTAGTCTCCATCAGCTTGTTCTTCAGAAGCAAACAACACATTGTACAAACTCAGAAAGGAGAGGGAGGTGCAATACTAGATTTAAGAGACAGTGATTCCCAAAGTCTTTGAATTATCCCATAAGAAAGAACTGGAAATCGATTTTTGTTTTAATATAAAATACCAACTTGGTACAGTTCCAAATGTCACATTTTACAAACTGGAGTATAATTCATTACTTGCTCTTTTCCATTCCTATGGACTAAAAGAAAAGCTAAAGGAACTCATATGCCATCTCAGGGTACTCAAAGAATAGACGAGGCTGGAAAGGATCTCTGGAAATCACACAGTGTAACTGTCTGCTCAAAGAAGGGTTAACTAGAGCAAGTTACTCAAGACACCATCCAGTCAGGTTTTGAACATACCCAAACAGGGAATCCACAGGCTCTTTTGGCAACCTGCTCCAGTGCTCCAGCAACCTCCTTGTAAAATTCCTACATTTCAGATTATTCACTTGTATTTCAGTCTGTGCTCATGGCCTCTTGTCTGTTCCTTGGATACCATGGAGAAGAAACTGGTTCTGTTTTCTCTGAACCCTTCTTTCAGCTATTTTATACCCAAACCTTCTCTTTTCCAGCATGAACAGTCGTAGCTCTCAGCCTCTCTTAGTGTGCCAGTGCTCCAACTGTTTAACCATATTTATGGCTCTCTGTTGGTTTCACATGCCATGTCCTTCCCTGTACTGCAGTGTCCAGAAGCAGACACAGCTCTACAGATGGGGTTTCACTAGTGCAGAGTAGACAAGAGTAATCATTTTCCTCGACCTGCTGGCTGTGTTCTTTCTAATGCAACCCAGGGCCCTGCTGGCCTGCTTTGCTCAAAGGGCACATTGCTGGTTCACATTCCATTTGGTGTCTGCCAGGACCCCACGCCCTTTTCACCGAACCTGCATTCACGGCAGTCAACTCTCCAGCCCATACCAGTGTCCCTAGGCATGAGACTCAGCATTTCCTTTCTTTGGAACTCCTAAGGTTCCTGCCTGCCACCTTCTGCAGACTATCAAGATCCATTTGAACCACAGCACAAAGCACAATCATCTCATCTGGCTCCCTTTCTTTCCCAAATATGAAGCAAATGTTCCATATTTCTACCTTGGCTTCCATGCCACCCATTCCCACTCTGGATTCGGTTCCAAATGTTACAGACTGCTGGTCTCCTGGGTAGAATATGTCAATGAGCTTTGCGTCATCAGAGCCTGGAGGGCTGTCAAAGAGTCCTGAAATAAATAATAAAAATCAGTTACATACCCTCATGTGCAAAGCTCACCCACGAAAAAAGACAAAAACCAACAAAAACAACCAGCATAAGGCTAAAAAGCTGTGTTCCACTTCATAGGATTGAAAACTTCCACCGAACCCTTCTTTTTGTGAGACTGAAAGCACAAAACACTTAACTGGCAGACCCAAAAGGTGTAAGTTTATTGAAAGCCTAAAAAATAAGAAAGCAAAAGCCCACTGAATAGTACTACTACCCCCTGCTGAACAGTAGTATGCAAGCTGGGAGGTAATGGCATTTGGTTGAGGTTTGAGACAGTTTGCAGCTTTTAGCTGTTCAAAATCAGGGCTTACATACACAAAACCCCCACTGAACAGTCAAAGAATAGTCCTCCTCACCAAAGCCTCTGATGACATTCTTGAATGGTGGATTGCACAGTGAGCAAACAGGCAATTCAGAAACACGTAAAAAGGGTAACTACTGAATTCTGCTAAGAAGGAATATAACACTACAGAGACACACTCCCATTAATATTTTTTAAAATCAAGTAATTCTATGTAACTACACTTCGAGTTCAATGACGCTTTGGTTTACCTAACGTAATTAACTTCAACTCTACCACCACACTTCCCAGAAATTCTATGTGACCACATACTGCCATGACAAATTAGAGAGAGCACAAGTGTAGTCCATCTGTGTCCACCCTCAAGAGCCTGGGAAATACAGGACACACATCTTTCCATAAACAAGTTGTCACATTGAATGAATAAGCCTGGAGGACAGGTGTGCTGGTTTGCTTTTTTTTTTTTTTGCAAGCTGTTTTGACTATTGCTTTTATGAGTTGTTCTAAGACAGTCATTTCAACTAGAATCAACCATGAAACCCAGCTGCATCTGCTAAAAGAAACTTCCTTCCTCCACAGGACCTCAAGCATGTGCTGAAGTCCAGGATCTACTGAAAGAAACTCAGAGAAGATGAAAAGACTATGTGAGTTGGGTGATGTGGACTGCATTGATCTGAAACTGTTCCTACTAGCCTCCTCTCTCTAGAAAAGGAAGCTCAACATCCATAGTTGACAGGCTTATGTCACAATAGCACAGCTCAGAGGAGTAGGGCAGTGTAAGCCAAAAGTAAGGAAGACAGAAAAAGCTAGCAAGATCCAGGTACCTGGAAAGCAATGATCAGAACTTGTAATACACCGGTAATTCAGAGACAGAACCTGCTGCCAGAAGAAACAACCTATTGTGTAATAGTATTTGGTTTATACTCCTGATTTAAGACACATAGCTTTTATCCTGCATACTAATCCTGACTATCATACAACTCTGAGAAGCTAGCAGAAGTGCCATAGTGCATGTGGTATTCTGGGTTCTCGAACAAATCTCAGATTGACATGCATTCTCACCCACCCAGACTCAAGAGTGTGTCAGACAGCCTCTGGCTTATGCCACAGCATCAACATCGGGTATAGGCTTTAAGAAGTTATTGTCGTACATTGCAATTGTCCCTGTAAGAGAGATGAACTGAAGAGATCAGTAAAACAGAAAAAGGGGTTGGTCTGACAGTCTGATGTGCTTCACTAAAACAAGAAATTAAAAGAAATTACTCACAAACCTTCTACATCTGAAAGAACAATCAGGAGATCAGTTTTCATTTCCACAGCCAGTCGTGCTGCCAGACTGTCGTTATCCTTCACACTAATTACCTGCAATACACATGCGTATCAGAAGCACCAAATGGTGTGAGGAACTAAAAAATATTTGGTGCCAATATAAGAAAGCAATCTACCTCAGCACTAACAAGTCCTTCTGAGCTACTTTGTTCACACTCACTGGAAACTTCAAAGGTGGTCTTTTTGTGTGAAAGGACATATGCTTTAGTAAAGCGATATTAAAATGACAAGCAGTGTGATCAGTGCCTGCATTCTCCACCTTAGTGCCCAGAGACAAGGCAAGAGGCACTAACTGACGCTGTTTTAAGCAAGGGTGCTGGATTAGATGACCTGCAGAAGTATCTTCCAACGTCAACTATTCAGTGAAAAAACCAAACTAGGCATGCTTGCCTTTGGCACAGCAGACAATATCTGCCCTGCTTTCACCCCACAACACTGTATCATGCCAAATACAGACAAGTCAATACAGTCTTCCACTACCCCCTGCCCACATCCTAGTTCTCTATCTTTGTTCCTCTGCTGTGGACTTCAGAGGTCCCTGGTTATGGCATTAGTCAAGTACACACTAGTGCTGTACCATCTGCAATCAGGAGCCCCTCCCTTGCAATACTTTACCCACATTTACCCCCTGCAGATCACTGTTTGGCTCCGGAGGAGGAACAACTGCATCATTAGTGTTAATTATAGGGACAATATTCATCCTTAAAAGCTCATGTAATGTTCCATTTAAGTTGCGACGCTTCTGTTCATCATGGAAATCCAGGTTGGTGACTAATATCTAAAAGGAAGAAAGAAACTACTTAGCCCACCACCTAATGTTCCCATGGGAACATCATACAAACTTATGTATTAACATGTCATAACAGAGCAGTCACATCTTTTGGGTCACTAAGGAAACAAAAGCCACATTTAAAACATATAGAATACAAGCAAGAAATATTCTTTCCACAACATGATCAGGTTTATTCCACTGAAGCCTGGAATAGCCTATCTAAAGCTGATAGGTCACACACTCTGGGAATGAACTTGGACAAAAAGATCGTAATCAGAACATAGATGCTGATAACTACTAAGACCTTAGACAATTCAACAGATTACTCAAGATGCTGCCTTCCAGTTTTTTCACCCATTTTAATGTTCCTACTTGCAGTGAGCAGAAGCAGATGCTTTATATCAAGACTCCTGCTCACTGCAACTCACTTGCTCTTCTGAAAGGATCTTGCCTCCTGCATGCAGATACCACCCCTTTCTTTGGGTGTTTTAAGACAAAAAAACTCCCACTATGTCTGCTCTGGAGAGACTTTTTTAAATTTTGTTTTTACTCTGTCATTGGACATTTGAGAACTAAGCAAACAATATCACCACACAAATGTTACAACAGCACTTGGAATCAATGTGTGTGCTGAGCTTTTTGGCATGGACAATTAATTCTTTTATATCAAAGGAATGACAGTTGCCTACAGATCTGAACAAGATACAATCCAGCACAACCTATAGTGATTTTTAGCTATACTATAAACAATTTGGCCATATCAGCTCTACCATATTATAGTAAGAAGTTCCTCCAATAAAGACTTCATACTGGGCCCCTAAATTCTTTAAAAATGTCTAAACAAATGAAGCCATACAGCTAAAGCAATTCTGTATTTTCAGAATATTTAAGATAAGCAAAGCCTGGTTAAGAGTCATTCAATTGATACTGTTGCAGCCTTCAGTATAAGAACCAGGCCAGGGATACCATCACCCCCAAGCTGGAAAGGTTCAAAGAGTAGATGGATAGCAAGTTCTGAAGTGTGGATATGCACTTCCATCAGCTTTACAGCATGTGTGGTAGTTTAGTCACTTGCGGTTTCTAAACCCTCACTTTGGACCAACAACTTCAGCTTTTGTGAAGAGACCTTGACAGATCCTCCCTGCTGTAAAAGAGCAGGACATACCTGAACTCCAAAAAGAAACAGCATATTCATTTTATCTTGACAACAGGTAACTCCATTTCAGAAATACTTAGCAAGGCAGTCTTGTATAAGCTACCACTTCTGTGGCAATAATAAATCCCAAAAGTAGCAAGGAAGACTAGGAAAGAAGGACCACCTTACTTGAGCTGCACAGATGCTGTACTGTGTAAACATGGCCTCATACAGAGCCATTAGTCCACTCTGTCCAGCTGCTGCACAGGCTCGGGCCTCCAAGACTGGAATAGCCTACAAAGACAAGGAGCAGCTGTCAGGCAGTGACTTGAACAGGTAGTACCCAACATTCAAGGAAAAGCAGGAGTGCCACCAGCCTCTCACCATATCTTTTAGCTGACTCTGGCCTGAATGAAGCGCTTGCCTCACACTCTGAGAAAGCAGGATCTCATGACGCAACCGCTGCTTTCCAAAAGCTACAGCCCCACTGGTGACAATCATCATCTCTCGGCCCTGATTTTGCAGCATTGAGACCTGTAAGTACAGGAAATAAGAAACAGGGTCTGGTGTGTGATCAGTGCAAGCAAGAGAGTTCTGGCTATTATCACCTTATGCTTGCCAATTCCTGCTGACACAAGCCTTTTGCTTTATCTATGGATGTGCAGAGCAAGGCAACCAACCTTTAAGATACTTCTGCAGACTTTCCTAGCCACTTGGGAGCTATGCCAAGGACTGCATGCAAGCTGTAACTTCTGTCAAACCTTCTTTTCACAATACCAGCTTTTATGACAGAAATATGCTTGAATCCATCCATTCCCAAAGCTGCCATTAAACAGCAACTTTGAATTCTAGAAGTGAAGAGGCCAACTCTCAATAGTAAAGCTTTTTGATTGCTTCCTCCTTACATGTATCTGGCCAGATTCCTTTCAAAGCCCCAAAGCTGAACATCTTACATGAATTTCATATGTTAACTTCCCAGAAAAAGGACATGTCCAGTGCTCACCAAGGTAACCGTTTCATTTTGGAGAAGAAATACATGAGTTGACCCCATCAGTTCTTCCTACAAGTAATGAGGTTTCAGGTTTTTCTCTGGAGGAACTCTGCAAATGCTCAGGTGATCAAGAAGGGTTGACTCATTTTGCAGAGTTCACGTATTTCAGTGACACCTTCCTACTAGAGACAACTAATGCCCCAGCCATGTCTTACCTATTGCATAAAAATCTCACTGCGCAAATCTCTCCCTCTATACTGGCTTTGGCCAAGATGGAGGTAACTTTCTTTATAGGGGTCTGTACGGTACTGAGTTTTGGATTTCAGTTCTAAAACAGTTTTGGTAACATTCCAATGTTTTGCCTGTTGCTAAATTGCGCTTGCACAGCATCAAAGCCTTATCTTTCCCCCATGCTGAGCAGCATTTGCACAGCCATCAAGGCTTCTCTTGTTCCATTATGACCCATCCCAGCAGGCGGGCTAGCAGCTGGGCACAAAGTTCAGAGGGGACACATCTGAGACAGCTGACCTTCACTGGCCAAAGGGACTTTTCACACCACACAAAGTCATGCACAGTAATAAAACTGGTGTTGCAGAATAGCAAAAGGCAGGAGGTGGCTCCAAAGGTGGCCACCACTCAAGGACTAGCAGGGCATCGGTCTGCTTGTGTCAAGTAGTGATTGCCTTAGCATCACTGATTTATTTTCCCCTCTCCTTCCCTTATTGAACTGTCTTTATTTCAACCCATGAATTTTCTTACTTCTGCTTTTCCCATGTTCTTCCCAAACCCAGTGGTGGTGAGGCAAAGGTGAAGAGAGCAAAAAAGAATCTCTGGAGGCGTAGCTGATGGTCACGATCAACCACCACACCTTCAAAGAACAGTTTATTGAGTTCCATGGTTTATGGTCCTGCAGCATAGGGGCCTGAAAAAAGGAAAGGCTAATAGATAGTCACTATTTTATGATGGTTTACTACAACCTTCTGCACCATCCACCAATCACTGAGTATCTGAAGTTAACACAAATGTTCAGTCACAGAATTACCTGCTCTACAATAGAAGCCAGCCTCCCAAGGGCCAAGCCACACTCATCCCCTCGAGTAACAACAGCACTACCCAGCTTTACTACAATCCGCTTTGCATGCTTCAGCTCACTGCGGTGTGCAAATGATTTTCCATGTGCACGGCTGAGCGGCACGGTGATAAATGGAATGTTGCTCCAACAACGGATGGATTCATTCCTTAATCTTTGGTTGTGGCAAGGGCGGTCTGTGGATAAAGAAAGAAAGAAAATAAAATGCAGTTTTAAGTGTTTCGTTCAGACTTTTAACTCTTCACAATACACACTTCTCAGTGACTGGGAATGAGAAACTAGTTTTCGATTCATCAAAACAAAGTGAGAAACAGGAGTATCTGAGCAGCACTAACCATCCCTATGGGACAGAAGGCAAATATCCCATGCATCACAGAGCTCTGACTCTTGGAATCTAGAAGACCAAACTGAAAGACACCGTAAAAGAGCCTATATAGCTCACATCTCAAAGGCTAGTCTTAAAAACAATCTCCTTTGCCTTGCCTCATTAGATCCATTTAAGAGAGTTTTCGTGTCTGTAGTAGTACAGAAAGCTTGACTGTTAGAAAACAAACACAGCTTTTACAACACCTCTAAGCCAGGTATTTCTGCACATTGCTCAACTAGGAGAGCTGAAAGGGGATGACGGACATACGAACTCAAAAGTCGCATGGCGGTGTTCAAGCCCTGGAACAGGCCTCCTGAAGATGCAGTTGTGCTCCAAGCCTGTCAGTGTCCAGGAGGCCTTTGGACAATGCCCTTAGTGTGCTTTAGATTTGGGCACTCCTGAAGCATCAGGCTGTGGGACTAGATGATCACTCTCAGAGTCTTATAACTATTCTATTCTAGTCAATCCTAACCAAAGTATCATCTGCAGATGCAGAGGCTTCTTTACAAACCAGCAAACTGAATTCTATGCCATGGGCAGAGTTACTCGATTTTATTTCCTATGTTCAGTATCTCTAATTTTGGTGCTCTATAATACAAAATAGATTCATTTATAAGTTACAGTGACTATTCTTGGTGTTACTGGAGAAAGACAGGAATGAACATCGTGCTACATAAAAGAGAAACTTAATAATTTAATAATGCCTTAATTAAATAATTTAATAATGCCTTAATTAAATAAATGTTTTGGTCATTATACACACAGAGGAAACTTAAATGACTAATCATAAGTGAAGGCTGTACTAACATGTCACACATGTTAAAACAGAAAATGGAATTTAGAGAGAACTTTCTTTTGCCCCTCATTCTCATGATGGAATACTTGTGAATGTAAATAAGGTCTACAATACACAGGAAAAACTGGGCAAAGGAGTACAGTTTAACTGCTCTTTCCAGCATTACACCTTACTATTTAGTATTACTATTTAGTATTAGCCTAACCTACACAGTATAAACAGAAAGGAGTTTATTTCCAGTTCTCTTGGCTTCAGGGTTTAGAAGGTTCCAAGAAGGTAGCTGTTGAGATACCCAGTGTCTGAAAAGAAAGAATTTTTTTTTTCCCCCAGAAAAACAAGGGAAAAGACAACGGTTCTAGAACAAGCAGAGAATTCAACTCATCTCCACTAAAGCCCTAATCATTAATCTTGCCCTATGGCTGCATAAATCTATCTTTTAAAGTTATTTTACACTTGACTGAGATGAGAAATTGGCTCCCCTGTTACATGTGCAAGACACTTCTGGAGATGCAAGCCCATTAACTTGCTCCACATGCAATTAGAGAGGATCTGATACAGCCATGCAGTCCAGGTTTTAGACAAGGAGGCTTAAAGGCATTCCAGTTTTTATATCCTGAACCTGTCAACAGTTTTACTTCCTTAATAAAGAAAGGGAAACATATGAAACACACTTAAGCATTTTGCTCTGCAGATTCTTCTGTAGCCTGCACAAGGCTTGCTTCGCAGCAGTAAAGAAGCAGAATTTCAAAATATATGTGAGCTGAACAGAACAGAAAAAAAAATGCGGAGAACAAACAAAACAGTGGAGAATAAAAAAAAACCCCTATGATAAATGATCACTCCAGCTTTAGATCACAACTGATGAAGTGACAAGAGCTGCACCACTGCTGGATAATGTCAATACTTGAGAAAAAACCTCCCATAGTTAGCACTGTGAAAATTGCTGACTTCAGAAAATGAGGAATATTTAGAAATATTACAAATACAGAAGTCAACATAGCTGTAGCTCATAAAAACAAGTTTAGACTTTTCAATATTTCAATTTCTAATTTATAAAATTATTAATAAAAGAGAACTGTTAATACACAGACCAGTGGGAAATTAATTTTGCATGCAATGCTAAACAGCTACTCCCTTGATCTAACAGAGTTCATCCATCCTTGCCTTTTCTATTTCAGGCCACTAGTCACACAGACACTGAATGGCTCTCTTAAGTTAGGTTTTCAGGGAAGAACTATTTACAGGGCACCTCTGTATTTACACTCAGGTGTCCTGCATGCATCTTTCCAACTGAATCTAACCCAAATAAATTTGACCTTTGCACCTTGCTTTACTCAAGATATCTGTACATGCAGAGGGGGAAGCAGACATAATCAGATCTCATGTTGCAGGAATGTATGAGGTTGAAATAAAGAACTTTCACAGCAGCAGTACTTTTAAAATTCTTTTTTTCCCTTTGAAATGCATGTCAGAATGAAAACAGACATCCAGCTGAATATTATTGAGTTAAGGGAGAAAGTAATATTGAGAGAGTAGAGCTTCCACTGCAGTTCACTTCAGAGGCTGTAAGTTTTGAAAGATGTTAATGAGATGATTTTCCTTTCAGCACAAGAAAGAGCATAGGCATGCCCAGACACATACTGACCAACATTTTAGAAATGTGTGCTTTCTCTCATACATACATAAACGGGAAATGGCTGCGATGGCATGTGGCGGTAACACAAAGCACCATCCAGGGCAACGCACAATAGGGCTCAGAGCAGCTCGACACAACATTTTGAGATGCCTTCTGCAAATCAAGGGTATCTGCAAGTTAAAATGAAGGGAGGAAGGGGGAAAACTGGTTAAATAATAGTGACTTTCCATCTACAGTTCTCTCCTCGCCCACTCCCCCAGTCCAACTCCTATTTGTCTGTACAATCTTAATACAATTTCCTTGTGCCCACTCTCCATTTTGCAGAATTTGCACACAGACTATGATATAGAAGAACTGAAGGCCCCTCTCCCCTACCTGCTGCCAGATCCTTATTAAATAAAACCTGGTTCCCCAAGAAGGGAAAACACTGTTAGTAAATATACCTACAAGGTATAAAAGTCATAATTTTGTCCATGGAGAAGCCTGGAAGAAAAACAAAAAAATAGAGAGACGTTGTATCATCCAGACTTCTCTGTACACCCCACAACAGAGCATCTACTATATTTCGCATGAATCTCAGCCCTATTCAGTATTTCCTGAGCATATTTCCTATATTTCAATATAGGAAATACGCTCATTCACTTTTTCCTGAGCACTATCAAATGACAAGATCTTATCCATGATTACAAGTAAGGACACAAACTTCCAAGCACTTCGCATTAGTTTCCTTTGACTGAACCTGTCAACAATCAAGATTCTTCTAACTCTAAAATTCACTAAAGCAAGTACACAGCAAACAAGGGATACACAATTTGCCATCTCCTATGACAGGTCTAGTGGAAGTAATGCATCTAGTCTTACCAAGGAAACAAACAAGGTTAAGAATCTAGTTCTCCCAGACAGGACCTTAAACCACAGAACTTCTCCTTCCCCTGTTTCAAAGCTTTGCTTCCTTTACTTGCTTTCAATCCACTTCCCTGCACCACTGAAATAATGCAAAGAAAACTGCACAAACTATGGTACAGAGAAAGCAGAAAAGAGGACAAGACCTTATAGTAACTGCAGAAGACTGCTATTACAAATAGCAGGACAATTACAGCACTGACAGTTCTGGCATACATGCACATCAACACCTGAAGGGGCCTCATTACCCTGCATCAGTGTATTGTTATTATCCCTCATTACAATCCTTATCAAAATATACAACTCTACATTAGACAAGGCCGCCACCAGCAGATGAAGTTTCTCCTGTTTTATCTAGTAAAGCTTACATTGCATGGCATTTTAATAATATTAGTCTGCAGTGTCCCTTCAGTTCCATATTTCATCTGAAATGGCAATACTGGCCACTGCCAGGATGAGGCAGACAAAGGACTTTGAGTAGATCATGGAACTAAGTAAGTAAGTAGTCAAAGTTTTCTTCTCATGACAGGGTAAGTTTAAAGAAGCTGGGGAACAGTACTGACAAGATATTCCCCCTCTGAACCCTTACCAGGCACCTCCTGCACCTGCCTCCAGAGCTGTACGGTTCCCACTGTTCATGTCCGGCTGTTTCAGCCTTCCATCTCGAAGCTCACCTTGACCTCTACTGTCAGACACCGTCTTCTCAAGAGGGTCTTGGCTGTGTCTCAGAGAGATGCTCAAAATCCAGCAGCTCCTGACATGAGCTGGCAAACACCAGGTCCCCTATCTAGAACCCCGTCCACCACAAATACTCTGAGTGGAACTGCCCGTTTCTTTTCAGCTCCCTTTACAGACTATGCCCCTTAGGGGACAGAAACAGGCACCCTCCCTGAAGCTTCACCTCCAGACACTTCCTGTTACCTCTCCTGTCAGGCCTTCAACTCCTGCTACAGTAATAACCTTCACCTGGTGCTTCACTGTCACAGAATACAGACCCACACTGGTCAGATGAAGGTGTGCCAACTCCTTGGCTGCTCCAGCTGATCTGCTGGAGTACCACTTCACATTCTCACTGTGGGCTGCTTGCAACTAAGAGCAACCTTGTCCTTCTGGAAGATTGTCTCCTGTTTCCCTTTGCCAGAGACTATTTGCTAAAAGCAGGCAGGCAATGAAGTGAAAAGTCTCAGACAGGGTGGACCTTTTGAAGGAAAAATATTAGAAAAAATACCATGTTTTTCAAACTAGCTAGTGAGAAAAGGTAAGGAGACCAAGTTCACAAGAAAACAGAAGCAGAAAGTTTAAAGCAGCAGTATGTATCAATACATGAAATGGAAATGCATGCTGCCAGAAAGGACAGAGCACATTTTACAGTATGTGGTAAACGACAAGTTTTCTTTCAGGCTAGTCAAACTCCTTTCTCTCCTCTCACTCAATCAAGGATTTAAAGCAAACTTCAAGCCTCATTTTCCATTCCATTCTCATTTCCACAACTTCCGTACCTGGAATGGTTCTGGTATTCAGTAACAAATAAATAAAAAAAAAGGTATATAATTAAAAATAAAATTTTAAAAAGTAAAACTTTCCTGCCTTACTTGGAGGAAGCAATAAAAAAAAAATGCAAAATGCATTATTCAGGTATTTCTCCTAGAAGTTTAATTTTTTTTTTCACAACCAGAAAAACCTACTTCTTCCAAACTAGTTGCCAAACATGACCTTCAAAAATATCATTTTCCTACTATCTCTTTAAATAATGGAAGTTATCCTTGTATTATTGCTCACAGAAAGCAAAACCTAGTTTTCATGTATTTATTATCTTAAAAACAGCTATTAAGTACCACAGTACATTTAGATGCTGGTCCAGATCAGTCTAAAGAGACTTAGTTACCTTCCAAAGAAGACATCTCAAATCCTAAAACTGGTGCCTTGAACAACAATCTAGAACAGTTTTTTCAGTCTGTTGGCTGTAGAGCCATAGGATGCCCACAGTTACCTGAAGTGAGTTGATTAAACTAAATAAATTTTTCCACCATTTTATATATACGAAGGCAAATATCTCAGTGTGTTAGGACATTCTACAACTGAAAAAAAACTGAAAATCAAACTCTGATCGAGCGACCTATTTTGTAAAACACTTAAGCACAGAAGCAGAGCTAAATCAAGCTCCAAGCAAAAGTACACAATTCCTGTGAAGTCTTTACCACAACACAAATTTTAAGTCCTCTGTAACATTCAGAGGCTTACACTATTTAAGCCTCTTCACTATCTCACCAACTGAAACGTTTGCAAGGGAAAAAAAAAAAAATCGATCTGCAGCCCTTCGTTCAAACTTAAACCCTAGAAACCTTCCAGAGGGAAGCCAGTTCAGAAGAACTGACTAAAATAAAGGAAGACTTCAAATAAATGGTCTTTAGAGCAGCTCGCATCTAGGTTCACCCGGGTTCCGCAGATGGTATGCGCATAGAGAAGAGTCAATACAAAGCACCAAGTACCAATGCGATTCCTTTCTCTCAAGAACGCATCCCAACAGGCCAGCGCGCTCGCTGCAGCACAGCCTGGCGCGGCGGAGCAGCACCTTGTCCTGGCCTCGGAACCCTTCCGAATGCCTCCAAGGCAGTATCTGCCGGAGCTCGGTGTCAGTCCATTTTGCCAGACCCTGTCTACAAATCAGCTCTGCAGCACAACAGGCGCTGCGCAGCAGCAGCACCGGCGGCACGGCCGGGCCCTCGGAGGGGAAGCCGAGGGGCCGCGCTGGTCTCCCCGGTTCGGGTTTGCTTTGGGTCCCCGCCCGA
>VZRN01001383.1:0-69622 GCA_013397935.1 Dasyornis broadbenti
ACAACTCGTACCTGTGAGAGAATTAGTATAGACAGAAGCAAGAAGAAAAACAACGAGCTAAACAACAGAAGAAGGAATCTACACCTGCAAGAGGGAGGTTGTTTTCTGCAAGGATATGTGCTAGGAATAGCTGACCAATAGTGTTGTAATGTAATAAGTTAGGAGCCAATGAACATGTAATGTGAATGCTAAGAAATAGTATAAAAGGTTTTGTAGTAATAAAGGTGGTTCTTCTTTTGCCTGGAGCTGTTGACCTGTGTCTATTTGTGAGTGTTGTGCCCATCTCAGCTGCGATACAGGAAGATTTTATATGTAGCTAGCAAACCATAAAAAGATGCATATTTACAGGAGTTTTAAAAAAATTTAAGAGTTACAGACAAAAAATGTAGTTTATTAAAATGCAAATATGCATCTAAATCACACAGTATCTTGAAGGCTGACATGAAAAAACCAAGAGGAAGTAAAATAAAAGAAAACTAAAGGAAGTCAGGGATAAGGCACAACCTCTCCTTTTCTGCTTCCTACAGTATCTTAGAAGTACCTTATTGTGTCTTAAACGTCAAGGAAGTAGAAAACTGTGCCAAGACCAAGTGTGGAAAACTGTGGAAAACTGTGCTCTCCAAACATAAAAATCAGGTTTGTTTTCATGACAATTAAATCTGCATGCAATGCATAGCATAAATGTATGTTTTGTATATTCAAAAAACAACTTAAAATATTTTCAAATTGAAAGGACTACTTCTTAATTTTCAATTACCTGGCTAAATATGGTGTACATTAAAATACTGCTGACATATTGTTCATTATATAGTTGCCAATTGCAAAGGAAGCAAGCATTTTGTGTGCTTAAAAAAGGAAAAATATTTTAGAGTGCTTTTGTTACTAGTTTAAAAGCTTAGAATATGCATAAAATATGCTAGCTGGGGACTTAAAATTAATGGATTATTTGCTGGAAGTAGGCCAAATTGCAGGAGCTTTCAAAGAGAAAAAGTATTCTATTCCACATGACAATTCTGAAGTAGATTCATAACCCTTAAGCACAATATGGAACAGGGATACAACAGAAAATATTAAGCAACAGTGTTGACCACAAAAGGCTTAACCCGCTTCCCACAAGTACAGGAGATAAATTACTAGTTTTATATAAACGTAGCTGTTTGAAGCTTGCCATGAAAAATTTAAATGACTATCATGACAGTCAAATTCTGAGCAAGCATGAGCTAAGTACCTGTTGTGGTTTGACCCTGGCCAAATGCCAGGCACCTATGACATCTACTCACCGGCTCTCCCCTGTCATAGCTGAGCAGAGGAGAGAAAAAAAAGTTAATACACACAGGGCTCATGAGTTGAGATAAGGACTGGGAGACGCTTTAATGACAAAACAGGCTCCTCCTAAAGTTACAAAGTGGAATTTATTAATAACAGAGATAGAGGAGGACAATGAGAAGTAACATAAACCCTTAAGACACTGCTCCTGTTCTCACCTCCCTCCCTCCTTGCTACCAGCTCCACAAGGGGACAGGGCATGGCGGGTGTAGGTCAGTTCATCACTGAGATCTTTTTCCACTGCACAGGAAGAGGAGTCTTGTCCTCTGCATAGCCATGGGGTTCCTCCCACGGGAAGCAGCTCTCCGTGAACTCCTCCAGGGTGGGTCCAAATCTATGAAGGTTTATGGGATTAAATTATTTCTGTCCAGCTCGGATATCTTCATTTGTTCCATGATAATCATAATAGAACTACTTATTTTCTCCCTTCTTACTGCAGTAGGAAGAGTGGGTCTGGGATTTGGGTTTTTTTCTCAAAACCCTCTTTTTGTTTTGTCTTTGCAGCTGGAGCAAAAACAGAGTAGCAGTGGCACCTGTGCACTCCTTGCATAACCCCACCAGTAGTTCAGAGAGTTCATGGTGATGAACAGATATAAACAGAAACCGAAAGAACAAACTAGATCATTTCTAATCTAATGCCTGTTGGTATTTCTGTATCCTCAAAATGAAATATTATATTTTTCCTACATTTTTCACAGTCAATCAACTGAGTTTTCCTGCGAATATTTGAGTAGAGGTTTTGTCTCCAGCCATTTCCTTATAACCATGAAGATTTTGGCATTAAGGTCTTTGATCTCAGCTAACAGTCATGCATAGGTGAAATTTTATGAAATTAATGAGACATACAAAAATCTGCTTTTGGTAAATTGCTTCAGAGTCCAAGAATCGTAATTCATCTGTGTGTATATATGGAAAGTATTTACTGGGAAGGTTTAACAGATAAAAGATGTTAATTAGTGCTATTAAAGAATCCTGTGGGACCTTTGTTATGCCAAGTGTCTGGTGTCAAACGTTAAGAGACAGCTCTTGCAGCAGAAAGTTTTTAACTCTTGGAGTCATGAGGACTCTGAAGGTCTTCACCAGCCTCACCTGGGCTCCTGCCCACAGCCTTCGCATGGGTACAGGAGACCTGACCTTGGCTCTCCCTCACCACCACAAAAGTAACACCGGATGGTCTGGGATCTTGCCTGGCGCTGGTTGCCACCCTGAGGCCTGTCCTGCTTGCTGCACTTGGATTCTAATGGACTGCACCCTGGCTGGGAGAGTGGCTGTACCCTGACTGTGGCTGTACCCTTGCCATCAAGGTAAGATCACACTGGTGGAAATGCAGTTTAAATGAGAGCTGCTAGCAAATCATAATGCTCTGCCAGCTGATATGAGCTACCTGAAAGCTGGGAATGCTCTAAGCACCAACGTAGCAGTCAAAAGAATTGTTTCTATTGGCTTGAGGGAATGTTTCCCTTTGACTTCAAAGGGCTGATTCTGTACCTTCATTTAGCCACAATATCTTTCTCTAAATCTTCAAGGTTAGGAAGGTATGGAGAGTTGGCACCAGGTAGCATGTTTGCACAGCCTTCAGCAGCAGTTGGAACCATGAGATGCAAAACATATCTATTATAATGTCAGTCCTACCTCTTCATCTGGATTTGGGTTGCCAGATAGCACTGATCTGTGTGCTGTCCCTCGGGTAAATAAATCCTCTGCCCATCCTGAGCAAACCTGCTGCCTTCAGCCCTTAGGCAGAGACCCACAATCATCTGCATGAGATGACCATTGGGAAGTATAAGCAGCAGCTGGGGGAGCTCAGCCTGGAGAGAAGGCATCTCAGAGTGGAATTTTTCTCTCTACAGCTCCCTGAAAGGAGGTTGGAGCCAGGTGGGGTTGGTTTTTTCTCCCACAGAACAAGTAGCAATACAAAAGGAAATGGTCTGAAGTTGCACCAGGGGATCTTAGATAGGTTATTAGGAAAAATTTCTTCAGGCACTGCCAGAGGCTGCCCAGGGCAGGGCTGAAATCCCGCAGGGATTTCAAAGGTGTGTGGATATGGCACTTGGGGACATGGCTTCGTGGTGGGCTTGATTAGCTCAAAGGCATTTGCTGACTGATAGGGTTCTGTTAGCCCAGGTGCAGGATGGACTTAATTACCTTCTCTTCACAGGCAGAAAAAGATAAAATGGCAGAAAAGGAGGCTGGTGATGAAGCAGAAGACAAGAAAGGAACAACTGCATCTTCTGGGGTAATACATTCATCACTATTGCTGTCTCTAATATTGGCAGTAATACGGAACGCAGTAGGGAGCCCATGAGAACCGTCAGTGGTTTCATGGCTCAAAGAATGGGTTTGTGAATTAATAACGAGAATTACTGAGCTGCCGCTGTCCGTGGTGCTGGAGGTGTCGCCTGAGCCCTCGGGGAACAGACGGGTCCCGGGCCCGGCCGCGATTGTCTCATTCAACTGTTCTTTGAATATACCCGAGCAGATGCGCACAGTGGGAAGGGCCTCGAGCTTCCTATGTGATGTCAGGGTTGGGAGGGGTCGGAATAGCTGAGAAAAAAGTGAAAGATTCCTGCACGGCTAGTCAGAAAAAGAAATTTTTCTTCCTCAGACATGTTTATGCATTCCAGGTCTAAAAGAACTATCTTAATGTTCCTAAAGTGTACTGGAAAAGTACCTCAACCCTTCCCAAAGATATTTGCCATATTATTTGTCATAAATCTGTCAGCTGCAATTTTAGAAAGTTAAAGTTAAGAAACAAACTCAGCTGAGATCCCCAGCCAGCCAATTTAAATTCACTTTCTTCCAGAATATAATAATACAGTAAAACAACTACCTCAATAGCAGGAAAATCCACGATGAGAGAGTTCACACCCCTCTACCTCTGGGAAAATCCAACCATGAGATGGGAAACCACAAACTTTGCAAGTTTCACTGTTATCAAAAAGAATTTCCCCTAAATTGATGACTTGCCAAAACCTTGTCATATTCTTAGGCTTGATAAATTGGACGACTGTTAGAGGGTAAGGAATTGGCTGGATGCTCACTCAAAGAGTTTTGGTAACAATGGTAACTGGTTGGCCAGTCACCTCTGAGTTGAACTGAAATCCAAAGAAAAGAAAAAGAAGAAGAGTTGGTGTAAATATAACCTTCAAAGCAAGACAAATTGAAAAAATACAGGTACGGAAAGCAAGGAGCCTTGAACATCAACAAAGGGAAGGGGGGCTTCTGCTCACTATCAAACAGACAGGGATGTTTTGGAGCTGGGCGTGTTGCAGTCTGTGCCGAGCTCACTCGGTAATATAAAACTCCAAAGAAACACTGAGAAATGATGGAAACAATTCAAACACCTTTGTGATCGACACGAAAGGAAAGCTGAAACAGCATCCTGAACAGGTATGATCTTTATTTAGCAGATTCTTGCATTGATTCCAGCAATAAATGCTGAGTTTCACAAGGCAAGAATGATCTTTTAAACATCATAATTCTGCAATGAAACAATTAAGGGAAGACAAGGTTATAATCATAAGAAACCAGAAGGGCAGACAGCACTGCTACTGGAATGTGGGGGAGTGCTGAGTCACTCTGCATTCGGTGCTGCCATAGTAACTATTTACCAGATGCTTGGGAATGAGGAGAGACTGAAAAATCTGAAATAAAATTCATGTAAATCACAGCTTGAAATATATTGCATATGCTTTTAAAAATATTTAACAAAATGGAATACTTTGGAAGGTTTTTTTATATCAGTGGTACTTGGGGCAAGCAGATTATATTGGACTACTGACTAGACACATAAATGTATTCAAGCAAGAAATAAACTGATTTCTTCCTTACTAGGCTAATGTTATTGTACCTAATTATGAGAGCAAGTAGGAACCACTTTGCATTCACAGAGTGGTGCTACAGTGCCTGACTCTAGAACCCAGCCCAGGTGGTGATGCAAACAGAAGATGGGGGTTCTGGTAGTAACAGCTTCTGGGGTGAATTGGGAAATTTAACATACTTTAGAAAGGTGTAAGCTCAGATTCCTTGGCCACTGTTTTCCTGATATTGCCCTCTGCTCTGACTGTTAGAAAGGTCACTGTTGGTGGTGGTTTAGATATCATGGGGGCTGAAGGTCCTCTGCAGGAGAGACAGCTCTGGTGTAGAAGTGATTTGGGGCACTTCTGTGAATCATAATATTCTGGGTGGTTCCCTAGCATGGAAAATTTCAGCATCATTATGACAGGTGTCTGTCACTGTGACACCTCCAAAGGCAGAACATCCATTCCTATTATGCCAGTAAGTGAGAGCAGTTAAACTGCTGTTGAGGTGTGGACAACTTCAGAAAACTGTAGGTGGGCCTTTCGATAATCAGTTTAGCCAAGTCTGCCTTGGACTGTAGTTACAGAGAAGGTTTTAAAGTCAAAAATTAGAGAAAGGATTATGAGAACTCTGCAGAGAGGCAGAAAGTTTGTGGTGAAACATAGGAAGTTACTTGTCTTTTTAAATCTGTGTAGAGCTTGGAGGAGCTGCTGCAGGAGATGCTGAGGTCAGGAAAGTTCTGCTTTGCAAAGCATAGGCAGACACCTTGTGGCTCCCCAAAGCAAGGGCATGGAGGTCCAGGTGGGATTTGTTGTGCCGATAGCCTTCACTCCTATGTTAGATGAATAAAAAGTGTTTCCAGGATTCATTGTGCAACTGCATGTGCAGATTTGTTTGTGTAAATCTGCTTAGTGAAGTTTTGGGAGCTGGTACTCTTCAGCCAGTTTCCTCTGGTCCCTCAACTTCCCTAAGGTAGTATTATTTTAAAAGGCCCATCTCAAAGACCAAGAGATCCCAAATCATAGAACAGCTTGGGTTGGAAGGGACCTTTAAAGGTCATCTAGTACAACCCCTCTGCTGTGAGCAGGGACATCTTCGACTGGATCACATTGCTCAGAGCCCTGTCACACCTGGCCTTGCATATCTCTAGGACAATTTGTTTTGTTGCATCAGTTAGCTTTAGTATTGTGATTTCCTGCTAACAGAGATTTCAGGAGCCCAGAAGCAAGGCTCAGTAAATGATGCTGGTGGTTCAGGGAGAAGTCTGGGCTTGCTCAGACACAGGAACTTTAGGATCCAGGTAGCCTGCAAAAGATGAGACATGCTAACAGCCTTGCAACACAAAATTTGCTGCAGGGAAACAGGTGAAAGCTGGGGTAGAAATGGTTTTTCCTTCTCAAGAAAGAGAAGGCTGCAGAAACAGGCTAAAAATGCTTTTAAGTAAAATAGATTGTGCACTGTTTAATCTATAATCTCTTACTCTTAAGCAAAATAGATAGCAGTAGAAATGATTTTGCCAAGTCCTATTTTATAGCTGTTATACTTGATTTTATGGCACTTGAAGGTGTAGCTGAAGTCCCAATTACTTCAGAGACATTTACTGTGAGAATTGCAGTCTAAGGAACCTGATGCAGTTCTTTTTGGTTCCCAGCTCACTTATTAGAGTGCTTGATGATGGTTTTCTGCCTTGAGACCATGAGTCTTGGAAGATAAACAGCCCTTGACTAAAATGGACATAGCAATTTTATAACAGCTGTTTTATAACACCCTTTCAGGAGTGGGCAGTGTGACTCTAATACAAATTACATCAGATTTAATCAGCTGCTGGGCTTCTGTACACAGGAAATTTTTAGAAGTCCTTCTCATATTGAATCAGAAGGAAACCACATTGTGAAAAATTTTTGTCACGGAATGGAAATTCTTCATTTCCGTCTGCTTCATTTTCATCTTTAAGAAAACCAAAAGCTTTTATCTCCAAAGGAAATGTGTGCCCTGCACAGCTGTAATCATACCCGAAGTAATTTCAAGCAGGGAATTTTATTGGTGTATCTTGGCCCATGTTCCCGAAGAGTTTTAAACAGCTGCATATCACAGCTTGGAGCAGGCAGTTCTGCCTGCTGTGCAGACTTGCCATATTAGTGATTCAAAAGGCTGAATAAAAAGACAGCATCTCTTCCACCCTTTGGCACTCCCATCCTGTTTACCCCACTGGCACAGTGATTCCCAGAGGGATGCAAGACATGTTCTCACCACTGGTGCAGCCCTGTTATTGCTTTCTTCTGCAAAGCCCTTCATGTACCATGGAGCTGGGAAATAAGTTTTTTACAACTAGCTTGTTTATGGAACAGTCAAGAACACAAATCTGCTCCTCTCTCCATGTGTTTAGTAGCACACACAGTTTGCCTCTTTTTTTTTTTTTTTTTTCGTGTAGCCAAGAGCTGTGTGATGATAAGATGTCTAGAGGCAATGCCGAGCTGTCTCTGCTGATGAAGCGGGGTGTGTTTCATCATCTCTGATGCTCTTTAGTACCGCTGTCGTGCAAGTCACTAGCCAGCAGCAATTTCATCGGCCAAAGGTGAAAATAAAGCCATAAAGGAGTAAGTTTCTCCCCCTCGCCTGCCTCCCCGCTCCCCCCGTCACCGCTCATGGATCCGAGGGAGCAGGGATGCTCTGACGAGCACCCGCGCACCACCGGCAGCATAGCTCCTTTTAGGAGGGATCTGGAAGGCTCGGCAGCATGGGGAGAGGAGGAGGGCTGCTGAAAACACCGCCCTCCGCCGGGAGAGCGGCGGGGAGCGTGCGGGGCCCTGCGGAGCGCGGCGGGCCTGGCCGGCGGGGTGCGCAGTGAGCGCCGCAGTGCGCGGAGCGGGGCGCAGGGGCCGCGCCGCAAGGATGCTCGCCCCGCTCCTGGGCTCCGCGGGCTCCGGCTGGCTGCTGCTGGGTGAGTGCTTTCCCCGACCCGCCTCGGCAGCGGGGGTTTGTCCTCCTCCCCGCCCCGCTCCCTGTTTCCCGGCTCCTTTCTCCGCAGCGGGCGGGGACCCACTCCACGCCCCGGCACGGTGGTACCGGCCCGAACCCTTCGAGGCGGCCCCTGGGCCTGCGATCCGGCTCCCCATGGCCCTCCCTGCTCCGGGATAAAGGGTATTCCAAGCTCTTTAAAGGGAAGAGGCTGGCGGGAGCGGCACTCTGCCGTGGGAATGGGGATGGGATGATGCTCGGCACCATGAGCCGCTATGGCAGTGGTGCAGAGAGCTTAGTGGGATGCATTACATAATTTCTCTCAAATAGTCCTGCTGGTTTACTCCGCCAGTGCATTTCTGGTAAATTTATCGGGGCACTTTGTCTGCAGCGGGTATGTGAAATAGGGCGGTGCTCTTGGAGGGGTGTGTGCATGTTAAGAGCTGTTGGGCAGAGGGTGATGCCGGATCCCATTGTTTTGTGGGCAGGCAGTGACGGTTCCAAGTGGGTCTGCATTAGGAAATTCTTGCAAGTCTGAAACAGGAGGATTTCTCTAAGGTATTTAAAAATTCATCTTGATCTGCTGTGTTGATTTGAAATCGAGTCCTTTGAACCCGTGTGAAGTGTCTTTCCTAAGGAAAGGTAATGTTCAATGTCTGTGCTATTTCCCCCTTTATCTATCAAAGAGCTTCCTTCTAGACAGGCAGACTTTCAAGGAGAAGAAATACAAAGGGAAAAATTATTTTTAAAAACAATATCTTAGCATCATTAGGTAAACGTTCTGAGGGCGAATGTTGATAACAGAAAAGATTGTGATTACTTATGTTGATGTATACTTGCTATTTTTGATTATGAAAAAGGATGTTTCACACTGGAAAAAAAAAAAAGGAAGCTAAAATTGCTGGTCTGAATTTGCCTCTGAAAATATCCTGGTGGCTCTCATTAAAGGCAGCGACCTTACAGCTGCTTATATCAGAAGCTTGAATCAGCTGCTATAGAACTGTAGCAAAACTCATGCAGTGAAATATGGCCCAGAGGGAATTACATGGATGAAACAGAAAGGAGGACTTGGCTGGGAAGCTACAGACAAGTGTTTGTTACAGTATTTGGGGTCCCAAGGCCCCAGGGACTGCTCTGAGCTGCATTACTGGTTGCACCACGCTTGTTTATGACAACAGGAGGAGAACAGGACCCACTGGGAACAGGTCTCCTGTGTGAGTTCCTGCCCTCAGGCCTCCACATTCACCCAGGAGTATCGAATTCTGTGCTTCATATCTCAGTGTTTCTGCTGTGTCTCAGCTCCTCTCTCCTGTGCATCTGGCTATCCCAAAATGTGTGTCTGGGGCCTCACTTAATGCCATGCTCACTTTATTTAATGTCGACATGACTTTAGTCCATGGTTTCTCTCTACAGAACAGGTGCCCTCAGAAGACAGACGTGCTGTTAATTGCCTTTTGCAGTGGCACAGGGATGTATGCCACCGCAGGTCATTTCTGGGAGATGGATCCCACCAGAGAGCTGATGGCTCTGCCTGACCTGGCAGCATGGCACCCACTCAGCCCTTGAGCAGTAGTTGTTGCTCTCATTTCTGGTTTTGGCTTTCTGGTGGCCTCATCCCATTCGTCACCACTCCATGTTGCAAAAGAGTCACTGTGGCTGCACTGATTTACTGAACAAGGGGCTCCTTTGCCGTTACAGCTCAGTGAAGCATTCTTCTTTAACTCAATTTCTAGCTCCATTAGAAATGTTTTAACAAGTTGATAATAGGTCTGCGATGTTCACCTCAATAAAATAATGGTAGAAATCAGTGAAAGACAAAGCCAATTATTTCCTACTGTGCAGTCTTGGATGCAGAGAGTGATATAGTAAACAAAACACAAATCTCACAACAACAGGGATTTGCACATTGCTGGTTTGGTTGAAGCAGTACAGGAATCCACCTTACTCCTTGAATCTGTGGGATTTCCCACTTCTATTCCTCCACTCTTCTTTTTCATGGGGCTGCAACCATGAGCCTCTTGCCAGCCCTGTCAGTCCTGCCTTACATGAAAGGAAGGCTGTGTTCTCTTGCCTCCTGGCAGCAGCTGGAGGCCAGGTAGGCAACTGCACTCAAGGGTGGAGGCACAAGAAAGGAAATATGCCATCACAGTGTCCCTTGCCACCAGCACCAGCGCATCTTCAAATATTTCTCAGTGCATGTTTGCAAAGGACTGGGAGGTTCATCTGGGGTCACAATAGGCCTGTACAGTCCTGATCCTTGCTCTCATGCTGTGACTCAGAAGTCCTTGGTGATGCGCTGAAATTCAGGTCTCTGGATAAGACACATTTTCTGCTGTGCTTTGTGTACAGCACAGATGCCCAAGGCTGCTCAGCCCAGCCTGTGGAGTGCAAGGTACTGCACAGGAGGCAAAGCCCATGGTATTTGTTAAGGTATATTTAGTTGCTTTTATTCTCCATCCCACTATTACTGCTCCACTTGAACAGTTGCTAGATACTATCAAAGGGAAAGAGTAGATGCATCTGGATTTCCCTGCTCCCTCAAAGGAAAAGACAGGACACAGCAATTTTTCTTGGATGCTCCGGTCTAATCCTGACATTTATTTGATTTTTGTCTCCACAATAATACTATGGATATTACTAATATATTCAAGTAATAAAAAGAGGAGAGAAGCTTTGAAGACAGATAGTAAACTGAATTAACTGAATACCCTCAGAAATACGAAAGCTGACTTGAGAGTGGGCCAGGAACAAAGAAATACAACATTATATCAGTAAGGATATAATTGCCCTTTTGACGTCACCAAACACTGCAGAGCACCAGAGGGTTTCAGCCTTTCATTGTGAGTACATTTCTGAAAGCACTTTGAGAGAAATACCAGCATGTTCTTCCTTCATCACCGCATAGTTGCAATCAGCATCTGGATACCTTGTAGGTAACTGGAGGCAAGTCTGGGTGAGATGAAAAGAGATGGTGGGTAAAATGATGTAGGCAGTTACGTTTTGATGAATTCACAGGCATCCAGGGCAGCTCTTTTCCCATGGCCTTGCTCTTAACTTTGCTACATTATTTCTTTGTACAGACACAAATAAAATAATCACCCTCTTTCTGATCAGAAAGAAAGAAAAATAAAAGAATATATTAATAGATGTTTTTAAGTGCTCCGCATCCGTTCTTTGGGGGATGCATCAATACAAGTAATGAGGTTTTTTCATCACTGCTATTTCTGTCTCTTGTGCTACTGTGCGAAGCCAAAGCCCTGCAGGTCCTTGGCACCAGGGACCCATCTGTCCCTGCTGTTATCCCTGCAGGGCTGCGGGTGCCGGGAGCAGGGACAGCTCGGAGGGGGGACAGTGCAGAGCTCACTCCTGCAGCTTGCTGGCCTTGTCCCCTCTGGAGAAGAGACAGGTGGTCCAAACTGCTTCATCCTCTCACCTCTTTTCTCTCTGAACAGAAGGGCTTACAGAGCTTGTGAACACAGATACCCTCTTACCCTGTATAAGCACTCAAATACAGAGGGGAAAGGTGAATCAGAGAGCATGTGGCTTGAAATATACCTGCAAAATCCATGAATCCCCAGTGGGGACCCTCACGCTCCTTTCCATGCTCTACTGCATTTTGCTGTGAGCCATGCTTGGCTCTTCAAAAAATGGTTTTTTCCAGACATGATTATTCAGAGTCTTCACAAATGTTTATTTGAGACTTCAAGGAATTGAGTGTTGATACTGTACAACATGGTACAGGTAAATGTTTTGCTGGGCTTGGATTGATTGTACAGTATGCCACCAGGACTTAATGATGACAAGTCATTTACTGTGTCAAATCTTCCTTGCACCATAAACATTGTCACAGAGCTTCCAACGTGACCTGAGGCTGGTGGGAAGGTGGACAAGGAAGCAGACTAGGGGCTTTGACTCATTCTGCTTCTTCCTATACTCTGTATATACGAAAAATTATAAATATTTTACCATCCTGCTGGAGACTGCGCTATGGAAAACATGATAGCTGTTGGTGAGAAAGAGTAAGATACTAAGGTGAGTGGGGATTTTTAGTTAGGAAAGAGTTTCAAAGCGACAGGGGTAGTTCAGCACCTAGTGAACTGGTGCCCAGTTCTCTGCTGGCAGCCATGCATCACCCTTTACTCACTGCTTGGGCATTTGCAAGTAGTGATGTACACAGAGTGTGTAGCAAATACTTTGGAAAAGTATGGCTGAAAATGCAACCTCTTCTTGGTGTGGGCTGAGTCCACAGCAAGGTTTTGGAAAGACCGCATGGTGATTCCCCCACAAGCCCCAAATTAGTGCTCACTGTCCCTCAAACTCCCCTGTCAGCCACACAAGGGGTTTTTCTGTCTTCTGTATTGTGTGGGATATTCCACTCTCATAAACATGGAAAGAATCTAAATCCAACCAACTTGTCCAAGTCATTTTCTTCCGCACCACAAGACGAAAGTCTTACTTGTCAAAAAAGTGTGTCATTCAGTGGAAATCACCATTTCTCTAGGAAAGCCCCAGCTCAGGGAGGAAAAGTCTTTCTATCCAGACCTGTGTGCCATGGTGTTGTAAGACTGCAGCACACATTTCCATTTGCTCAACAAAGCGGCTGCGGTGGTGTAGATACAATCTCAGAGACACCACATGTGAACTGCAGTGAGGAGTTTCCACTCAGCACTGTGCTGTCACGCTGCAAAATCCATGCCGGATGAGTTGATCTCTTTAAGAGTAATGGGCTCCAAAGGCACCTGGGAGTTTTTAGGTGGCTTTTCTCACTGAGGTCAAGCACGTCACGTGGCCCAGGAGCTGCAATTCCAAGGGCTTGGTTATTTGGAAAAACAACAACCCCAGCAAAGGGTCTTTTGTCTGATGTTGCCTGTGGCAGAGGTGGGTAAGTCCATCTTCTAGCGGATAAATTCCAAAGGAGCCTTCGCTGCTCTCCTGCAAAGGGTTTTGATGATGGTGAGAAGGAGCAGAGCATCTGTCCCACACCTGGGAACTTGGATGGTCCACCTAGACACCTGAGTTTGAGTTTTGACCACAGAGGAAGGACAGCCATATCAAAGCTATCAGCCTGATCAGTCACTGCAATGTGATTTTCTTCTGTGCCAGAGGAGATTTAGGTAAGATATTAGGGAAAAATTTCTTTGTGGAGGGAGTGGTCAGACACTGGAACAGGTTACCCAGAGAAGTATTGGAGTTGCCATCCCTAGAAGTGTTCAAAAAACATGTAGATGTGGTCCTTGGGGACATGGTTTAGTGGTGGGCTTGGCAATGCTGGATTAACCACTGGACTTGATGATCTTTGAGGGCTTTTCCAACCATAATGATTCTATGATTCTGTAATTTCTACGATACCATTTTGGGTTGAGAAACAGAAGTGCTGAAGTGGCAGGGACCTGGTGTGTGGTGCCACATCAGCTGATCCTTCCACAGAAGTGTGACTCTCCCTGCTGTAAGCACACCTTCATTTGCTACAGTTCTAGAAACTACAAAATCTTCCAAGGTTCCCCTCAGATTTGCTTATGACTAATCCAGATCCTGCTAATTTGGATGCCAACATGATGTCTCAGCCAAGCTATTTGTTTTTCCCCTGATGTTTTCACCCCAGACAACAGCGCAACCTCCTCTCTGGGACAGTTGCCCATGTGGCAGATCTCTGCCCCATCCTGTCTGCCCCTGGGGCTGTGCCTCCTCTTCAGCCTGGCATCTTTCCCCTTTAGAAAGGATGGGGTTTTCCTGCTGCTGAGAGCATGGGCAGTGCATGGATGGGTGCAGAAGGCACCACAGCTCACTTTGGGCTGCTACTTGACCTGTTGTTGGACGGAAAATTGCACAGCCTTCCCTTCCTTTCCTAGGTAAGCCGCTGTGCTTGTTCGTGGCCAAGAATCAAAGGGACTGACATGACCTTTCCTTCTCCCACCAACCATCAGGAAATTGAGGCTGAGTTGCCCTCATACACAAGGTAGAGCAGCCGTCGGGCTGTGCCCACCCACGTGGGTTGGTGATGGTGCCCGGGGAGGGAGAGGGGCTCAGGAACAGCCTCATCAGGAAAGGACCTGTGCATGTTCTCTGCCTGAGTAGGGTCAGAGCCACCCTCCCCTTCACCTCCAGAGCAACAAGCAACTCCTTTCCAAGGGCTACGAAATCTCTAAAATCAGCTTCAGGAGCCATGCTGACATTTCTGTGACCGCCGGGGTGTCCCACTTGCTGCTAGATGGCCCCAGCCGAAAGCCAGAGCAGGGAAAGCACCGAGGTGTTTGCTAAGCTGGGATTCCGGTTTTCTTTTCTTTCCTCTCCAAGGGCAAGTATGAGCTGGTCAGCACAGGAATCAGCACTGAGATTGCTAAACTGATATACTTTACTTTTTTTTTGTCTTTGAAAAATTGTCTAGGAAAGAGTCAACCATTCTGCTGTTGATTGAAGTGAGTTGGCAGTGATCTAAGCACTGAAATTACAGAAGATGCTGCAGACTTAATGTCTTTTCTGCAGAGAACAGTATTTAGCTATAAGAAGTGGAGAGAATATGATTTAGAGTTTATGTTAAGATTCGTTGCAATGATGGAGGAAAAAAGACAAATCTATTAGAATCCCTTTTGAAATGTTAAATGTACTTTATTTAGTATCTCCAATACAGCTCAGTTTTAGGTAAAACCATTCTCTACAACTCCAGGGGAATCTCCTTCAGAATTATCTTTTCTTCAGCCAAATGTTCAAATAACTCCTTGAAGCTGAGACCGGCTTGTGGGCACCAGCCTGTGAGCATCAGCTTGTGAAAAGTCACGCAAGCTGTGTCAGTGTCCTGATGTCCCCTGAAACTTTGTTCACTGTGGGTCTCCCTTGCACACCCCACTCATGCTGCTACAGGGCAGGGACACCTTCCCCTATGCCAGGTTGCTCCAAGCCCCATCAAACCTGGCCTTAAACACTTCCAGGGATGGGGCAGCCACAGCTTCTCTGGGCGATTTGTGTCAGTGCCTCAGCACCCTCACAGGGAACCAGGATTTTGAGGTGCCGGGGGAGCCATCTCCAGTGACCTCCTCCCTCTGTCTCCTTGGAATACCGGAGTCCTGGTTTTATTCTGCCTGAAAAGGGTCTTTTTGTGCCGCCTCCTCCAGCCGGAATCTCCTGCAGCTGAGAGGCTGCTGAGAGTGGTGTGATGCTCTGACCTGCCAACAACAATTCAGGGCTGTGTTTCCTTTCGGAAAAGGCATTTGCATATCCTCTATTCACTTTATTTGGTTAAATACATTTGAAAAAGCAAAAGCTCTGGGTCATTGAGACTGAAGAATGGGCAGTCTGGGGGCCTCCTCCAACTTAACCCTTTGGAACCTTGCTCCAGCCTCTTGGAGAATGAAAATGTCCAGAGAAACAGATTTTAAGGCTATTTTTGCAGCAGGGAAGGGAAAGAGGCTGCAGATGGGGAAAGCCCTGACAGAAGTCAGCAAAAAGGTGCTATATACCTTTGAACTGAAAATTTGCTTATGTGCAGCCACAGGCAGACTTGCAGAGAGTTTGCAAAATTCAGCATGGACAGAAACTTCAGGGTGACTTGAAAGTACTTGTGAAAACAGGAGAGCAAAAGCAAGTTACAGCAGTGTCAGGCACAGAAATGTGCAGGGTGCTGTAGAGTGTGGGATCAGCAAAGGGAACTGCGTAGAAACTAAAATACAAATAACCTAATTGCTGCTTTAGTTAACAAAATAAATAAAGAACACTGAAGCAACAACAAAGATCCTGAAACATAAGCAGTGTGTTTAAAAACATTCAAACAATGTAACTGCTGGTTACTACTGTCAGGAGAAAAAAAAAGCTTTCAGCAAAGTATTTAATTTGGAATATTTAAGGACATCTCAAATCACAGCCCAACCACAGATTTCTCAAACACCCTCCATGGGATGATGCCAAACCCCCATTTTCCCTCATTTTCCAGCACAGTGCCAGGCCCTGGCTTCCAGGGGAACCAGAGCTCTGTGTGGGATGAGGTTGGGGTCTCTGGCTGGTGGGTGCCAGCCCTGCTGATGTGCCAGGACGCAGGAGGGACCCCCTTGGACCGGTCCAGGACATGGCCCCCACAACTCACTGTGTGCTCCATCCCCCATGCTCAGCTGCAACATAGAGACTGCTTCTGGATGCCTGTAAAGTGTTTTGAGGATGACAGCTGGGAAGATATGCATAAGCAATAAATTAATCATCCTGGGTTTATTTTTGTTCCCTTGCCATCCATTGGAATCCCTGCGGTGTAAGGAAATTGAAGGCTAGAGGGAGAGGAGGCAGAAACACTTGCTCAGTAATATCATATTAATGTTTATAATTATTGAATAATCTTCTGCTCATGCTGTATGCTTCCTTCCTATAGCTCTTTGGAAGTGGTCAAAAATATAGGATGTATAATCATAAAGCATAATATCTGACCGAAAGATACAGAAAAGGAGACCACTAAAAAGAAACAAAAGGCAGTAAAGTTCCCCTTTCTTACACATTATTCAAATTAGTGGTTGGTTTTTGTTTCTACTTGTGTGTCAGGAAATTAATCCTCAAACACCAGAGGTTTATGTCCAAAAAGGAGACAGAGGAGTACTGTAAATTTATTCATGAATAAAAGGTGAGGTCATGGGCATTTCCCATGGGATCTCTCAAACTGATAGAGGACGCAGCCTCCTTTTATCCTAATTTCCCAGTCGCAGTTCCCTCTCTCTTTCCCCATTGGCTGAGGTACTCGAGAGGTACAGAGAGAGGTACAGACTTCCCAACATGCCTAATGCAGACCCTCGTAATATATATCCCCCCTAATGCAGACCCCCTTAATACACATTCACCCCTTTCTTCTTTTTCTTGTGTCCCTGTTCTTGTAACACAGTCTGGGGCAAGTCAATCAGGAGAATTCCTAAGGAAATCTTCCCATTGATTTTCTCAGTATTGGTCTTATCTTACCATCAGACTCACAGTTTGTGTGTAAAGACTCTCCCTTCTCATTCCTTTCATTGAGGCACGACTTCCCCTGGATGGGCCTTAAGGAATGTAGAGATACTGTTGGCAGATTTCTGTTCTGTAACTGAAGCTATTGTTCTGCTTTATGGGAATGTCTTGAAAGCTATAGCAGCAGTTGGGGTTTTTGTTGAGTTATCCTTGGAATTCTGAAGGGGATTGCGGGACTCTTCCATAGAGCAGTGAAAGCACAGGAGCTCCCAGGCCATCTGAACTCCCTGTGGTTTCCTGGTGGTAAAGCCTCGTTTAGGTGCTCTGATGACTGTACATAGAGTCATAGAATAGTTTGGGTTGGAAGGGACCTTTAAAGTCCATCTTTAAAGCTCAACCCCCCCAACAATAAACAGGGACATCTTCAACTAGACCAGGTTGTTCCAAGTCCTGTCCAACTTCACCTCAATGTTTTCAGGGATGAGACATCCACAGTTGCTCTGGGCAACCTGTACCAGTGTATCACCACCTTAATTATAAAAATATCATTCCTGATGTCTATCTAGTCTGAATTGATCATCTTTTAGTTTAAAAACATTACACCCTGTCCTATCCTATATCTTCCTGGCTATAAGCAGCAATGTTCAAAATTCAACCTTAATCTGTGTTTCTCATTAATTTTGATAAAGTGTAAAAGCATAGAGAGATTCCATAGGTTACTCTTTTTTAAGGCTCTTTTTAAACTTTGTGTTTGACTGGGAGCATTAAAAGCACTGTGATTTAGTGATATTTCTTTTCTTTTTTTTTTCCTGGGTGGGTCAGTTCTCGGCAAAATCCCATAGAAGTCCTTTGAAGTCTTTGCATCGATTTTACTGGTAGCTGGGTCTCACTAGACTTTACACTGAGCACAAAAGGTGAAGCCTAATTTCCTTTGTACTAGTATAAACAGCCCCACTACTTAATGCTCTAAGGTGAGGGGCAGTTTGCAGCAGATTTCTACAGAAGCAGAAGCCACCCAAGTCCTGGTTTGCAGGTCAAAGTGTTTTGTGGCTTCTCTTACCTTGGTGGGGTGCCGGATGCTCAGCATTTCTGGATTCAGTCCCACCAGCCCTCAGCTTTCTGTTCTGCAGGCTTAGCTCAAGCATCTGCAGGAGGATCTCAAAACAGACTTGAACTGTTCTCTGTGCTCCCATGCCAAAGGATCTCAGAGCAAATCCCTGTTTATGGAGAACTATGTACTTTCTTTTGGCTGTGAGTCCAAAAAACAAGGTTGTGTTCTCATAAAGCCCATTACTCTGCCCTGCAAATTACCTAGCAGAAAATCATTCCGTGTATTACTTGGAGTATGCTTACATCTTTTTTCCCTTAAGGCAGGCCACTGACATCCAGCTTCCTCCCTTTGTTCTCCCTCAAATATCTCTGATGGTTGTTTCAGAGAGTGAGTCCATATGCTGTATTTATGTGCAACGAAAGCAAGACGAGAAAGGGAATTACTGCTCAGGACAAGGTTTACAGAGGAGATAAAAGGGTCAGAGGCTGTCCTGAAACACATTTTACTGAATTCCACCACCTATGCTGAGGATATATCGCCCACAGTGAGCTTCATGGTGCCAGGCAAGACCAGTCCTTACCAGCAGGAGCTTGAAAGAAGAGCTTCATAGCACAGTACCTTGTTTTTAATCCAGTATTTATTTGAAATCAGTATTCCCACACCCCTTTTAGGGCATTTTATCATGAACACAGATGTACTGAATCTGTGGGCTACTGGCGCTGAAGGCCCAGCCAGCCCAGGGCTGCTCATACACCTGAAATATTTTCCTGACTACAAAGTTTCTGTCAAGCTGTGGTTCATAAGGAACAAAGGGACAGGAATCTGAGCTGATGAATATTGCTGAGGTCCCATTAAGCCAGCACTGTGATGCTGATTTGTACCTGCAGACCATTCAGTCTAGTACTCCCTGCCCTACCCTGGCAATTTGATGAATTAAGCCTGCTTGCAGAACACCCCCGCTTGTGAGCTGAAGGAGTGATATTTTACAAGCTTGCCTGAAATCTCATTAAATATTCTCTTTATTCATGAGTGTTTAGTGTTGTTTGAGAATTCTCCATTATGCACTCCAATATCACAAGGACAGGACAGGTCAGACAGAAACTTTATTAATTATGATAATAATGAGTGTTCAGACAGCCTCTCGCCCTCTGCTCCCCACTTTCATGCCAAGCGGATGTGGAGATCCAGCCAGGGAAAAAAGGAGTTGAGGAAAACAATAATAAAGCCAGATATCCAGCCTCTGGTGCACCCTCAAGTGCCTTCCTAATGGCCAGAGTTCTAAGCAGGAATCAAACAGTAAATAATGAACGGTAAATAATGTGGTGATATGGAGCAAGGGCTCTCGGGGGCCCAGGGGTGGCACACCCATGTTATCTTTGCTCAGGAGTGGGGAGTTGGAAGCTACCAGACACTGTTGACTTTCAGTTGAAAGGAATGTTCTTGTAGTTAAGAGAGTATTTCAGCCAGATCTCTCATAAATAAATGTTAATAATTCACCATGACAAATGAATTTCAAAGTTTTGGTCTTGTTATTTTCAGTGTAATTTAGCAAAACCTGGTTTGGGCTGAAATACCAAGGTGTTGGGTTTTTTCTTTTAACATATATAGCAGTATAAGGATGAGGTTGGCAGTAGTTACTCTCTTACTACTTTATTGATTCGGGTGATTTGTATTTGTTCTACTCAATCATCACAGAATGGTTTGGGTTGGAAGGGACCTTTAAGCTCATCCAGCTCCAATCCCTCTGCTTTGGGCAGGGACACCTTCCACTAGAGCAGGTTGCTCCAGGCCCCATCCAATATGCCTTGGATATCCAGGGACGGGGCATCCACAGCTTCTCAAAACAGCCTGTTCCAGTGTCTCACCACCCTCACAGGGAAGAATTTCTCCCCAATAGCTAATCTAACCCTGCTCTCTGTCACTGTGAAGCCATTCCCCCTTGTCCTTGTCACCTGCCCATGTAAAAGTCTGCCCATATCCAGCCTATTAAATTTCTAATTCAGCAGAACTGGCGGCACAGACTTTCCCAGTGTCAGAAACTTTCGTCTATGATGACTTTTCCCAAAGGGGGGAAAATAGCACCGTTTCTAATTTTAAACTGCGCATTTGCAGGAAGGCTTTGCAGTTCTACACCCAAAAGCCTTGCTTCGAGCCTGTAAATTCTCCAGTATGACAGAGATACGCGAAAATACTGCAATATTCAGGAGAGGAGGGGGTGGGTTTTTCCTCTCTGGAAGGCGGCTCCCACCGCCGGGATGTGGAGCCTCAAGGGTTACAGCTGGCATCGCTGCTGCTGCTGTGCTAATACAGCCTAAGCCGATATTAGCCAAGCTTAACTTCTTTCAGCCGTTTGCAGATGGGAGGGGGCGGGACGCCCTGCAGTCAGCAGTTCTGCGCGGGGCCATGAGCTGACCGGGCACCGCAGCTACCGGGGGGACTGGCGGATGGTGAGTCCCGGTGGGGCTTTCGTTATTATTATTGAAATGCATGTGAGGAGCGCGGCGGCGATCCGAGCGGGACTCAGAAGCTGTGCCTTGCCAAGGCTCGGCTGGGTCTGGGAGGAGCCGGGGGTCTCCAGGTGGGACCCCCATCCCAGGAGGCTCCGGGCGCATCCTGGGGGCCGCAGGCTCCAGCGCAGCCGGGCTCCGGGATGCCGAGCAAAGGAAAGTCGCAAAAAACAGGGCTGCAGGAGAGCCGCTGTGCAGAGGGAGCCCAGTGCGGCCGCGGGTGTGTGGGCTCGTTCTGCGGGGGTGAGACGGTGAGACGCGGCGCGGCCCTGGGACGGGGGTCACTGGCACGTGGCTTGGGCAGTTTCCTGTTGTTTCGACTGTTTCCAACAGCCGTAGAGGGGGAAAAGCACCCGCCCAGCTCTGGTTGGAGCTCCCAGGTCCTGCGTAGGCTGTGGGGCTCTAGAGCGCGGGATCAACAGCCCCCGGGCTCCCCTGGGATCAGCGGTGAGGGCAGCTCTACCTGCACCCTGCCACAGTGGGGGCGAGGTCACTGGGATGCAGAGAGGGTGCCTGACGTCTGGAGCATCCCTGGAGGGCTCTGCCCCTTTGAGTTCCTTGCTCCAAACTCCCGACCCCACATATTGGGGTTTGTTTTCCACAGCAGGAGCTCTGCAGAGCCGGCACACTTGTTTAGTTGTGGTTGACCTTGAATCCTGTGTTGAGTTCTGGGCCCCTCACTCCAAGAAAGACATTGAGGTGCTGGAGTGTGCCCAGAGAAGGGCAGCAGAGCTGGGGAAGGGTCGGGTACAAGTCTGATGAGGAGTGGCTGAGGTAGCTGGAGGAGCTCAGCCTGGAGAAAAAGAGGCTCAGAAGGGACTTTATCATTCTACAAAGGAGGTTGAAGCTAGGTGGGGAGGTTGGTCTCCTCCCAAGTTGCAAATAGAGGAACAAGCTGAAGTATAGCGTCTATGTGTGCTAGGGGAAGTTTGGGTTGGATACTAAGAACAACTTTTTCACCAGAATTTTTCAGCTGTGGAAGAGGCTGCTCAGGACAATGGTGGGGTCACTATCCCTGGAGGGATTTAACAAATATGTAGATATGGCACCTGGGGACATGGTTTAGTGGCGAGCCTAGCAGTGCTGGAGCAATGGTTAGACTCGATAATCTTAGAGGGCTTTTCCAACTTAAATGATTCTTAGATTCTGTGGTATCCTGCTGATTTCTAGGCTTTCTGTGTATCAACTTGTAGCCTCCCAGACTTCAATGTAGCCTCTTTGCGTCTCAGCCTGAGGGATCTCCCCGTGCTGGTGACAAAACGTGCCTTTACCAAAGCTATGCAGAAGTGGTAGGTTGCAAGCATTCAGTGTGATGTGGTTCCTAATTCCATGCTGTGCATTCACACCTTCTACAAGCATGGCATGAGCGTGCTCCATCCACGTGGGAAGAGCATGCAGCTGTGTTGGATATGAGAGCTGATGGGGGTGTACCCTGTGCCAGGGACAGAACATGAAAACTTTTTCTGTAGGCATGAAATCGCCTCTCTGGACTTACTGTAGTTTCATGCTTGCGGGGTTGTGTTGTCAGGTGCCTGTCACTGGTGCATCCCATCCTTTGGCTTGCTGGGGACAGGTAGGGTCGGGGATGTGAAGAGAATGGGAAGATAATGCTTTCAGGTGTTTCAGAGCCTCTCCTGGCAGGTGGCGGGTTGCTGCCTGCTCCTGGAGGTGTATCGTGTGGTTGGTCAGGCATGGCCCTGAGTACCGCTGCAGAGGTGGCTGTGTGCATTTTGGGGCCTTCACCCAGGCAGCGAGAGTGTCCCTAATGCCATGGCCATTTCTGCAGTGATCACTCTGGTTTTACTGACCTCATGCAAGACAGAAACGTCAAGCTGTGTTCCTTTAAAAGTACGGTGATACTCTCGTGCACAGCAGAGATTATTTTGAGAAGCTCTGGCTGTTTGCAGGCAGCGTGTTTCGGTGATGACCGGAGGCTACTGGCGCAGGGCCCAGGCAGGCAGAGGGCACAGCGGGAGCTGGCAGGTCTGTGCAGTGGGCAAGGCTGCTGCATCACGCTGTCCTGCCCTGACTGCTGTCCCCCACCTGCAGTGGGAGAGGGGAGATGCTTTCTTTTGAGTTTTTGGCACATGACCTGTCTCTTTATTTTCTTGCCCCTTATTGCACTGCAAGGTTGCCAAATAAGCCTTGAACAACTTTCAAAGCTGCCTTCAGTTTCTGGTTTCTTTTGGAATAAAACCTGGAGCAGATTCAGGCAGTCACATTCTGTGTCCACAGGGTCTGGATAAAACTCTTCTCTCTCCACATGTTCTTAACTTTTGGGGTGCCCTCAGTCCTTCCCATCTGTGCAGACAGGGTCCTTTAGAAAAACCCTACAATTATAGGGCCAGGTTGGATGGAGCCCTGAGCCATCTGATCTAGTGAGGGGCATCCCTGCCCATTGTGTGGAGGATGGCTGGATGATCTTCAATATCCCTTCCAACCCACATCCTATGTGGTTCCATGGACTTGCAGGGCACTTTCTTGGTAATTAACCTGGTCTAATTATGGCCAGCTTACTGTAAGTGAGGGATACAACTGTATATGTTATAGTTAATGACACTACTGTTACTTTTTTGTAAGCTCCCATTTTGGATGTAATTTTCTAGTTTCAGTTTCCAGTGTGACAGTTGTAACACTGTCTTCATGGATGTGTGTTTGACGCAGAGCTGGCAGAGCCTTTCAGTCCTTTCATTTTTTGTAGAGTTTTACTTTCACTGTAGTGGCAGGTCAGTAGGTATTGGAGCTCTTCAAGCTGTAAGATTGGCCTAAAGAGAATTGTTCCTTATAATAATAATGGCAATGTTTAGCTATTATATGGCCCAAGCTGTGAGGTGTCTCTCCATCTTCTGCAGCAGAAGATGAAAATCTGTGGTGTGATAATACACAGGCAGCATCCCGTAGACAGCAACAGGCCCCATTTCCAGGATCTTTGTGGCTGGAGGCAATGCCAGCTGCAGTCTGGCCCACTTAGCCCTGCTGTGAACACTTGCTGCATAACTGTTGATATTGCAGAAGGCAAGGCAAAATCGAAGTTTGACCAAGTAAGCATTTTGGTCCAGTCTGAGCTGTCAGAGAGACAATGCAGGCTAACACCTGGCTTGGAAGTGGTATTCTAAACATTGCCCTTCTTTCCTGTATTCTGCAGGACTCACGCTGGGCATGCCACTGTGTCATGTCTTAAGCATGAAGGAAGTTTTTCTGTTTTGAGCTTGTTTAGTTTTCTGTGTCACTTTGGATGAAACACTCCTATGTTTGCCTGAATGCAATTGGCTGGGCAGGATCCTCGGTGTGTTATTCAAAAACCGCTTTATTCTGGTACCACTGCCAAAAGAAATGGCAATAGTGAACCCAAAAAGGTTTTCAGCTGGATTAGTACCCCTGGACAGGTGCACAAATATTTGTGCTGGTGCTTGGGAAAGGCAGGGTGGGTGTGGGAATGATGGAAGGGGCAGGTGGTCAAGAGGACTCCTTGCACTGGCAGGAATTGCTGTCCCAGCTATGGCCTGGAATACAGTGGGGCATCCCAGCCTGTGTGGGCTCCACTGAGTTGTGCTCCAGGCAGGGGTGGAGGTGGGTGTGTGGTGGGTCAGGGACTCATGCAGGGAGGATGTGGCCCAACCCTGGCACCAGGATGCCATCTGATCATGCCGGGTGGGAATTTGCTTGTAAGCTAACCACTTTTTCTGATGCTATAGCAGGACAGTGAGTTCTGTGCCAACAGCCATGTGCCCCAGTGTGGACATAAGGTGGGGGGACCCTAAGGTCCCTGTGCAGCAGTGAAGTGGGTTGGAGTCATCCATCCCATCCTGCCAGCAGGAATCAGATCTGTGCAGTTTGTGTATGCAGGAGAGCAGCCAGGGCCAGGGCTGATCCTTCAACCAGTCTTGTGTCACTGTGACCAGTCTCACACAGTGACTCTCCAGATGCAGCCAAGAGCAGGGTGTGAATGGTCATGGAGAGTTGGGAACTGGCAGTGTAGGGACTTATCTGCATATGTGTCCTTGTCTGGCAGTGACCTGCTGTGGGGACAGCAGAGCCAGCCCTCAACAGCCAGGGCAGTGCATGCTCATGTACCAGCTTCTTCCCTACCTGGCATTTCAACCCAAATTTCCTTGCCTCCATCCAGCCATGGGCTAGGGGCTTTGTAGAGGCGGATGGCCACAGAGGGCCTGGCTCTGGCATGGTCATACGGAGAGACTGAAAATGAGCTGGGCAGTGAGCTGGAGAGGGGAGTACATCCCACCTGAGTACATTGAAGGGGAAGTCCCCTGGTGGTCCCTGCACCTCTGCACTGCCGAGCAGTGACATTACTGCAGAACCTTCACATGACTGGGGTTCTTAGCTGGACCAGGGCCTCTACAGACAGTACTAAGGTTTATTTAAATCCAATATTTAAAGGCAAATATCAAAACTTTCCCTGGCAGCAAATCATCAAGCTCTTTGTGAAGCACCTTCACATCTCCGCTCTGCCAAGCCAGCTGTCAGGGGTGCTGCTCCCTTCTTCCTCTCCATTCACTGCTTCTCTTTGTACTCTGCCCCAGATAACTATTTTTATGCCATTCTTTAAGCTGTTTGTGTGCTGCCTGACACAGATTATTCAGGAATCATATAGTATATGGGACAATCAACCATCAATATCACTAAAAAATAAACAACCAAACCTAACCCAACAAATCTCATTCTTCACAAGAGCTGAAGTTTACAACTGTGCATGGGTACCTCTGGGAAGGGGGGAGCTTTGCAGGTGTTCTGTGAGCAGTGTCCAGAACGGAGCCCCAGCCCTGGCCAAAGCAGCACCACAATGCAGTGTTGGGATCCAGCCCTGTATGCCAATGCCAGCAGCACATGGCACTTCAGCACGAGCCCCAGCAAACATGCAGGGTTCACTGCCACCTGCAAACTTTGCCATAAGACTGAGGGGCAAATTATCTCCTGCTTCAGTCACCTCCATGGGATGCTCCTGTGGACTATGCTGCCTGTGAAGTCAGGGAAGCAAACAGGGTGGGATCAGGCTCTGGTTTCTGCAAATGGAACTTTGCAGCCCCTGTGCTGATTTTGGCACAGTTGTGTGAGCAGGCTCCAGAGAGCTGCAGACAAAGAGCCAGAAAACCTCACAGCTTTGGGGATTTGCTTTTCCTTCTGGTTGGGTTATGTTTTAACTTGGAGGAATGGCCTGATCCCACTTGGGGTGAGCACACAGAAACCACGCTGGCACAAGGGGAATGAGATGAATATGATGAGGGGGATAGCAGGAGCAAAAATATCCCATGTAGGTTTTCCCATCTGAACTCCATCCTCTGCAACCACAGGCTGAGGTTTTTAGCGGGGTCAATGAAACCTCGTGACTCTGGCTCATGCTGGTGCTGGGTACCATTTTAAGGACGTTTAAGCTGTTAGAGGAGCTTTTTTGTTACTGTGCCCTAGGAAGCTGATAGACTTCAGAGACAGCAGAGCTGTTGAGCGTTTCCCTTTTGGTAAGAAACTTGAAATGCCTGCATGGGCTTCCTGATGCTTTGTTATCCAGAGGAGTGGCAGATTTGGACCACATTCCCAGTCACGGCTTTTCCATATGCATGAGTCATGGTGGTTTCCAACAGCTGCTGCACCACGCTGCTCAGGGGTGCAAAAGGTATTTTTAGGTTGGTCCACATGTGTGAGCTGTGCTGAGTGGGTGAGTAGGTGTGGGATGGAGGATGAAGCTTTCCATGAGAATTTGGTATCAGTGGATGAAGAGGGACCCGATGTAGGGGGCTGAGGATAAGTTGGTGGTCTGTGCATGGCTCCAAGCATGGGGTATTTCCAGACAGTTAGGGGCTGGATTTTGCTCTCTTCTGAAAGAGCTCAAATGTCTAAAGTAAGATTTGTGCACAGCACTGAATTATTTATTGCATCATCTCTCTTGGCAAGGGACTGATATGCTGTAGATATTTTAGATATTTTAAACACCTCTATTTACGTGTGATTACTGGGCTCTTTCAGGACATTGAGCTCCTTGTTAGCATTTTTCCCTTTTTAGTGGATGCTTGCAAAGATGTTGTGTTTCACAAATGCATTTCCCAGCAGTGCAGAGCAGGAGGGAGTACAGGCCAGTGCTGCTCCTCTGCTTGCTTGGAGATTCCCATCCTTTGTCCGCACCCTGCCTTTGGGATTGGAGTTGTCAGAAGGCTGGATGGAAGCTGGAGGGTCAGCAAAGCCCCTGAGCCCAGTACTGAGGCCTGCCATCAGCTCTGTCCCCAGGAACCATGGGGAAATGTGGTACCATGGCCATGCCCAGCCTTTTCATGCACCAGTTACTTACTGAGAAAGAGTTTTTTAAGGAGTGAGATGTCTGTACAATAATGCTAGTGACATGTGGTTTTCATGCAATTAGTGCTGTTAATCATCAGTCACATCAGTCACATATGTATATACATATTTTATGTATATACACATGCACACACAAGCATTTACATCTACACATGCAGATATATAATTGTATGTGTGTATATACCATATATAAATGGCAACCAGTATTTTACTAGCCTTTTCTCTGAGACAGTTTTTCTGTCCTGAGTGAAACTGCCTGTCTCTCCTAAAAAAATATGCCACTGAGCCAAGTTTACACCATAGCCCCAGCCACATGCTGATGCTGAACTGGCTGCTTTCATCCATCCCTGTCCTTTCCCCATTCCCTCAGTCACCAGAGGTCACAGGAAAGCACGGCTGGCCTCCTTGCCATGAAGTTTATTCGCCTTATTCTTCTCCAGCAGATCCAAGGCTTGACCCGGTTGTAACGCTTTTTTCCATTGCAGATAACTCCGCCTTGCTGAGTGGGAGGGAGGGCACCAGGAGGTGATGAGTGGGGAGGCAGGGTAACAGGGACAGTCCCTGATGGCCTTGCTACAGCCCCATTTATGCTTCCATGTCCCAGACCCTGAGTTTGGGGTGCACCAAGCCCCCGGCCATCTCTGCCAGCACAAAAGAAATTTGAGCTGAAGAGGCTTATGTACCATTGAAACCCTGTTCTTTAATAGTCTTGTTGGCAAAGGGCCAGTTTCACAGATTGGATGGGTCTGATTCTCAAAGGAAAGGGAGAAGGATATTCTCTGTTAGTAAAAATAGAATGTAAAAGCTATAAACTTATTTTATAACATTTGTAGATCATGGGGTGCTTCTCCAGTGTCCGCTCCCCAGAGAAGTGCCACAGCCTCACAGGTCCTGTGTGCATTTCCTCCCTTGTTTGCTATCCATCACCTATCACACTCTCTTATGTTGCCTGAGCACCAGCACAGTAATCCAAAAAAAGTAGTTTTATCTCTAAACCGGTTCCTTTTTTTTCCCTCTTTTGTTTTTTTTTTCCCCTTCCCAATTGTAACTCACTGAGTTATAGTGGAACCATAGTCAAGGAGGACAAATGCCTTGGCTTTGAGTCTTAGACTATTACTTGACCTTGCAAAGAATGGTGTGATATAAGTAAAACACAGTAATTGTGGTTGTGCACTTGGGAGGCAATTATTTTGCTCAGTGGGTAAAATTAAGCACCTCTAAGGGTTCAGTTTGATCTGATTTTGGTGGGTAGGGGGCATTTTTTAAATGGAAAACACAGTTTTGATGAAAATGCACTGTCCCAAAAATCAAAGGAGCGATACATCATGTGGAGGCTGTGGGAGCTGGCTTGGGGTAATGTCTCTGAAGGTGAGAAACATTAAATGGGGAAAAGGGCTGTAGTGAGACAGGTCACTTTAGAGGAGCAAAAGCAGGTATCGTTTCAGAAAGTTTTAAGTAGGATTAACCTTGGCTTGGTCAATAATCCCAGTAATTGCTGAATCCCAGGTGTGACTGATTAACCCTTGCAGCGTACAGAGGGTCCCTGTACATGCATACAAGTATGTGTGGGGTGTGTCAGGGCTGTGGGGTCACCCCTGTCCAGGCTGCTCTGGAGGGATGCAGGATGAGCAGTGAAATGCTTTGAGTCACTATTGTGGTGATGTGTTTATACCACAATTACATGAATGGAACAGAAACTATTCGGAGTCCTGCAAAACTATGTGAGCCAAGTATTGCTTGTCCCCTGCTTCATTTTCAGGCTGCTTACTGGATTTCCACACAGCAATTCTTTCATAGTTTCAGATACTTCTGGTGTTCCTATTTTCCCCTTTATGTTTATCACCCTCTTTACTCTTTCTCAAGCAGTTTGTAGGCTTGCAGACTGTCTGGCTTCCTGTCTCACAGCAGGGAATTCTGTAAGGTTTTCACTAGGTCTCTGTAATGCCCAACAAATACATAATGGCATTTTTTTTCTGTTATTAACACTGTCTTTGTCCCACTGTAAAGTGTGGCATTATCATTTCCATAAATACTATAGTGTAAAACCATTAAAACAGAGAATAAATTGACCTGATCTCAAACTAGTTGAAAATAGAAAGGTGGCCAAGTGCCACAAGTTTTCCAAATTTTCCCCTGTTTAAGTAAAACAAATGAGAAAATATCTGCAGGTTTGGATTAAACTGGGTATTTCATTTGTGGCTGAGGCACAACACAGTCTGTGGTGGGAGATCCCATTAGATCACTTGTTCCCATAAAATCTAGAGAAATGTGAGTCAAGTCTGCTGCAGAGTGTCCCGTGTCCCCCTTCCTCACCTAAGCCCAACGCCAGCCCACACTGGCCTTAGGATGAGAACTGAAGGCTCATCCAGTTTCTCATCCTCTGTGCCCACACAGGCAAAACTTGTGGAGCCGCACAGCAGAGGCTGACTTGGCATCACCTCTCTGGTTTTAATTACAGCAGTGATTAGGAATTCACAGCCTGTGGTGTCCCAGGAGCTCCCTGGCCAAGTTGGAGAAGGTCAGAGGTACCTGAGCTGCATTAAATGACAGGGGCTCCTCCCAGGGTTCATGTCCCTCTGCATGCCTACAAGGAGTTTGGGGAAAAAGGAAAAATAGTAATTATACTCTGCAAACAACGCACAACATCCCCAAATGCCTCTGCCTGCATGACTGTGGCAGTCTCTGTGCATGCATCTTCATAAAGATGGTAGTTATTGCAACAGCTTTCATGTAAATAAACACATGGTTTCCAGTGATGTAGTCTGACTAACAGCTTTATGTGTACCTGGGAATGCCAATGTTCCCTTTCCCTTTGGTAAATGGAGACTCTCTTGTAGTGACATAGTCATAATTTGAGTGCCATTCGTGATTTGAATCCCTATTGCAAAGTCCCCTGAACCCTCTGTACAGAGCACTGGGCATATTTTTCTTCTGCACAGGAAGGTGAGGGAGAGTGGTCCAAGTTTTACTGGATGTTTCTTTGTCCAAATCTTCTGTCACTGACCCCATTTCAGTAAAACAACTACAAATCTCTGGGTCTGGGGTCTGCAGCTCTGAACACGAGAAAAGTGTTCAAAAACCTCATAGTGTTTCACTGGAGGGAAATCCCTCTAAATCTGCATCTCTGGATTGAGATGTTTTAGATTCTGTAAATTCTGTTTCCTCAGTGAAATGAGTGAGCAGCCAATGCCGTAGCTAAGGACACAGATCCATGGTGATTGCTGGCTGACGGGATAATCCAGCTTGCTCTCAGAGGGTCTGTGGGCTCTGAGCCATTGCACATCACTGACTTTGCCTTGTAGTTCCCCACTGCAAATAGTTAATTCTCTCAGACATATTGAAAAGCTGCTTATTTGGGTTTGGTTTTGTGCTACGAAGTCTAATGTAAATAGCCTTTTTTGGGCTTGAATAAAGGGAAGGTAATGGGACACTTTGCCCACCTTCCAGGGTAAAATGAATCACCCACCTCTTCTCCATCCCGCTGTGAATGCAGGGGGCAGGAGGATATTTGTGTTGTAAAAGGAGTTCTTCCCAAGAAGGCACTGATGGAATGGTAGGAAGGATGTGATTGCATGGCTGCACAGGACCAGTAAAATTTTAATTGCATTAGGTGTACACCAGTAGTCTGAGGCTGTTCCCACACTGGCTTGTGTCCCTGAACTCCATTGACTGGAGTTACAGAATCACTTCCAGCGGAAAAAGATGAAAACTAAATTGCACAAGAGAGCTGTTTGTTACCAAAATAAATAAATAAGCCCTGTTCCGGGGGTGATTGCTGTGAACGCAGGCTATTGGGTGATCTGGAGCCCAGTGTCACTGCTGGCTGCCCAGAGGCTGCAGGAGCCCTGCTCAGCCCAGACCCAGGCTGGGAAGTTCCCCTGTGCCAGGCACCCCCAGCTCTTACCCATGGCTGTGCTTTCTTGGTACCTCTCCAGCACTTCTTCCTTCCTCCAAACCACTTTCTTCTGTCCTTCCTTGCATATTTGTTTCTCTTTTCTTTGCCATGGGAATATTTTAGAAATCCGGTGGTGTGAAGTGCCATTTGGAATAAATGGAAATGTCAGTGTGTCCATGTGCCCCATGCATGGATGCCGTGCTCTGCTTGCGGGCACCCAAGGCCGCTTGCTTGTGGGGAACATGCACTGCAGCAGGGCGGCGGATCCACCTCGGGTAATAGAGATAGGGCACAAAGGGAACAGAACTGTGGAGAAGGGGTGTAGAGAGCATCCTGCTGCTGATGCTGGACCTGAGGTGACAGCAGCAGCTGCTTGCTGTGCACTCTGGGGTGCAATGCTGCCTTGGTGATGGGTAACCCAGTCCAACTGTGCTGGGTTTAAATAACTATTATTTATTTTCCTGGTCACATGAGAAATATACTCCCAGAGCATATGACCATGTGTTCACCTGCTTGTCTTGACTCGTCAGAGGAGGCTGTGATCCAGACACCCCTGAGCCCTTCTTCTGCAGATACAGGGAGGGGGTGAGGCAGTTCTCCCTGATCATCCCAAACACACCTGGGCCCCTTTCCTGGCCAACATCCCAGGGCAGGTTGGCTGCTCTGAGCAGATTGAGTATGGACTAATCGTGAATCACTTTGGGATGCAAAACCCAGGATTAACTCTTGCAAAAAGCAAGTTGTGTGAACTCTGTAGTGCCAAAATGGAATGTGAACAGGAATTGCAGCCCTGATTCTCATGATCCTTCTGTTGATCCTATGAGCTCTAGATGTCTGTGGATGCCCTGTACCCAGACAGATATAAGAGCCTGGCCTTGCTTCCCCCCAGGCAATCCCTGCAGCTGAGCAGGACAGAAGCAGGACAGAAGCATGTGGCCGTAGCCATACATCCCCCCATGGCAGTGCTGTTCCCACAGGCACCCTCTCAGCTTTCCACTTTCAACTTAACTGCATGTATGGATACAAAACAGCACTTACAAGCTGCTGTTGAGGGAGTAATTCCCAAGATTTCAGTGTAATCAGCAAACTGGGTGGCTGCTTTTGGTGGGACAGGCTGTTTCTGGGAGCAGTCTTAATTGGGACTTGCTGAAATGCTTTTGCACAAATAGGCAATTCATCAGTAAATGAATAGCTCCCTTGCTAAGCTCTCACAGTTTTTGTAGTAAAAGTGTGTTTGTCAGGCTGCTTTTCATAGTCTGGTGTCGAGAAATGTTGAGGGGAGAAATCAGTACTCTGTCTCAGTTCATAGAAGCATTGTATCCCGGAATGGTTTGGTTTGAAAGGGACCCTAAAGCTCATCCAGTTCCAACTGCCCTGCCATGACCAGGGACACCTTCCATATACCAGGTTCATCCAAGCTCCATCCAGCCTGTCCTTGAACACTTTCAGGGATGGGGCATCCACAGCTTCTCTGGGCAAGCTGTGCCAGTGCCTCATTACCCTCACAGCTCAACCTAACATCACTGCAGCTGCATAGTCAGTATTTTATTACATGTGATGATTTCTGAAAAGATGCTCAACTCTCAGGAGAACATTTCCTCCTGTGTGGTTATTGCCCAGTAACATCATCTGGATGTGATTATTGGAGGGGTTCAACCATTCTTGAAGAGGTTGTTTGTGGTCCCAGAGGGTTTGCACAGTTGGGAGTTCTCTGGGAGGAGAGGTTACTGTGGAATGCTGGGGCAGCACCAGGGAGAAGCATGGGGCCAGAGGGATATTTGGGCCAGAGCCCTCAGGAGGGAGATGGTGCTGAATATGGGCTCTGTGCCACTGTCCCCTCTTTGCTGCCCTCACCACTTCACAGCCCAAAAGTGAGTGAGGTGAATTGTTTGTTACATTGTTTTTTTTTTTCTTCTGCAAACTTACAAACCTCCTCCAGAGCCTTGTGGGAGGGGTGTCCCCCTCCCTCGTTTGCCACCTTGCCCTTGCCAGCCCCAGCGCTCACTTGACACAAACACAGGAGAAGGCTACTAGAGGGTAGTCCTGACCTTCAGGACTTCAGGAAAGTGCAGTCCAGACGCTGTTCCCAGGAGGAAAAAAGCTGGTTTGTGTTAGTGGTGCCACTGTGCGGGAAGTCCTGGCCCTCTCATGGGAGTGAAGCCATGTAGCTCTGCAAGCTGGAGGGAGGCCAGAGGGCAAGAGGGAAGGGGCTGCCTGGGCTCATGCAGCTGAAAATTTTTTTTTTTTTTTTTTTTTTTTTTTTTTAAGACCTTGACTCTTGTAAAATCCTAAATAGAGCTGTGGGAAACCTTAACTGTTTGGATTCCCCCTGGACAGCACCTGCTTGGCCTGTCCATCAGAGGGCTGGCCGATACCGGAGACTCCCCAGTGTGGAGTTGATATGGGGCCATCACTGTAAACAAGAGTTATTTAAAATGTTCCTTGTGTACTCAACACCCAAACACGAGTCCCCTGAGGACAACCTGACCTCTCACTCTGGAGCAGCGAGCCACCTGCCTGGCTCCCTCTCTCCAGTGGCTGTTTTCGTGTATGCAAAAGGGAAAAGCCAGGCAACCTGCTGCAGCAGAGTCTAGATCAATGCCCCATCCGCAGTGTGACCTTGGCTTTTTCAGGAGCAGCTCCTGCTCTGTGAGCCCAGCATAACCAGACCGTCCATGCAGCCCTGCTCAGGGAAGGCAGAGAAAGCTCCTGGCAGCCATGAGGGGCAGTGGCTCGATCCCAGAGCTTGTCCCAGTGTCTCTCAGCTCCATGTACCTGCAGCTGCATCACCTCCTGTACACTGGTACTTAGTTGTTCTTAGGGAGTGAGCTGTCTGTTCCTGTTTACCCTGCTAGGGATGTTTCCTCCTTTCTCTTGTCTCTTCCATAGATGCTGTTTTCCTCAATTAGGGTGGTATTGACAGGCAGCCCCATGGCTCAGCAGAGCAGGCTGTCTGCGATGGTTGGTGAGGCAAAGCATGTTCTCCCCTCACCCAACCTGCCCCATCCTTCTGGCTCTTGCAGAGTTTGCCATTTCCCTGGTGGAGAAGATGCAGGCTCAGGAAATCCTGCGGAGCCTGCGGCTCCCCGAGTTTGATGACCTCAGCCAGTTCTTCCGCAACCTGCCAGCCACGGCTCTGGTGGGCATCGGTGCCTTCACGGCCGTTGTCGCCTACTGGTTTGCCAGCCGGCCCAGGGCTGTGAAGCCACCCTGTGACCTGCGCATGCAGTCAGAGGAAGTCGAGGTAAGACTAGGGCAACCCCAGCTGGTTTTCCCCGAGGTTTGCATGCCTGGAAGTCACGGAACAGTTTGCATTGCAAGGGACCTTAAAGATCATCTCATTCCAACCCCCTGCCAGGGGCACTAGACCAGGCTGTTCCAAGCCCCATCCAGCCTGGCCTTTAAAACTTCCAGGGATAGGGCAGCCATGGCTTCTCTGGGCAACCTGTGCCAGGGCCTCAACACCCTCACAGGGGAGAATTTGTTCCTAATATCTAATTTAAACCTACTTTATTTCAGTGTGAAGCCACTACCTCTTGTTCTGTCATTATGTGCCCTTGTAAATATCCCTTTCCAGCTCTCTTGTAGGACCCCTTCATTAAGGTGTCCCTGGAGCCTTCTCTTCTTCAGGCTAAACAACCCCAGCTCTCTCAGCATTTCCTTATAGGGTAGGTGTCCCATCCCTTTAATCACCTGCGTGGCCTCTTCTGGACTCGTTTCTACATATCTATGTCCACAGGGGATGCCAGGAAGGCATTTTTTTGTTTGCTTGTTTTGGTAGTTCCCCAGCCTCATGCTGAAATCAGCCATGCACTGTGCCAGGGACCACTTCACCCCTTAATTCACCTTCTTCTGTAAACTGGAAAACTAGAATGCAGCATGCTAATTTATTCTCTTAGATTTTCAGTAAAATTTTGGTCTTAGCTTTGCTTAACCATCCATGGCCAAAAATTAGAGTCACTGCCATTGCATGGGAGAAACCACTGAAAGGCAACAGCTTATTAAGATCAGATCAGGCGGCACTCCTCATGTGTGCCCATTACTGAGTTTGGTGCTGCAAACTTGATAATAGTAAGAAAAAGTAGACTTGAATCCTTGCTTAGAGGCTGAGTAGTTATTAATTTTTATGCTTACAAAAGGCTTTAAATTTTAATGATGCCACTCTGATTTAAAAAGCAGAAATATTTCTGAAAATTGTCTCCACTTATTTTAATACCTGAAAGTGGGATGAGAATTTTTAAAGCCTTTTGTGATGTTCCCTCTAAGATGTTATTAATTCCAACAGCTTTGTAAAAGAGTGGGAAGAATTTACAGTTTTCAAGACAGTTTTTCCCTGTGGTTAGGGCTTTAGTTAGACTTTCTTCTGCCTCCCAGTGCAGTGCCAGTTTGGTCACTCTCACCCTGGCTGCCCACTTCTAAAACACCTCTGCCAAGTCCATGCACTGGGGGCTGGCCTTTGCCTTAATGTATCCTTCATGTTGCCTGGATGTCCTTGTGGAGGTGCTCATGGTTCTAGTCCTGGAGACCTGTGGAGCCCAGAGCAGTTGCTTCCCCCAGCACATCCCCACTCCAATACTTCCAGATCCATAATTTCTTATTAAATTCTCTTGGGAAATATCAACAATCTCCTGTGACAATGAGCTGGGTCAAGTGCTCCTCTGTGGGCAGGTGGTTCTCCATGCCCCTAAGGTGCTGAGGTCAATGTTCCCCCCTCTTACATCCCTTTGGGTCTTGGGGCAGGTGGTGGTCACAGAGGTCTTGCTGACACTTGGGGAGTGTGCTGCTCTGTGGTGGGGGCTTCCCCATCTCCCACCCCTTGAGCAGTGCTGATGGCTATGTCTTCTCGTGTCACCTTGTCTCACGCAGGGCCTGGCTGGTGCACGCCGGTCAGTGATTGGGGACAGCCCACAGCTGCTGACGCACTACTACGATGATGCCAGGACCATGTACGAGGTCTTCAGGAGGGGATTCAGCATCTCCGGTGAGAGCACAGTGGTGAGGAGGCCTAAGCGCAGAGTTGGAGACCGGGCCATGCAGATGTCCTTACCCCATGGTCAATGGTATCATCATAGAGCTCTCATACACTTGAGAGACATCACTTCCCACTCCAAAAAGACTCATGATGACTCTTCCCTGCTCTATCATAACTATTTCTGCATCTGCTGTTTATGGTGTCCTGCCTCATTGGATACAATGTCACGGTCAGATGATTATTTTTGGTACCATAAAAATCCACAAGACAGGGGTAAATAAATGACTCAGTAGGTGAATGGAGGAATGGATTTTTGCAAGTAGGGACCATTAGCAAATTATTCAAACTTTTCAAATTTTCATCCGATCATGCACGGCTGCGTGTTGTTTTATCCTCCTTCAGAGTAGGCTGGGCTAAATATAGTGGTTTTCACATTTTATAATCAAAAGGCATTGCAAGCAGTGGGAGCTGGTGTTTGGGATGAGAGCCCTCATCAGACACTAATGCTCATGTGACTTTTGGAGAAGTGTCTTTTAATGGGGCGTTTGGGGCAAACTGCTGCTGTCAGTGGGAAGGATTGAAGCTTCTTTGGGGCATCCCAGCAGCTCTTCTCCCATCAGATGCACATGTGTGTGTGATTTTCTGGGGATTGCTGTGAGAGCCAACCCTGTAACTATGGGTTTACTCCTGGAGGGCTCCCCCACATCCCCACAGTGTTAACTCCCAGCACTGCCCTCATAACTCATCATCTCTGCTTGTGTCTTTCAGAGAATGGCCCCTGCCTGGGGTTCAGGAAGCCCAAGCAGCCCTACCAGTGGCTGTCCTACAAGGAGGTGAGCTGGAGGTGACACCCCCGTGTGTCCTTTCCTCCTGCCCAACACAAGAAGTGGTGTGGGGGTGCCTGTTGGTGACAGACCAGGAGGTTGCTCATGCACCCTCTGGGGCTTCCCAGTGTCCTCACATGGGCCCATCCAGGTGTGGGTGTGTTGGCTTTCAGGGGCTGGTTCCATGCCACGAGCCCACTGCTGACTGCAGCACTGATGAACTCTGGAGCCATGGGGCATCACCAACCAGACATAACTGCTAGTCAGCTAATGATGGTTCATGATAAAATAAAAATTGGACTTTTAGATAGCAAATACAATAATTTGAGAGCCTCCCTGTAAATCTTTCCTTAATTTGGTATTGTTTATATTTCTCTTTATTTTTATGCATTTTTTCCTTTCCAAATTCCAGGTGGCTGAAAGAGCAGAAGCTCTGGGTTCAGGCCTTTTGCAGCAGGGCTGCAAGCCATCTACAAAGCAGTTCATTGGCGTCTTCGCTCAAAACCGTCCAGAGGTGAGATTTTAAGTCCAACTTGATATTGTATTAATGATATTCCTGACCTGTCAGCTTGTTCTCAGGCTAAATCTGCTCACATGACCTCTTCTCACCTTTGTGTTTCCATGTCCTCCTGCAGTGGATCATCTCTGAGCTGGCTTGCTACACCTACTCCATGGTGGTGGTTCCCCTGTATGACACCTTAGGTCCTGGAGCCATTCGGTATATTGTCAACACAGGTAAAACCAAAACGGATGTGATCTTCTCAGAAATCAGTTCTGTTGCTCAGAATGGTTCATTTTCTGCTTCTAAAAGACAGGTGATCATAAAATCCTAGAGTGATTTGGGTTGGAAAGGACCTTAAATCTCATTTAGTTTCAGCCCCTCCATAGGCAGGGACACCTTTCACTATCCCAGTTTACTCCAAGCCCTGTTCAACCTAGCCTTGAACACTTCCAGGGATGGGGCATTGTGATGGCACTCATTGAGTGTTGTGAATTCACTTAGTGAGGTTCCTGGGGAGCCGTGTGTCCCTGTGCTGGTCAGGGTTGCCTCTGCTGCATTTTCCATGTGCTCAGTCATGCATAGCTATGGATAGGGCTGCTCTGGATGTGGGAATTACTTCATGATGACCCACTCCTGTGCTGCTTTATATTTTGTCTCCTAGATTTCTTAATCCATGTGGAGACCAATTTTAATATTTTGAACTGAATCTCAGAATAATTGTAAATGTCAGCTACAGCTTTGGTACTGATTTACATTAGCTAAGGTTGCAATTTTTCTCATTTTTCAAGGGAAGCGTGTGTTATATGCTGGGATTTCTGGTGTAGCCTGAAGTGACTATCAGGACTGATACAGTGTTAGCTGTGTGCCAGAGTCTTGCATTAAAAATGATTTACTGCAAACAGCTTGTTTTGCTGCTTTTCTTGCAGCTGACATTTCCACAGTCATTTGTGACAAGCCTGAAAAAGCCAGGATACTCCTTGACCATGTGGAGAGGAGAGAAACACCAGGCCTGAGCTCCATCATCCTGATGGACCCCTTTGAGAAGGAGCTGGTGGAGAGAGGAAAGCGCTGTGGGGTTCGCATCCAGACCATGCAGGAGGTGGAAGTAAGTTTGCTCTCTCTCTTCTTTTACTGTTTTTTGTAATATGTGTAAAAAGACAGTGCAGTGTACAGGGACTTGTGACTTACGTGGCAGGTTCACTGTCCAGAGAGCACAAAAGAGCAGCTTGTGGCTGATAATACTGATGCTTGGTGTACTTGCCTCTTGGTGTTACTCCTTGTTGATAGCAGAGCCAGCATTTCAATTCTTTATCCTCAAATATGCTATCAGCTGCTATTTAAGCCTGCGAAGGGGGTTGTTGTTTGAGACACTGTCCTCCTACATGTAAGCCTACAGCCTCACACTTGTTTCAAACACCCTGGATGGAGTTCAACCAACCCAAACAGTTCTTGAAATCCAAGAAAGGCATTGCAGTTAAGGCAAGAAACTCAGGATAAAAAATATGGCCTCCGTGCCAGCTAGGAATTTGTCTACTCTAGCTCACACCCTCTCTTACTGGTGTGCAGATTATTAGTGAGTGGGTTACACTGCAGGAATTGATGTGGAAATCACTTTTGTTACTTTAATCTCTTCTAGGACTGTGGCCGTGAGAGTCGACATGTGCCTGTGGTGAGTGTTGGCATGTTGCTTTTCCTACTTACAAGTGCAGTAGAAGGGACATTAAAGTTCATCTCATTTCAACCCCCTGCCATGGGCAGGGACATCTTCCACCAAACCAAGTTGCTCCAAGTCCCATCAAATCTGTCCTTGAACACTTCCAGGGATGAGGCAGCCACAGCTTCCCTGGGCAACCTGTGCCAGGGGCTCACCACCCCTATAGGGAACAATGAACAGTATTTGCTTTATTCCCGTTACTTGGAACACTTAATTGAGATAGCTCATCCTGCTATGAACATGTTAATGGGACAGTAATTAAATGCCATTGTTAAGCCACCTAATTCCACTACCTTACCTGGGTAGCACTGGGAGAATAGCTCTGTACCCTTCACTTTCTGCTCAGGCTTCTAGCATTCAGAAACACTACTTGGCAGTATTTATATGGGATATTTTGAGAAAATTGCTGTGATATTTTTCGCTGGCTGCTCACACTCATACAAAACTCTCAAAAGGAGCTTCTGATGTTCAAGCTGTTTATTTAGTCATTCATGACCCAAAATAGTGCATGTATGGGGTGGTGCTGAGAAGAGAGATACTGCTGGAAATGGGAGCAATCAGCATCTTTGGAATCTTGTCCCCTGTTGTAGAATTCTTTCCAGAATTGATTTGGAAATTGATAAATTATCTCAAGCTGTCCTACACATCTACAGATATAGGTGGTGTGCTGGAAAATACTAACTGCAAGACAAATACTCTACCAAAGGCTTCTTACACTAAAGCCCTTAGTGCAGCTGGAGCACAGCATAAAGGGAAGAATAGTCTGTATCAACTGAAGGAACCTGGTAAAAAGACTTTTATGATGGTCTTTTATATTTGCTGAGGGGAACGATAGCTTTTTATGTCAGAGCGAAAGCATAATTGGTTTGATCTTTAGGTTTCTACAATGTCAACAGTCTCTACCACTGACACTTCTGCGTTTGACTGATGTGATTTTCTTATTTTCCTTTTGTTTTTCTAGCCTCCTCGACCAGAAGATCTGTCAATTGTCTGTTTTACTAGTGGCACTACAGGTAAAAGAGGCATTTTAATCTTGAAATGTTAGAATAGCTTATGAAATTAATTATTAATCCCACCTCAATACGTGCAAACTTGCTGTTATACTGATACAGCAATGATATTTCTAAGAATTTTAATATTTAAGAATATATAGGTATATATATTTTTGTAGATTGCAAATTAAAAATAACAATATATTTTTTTTTCAATTGAGTTCTCTGGCATACACTTTGCCAGTATGATTTTCCAGTTGTCTGAAAATCCACCCATATATCTGCTTCCCATTTTGCTCTGTACTTGTGAAGCACTTGGTTGATTGGTATTTATCTTTTGCAAATATTTTTTTAAAAATAGCCAAAACCTTGAAATGTGGTTCCACAGCTTTCCATTCTCTGTATCCTAAACACATAGATGTCCTCAACCTCACCAAAGTCCTTGTCACCTCTGTCTCCTCTTCTTATGTGTTGCTTATGACACCGAGTGCTGGGGAGGTTTGGGATGAGCCTGGGCAGCCCATGGTGCTGGTACTTACGTGCTGCTGGCCTCTTTTTCATGGAGAGAGGAGCAGCATCATTTTCCTGCCTGTTCTTAGCAGAGGCAGTGCTTTCCCCTCTCTCCAGACCCTGGTCTTCATCAGCTGGAAGGAATTTCCTACTCCGGAGAACTCAGCCTCTGTAACATCTCCCTGAAAGCCGTACGGGCAGATGCACAAGGCATCACTGCTTGGGAAACTGCTTTTACACTTGCCTGTGGGGAAGGTCCATGCTCCAGCAACTGCTGGAGCAGCTCTTCCAGATTCAGCTGTGCTCTTGGAATTGCCTAATGCTTGGTCCTACCCCAAAGCATCCTCAGTTTGCTCTCAACAGATAATGCTGGGAGATGCTGGTGTCGCTTAGCCAGCGGGTCAGGCTGAGCATGAGGGGACACCTTCATCCTCCACCTCCCAGAGAAGACTTGTGCTTCAGACCAGGTAGGCAACTGCTTTATCAACTCCAAGTGCAAACTCAAGATGTTTTAAAAGAGTTTGGGTATTTTTTCTGTCATTCTTAGTTTTGAGATCTGCACTTCAGAGTGCCCAGGGCAGAGCACTGAGGGAAAGGAGCCTGTGACTCTGCTCTGTCTCAGCACTGGGAATTCCTAAATGAGAGAGACTGAACTCAGCGCAGGACATGGACATCGTAGCCATGTACAGTGTCAGTGCAAAGTGGCTGGTCACAAATGGGAGCTGTAGGAAACTGAAGGAGCCATGCCATGGATACAGCAGGGCACAGTGTGTTTATGTTGATGTTCAAGTGCAGAATGTTGGTTTTCTTTCAAGTCACGTTTTTGTTGATATTTTTATTTCTAAATACAAAATTCTGCATAGAGGAGGTTTTTTTGTGGTTTTTTTTTTGTTTTGTTTTTTGGGTTTTTTTCATTATTTGCAAATGAAATCATGGGCCAGTTTCTGATTTTGTGCTTTTCTTAGAAACACGCCCAGAGGGAGGACAACCAGGAAACTCATTTCCCTTCTCCCATCCAAACCAGAGATTTCCAGTTTTGCAAATCATCTTAAACTGAACTCTCCCAAGAGCAATAGTTTGTGACCTACGAGCCCAGCCTCTGCTGCTGCAGGACTTTGCACGTCATTCTCTGCCTTTTCCACAGGTTGCATCAACACTGGTCTGTTTTTCACATTGTGCTTTGATGTAAAAGGCTTGGAGTTTTATATAGCCTGTGTCACTTTTAGTGACTGGATTTAGAATTTTCTTCCAAAGGATATGTTCTCTAGGGCTTTTCCAGTTCTGAAGGGCTCTAAATATTTTTGTATGATGTGAAAAAACCTCTGCTGTAGAATTTGTCACCTGAAAATTGTAGAATTGGAAAGAATTCCCCAGAAGTAGACTTTAACATTTGTTTTTCTTTGATAGGACCAGATTCCCCAATGCTTCCCCAGGGGGAAAAGAGAGGTTGAGGTTGCTGAGCTTGGATGACAAGAGCAACTTTCATTGTTGTGTCAAGAAGCCGTCAGCACTTGGAAATGGGCCAAAGGCACACAGATGTCCCCAAACTGTCAGGATACAATTTTTCATGTTGGCTACTCCAGAGAAATCAACTGTCATTCCCTCAAGGATCCACCTGTAACCAGTTGGATAAAAATTGTTTCTGAGTGGTTTCTCCCAGCCTGGCAGTGCATGTTCCTGTTTGCCAGAGCTCCCCAGGGAAAGAAAGTGCTTGCATACAAAATTGTGATGGATCACACCATCAAATTGGTGCTGGAGTACTGGAAATACTAATTTAGCAATGTGGAAAGAGTTCTTCTATTGCTTATGAGAATTTTCAAACAAACGTGGCACCAAGATAAGAAAGAATTGACATTCCCGGACTGTGAATGGATCACAGGGCATCCGTTCTGTAACAGGACATTCACTGGATCTGTCTTTACAACAAAATTCAAACAAGAACAGTGTTACAGAAATGGCATTGATTTTTTTTTTTTTTTAAATAGAAAAGCAGCATCACTGCCAACCTTCTTCTCTCAAAGCGGTAATTCTGGGAAAGGGTTTATAGAAAGGCACACCTGTTTTGCTGGGTTAACTCTTAAAACATTACTACTAAGGAAGGTTGAAATTTACAGGAGTCCCTCAATCCAAAAAGCAGTAGCTACCCCATGGCAGCATGGTTTGTTCTGGATTTCTCCCTGCAAAGGCTGTCCTGGCTCTAACACTGCTGCTCTGCTTAGACACCATTATCACCGCAGCCTGTCTGGGATGTTGAGCCTGTGTGGGAGGGATGCAGAGGAAGGAGCTAGGATGTTCACACTGCTTCCAGGCATGGCAGAGCTACTGAATCTGCATTCGAGGTGGAGTGAGTAAATGAGACAAAAGTCTGAGAAATCTCATCAAATCACAGAATAGTTTGGCTTGGAAGGGACCTTTAAAGCATGTCCAGTTCCAATTCCCAGCCATAGGCAGGGACACCTTCCACTACACTAGTTTGCTCCAAGCCCCACCCAGCCTGGCATTGAACACTTGAAATCTTACCAAAAAGAGTCTGAAGAATTTTGTCAAGGTGCAGGGACCAGATCTGTGCTGGAGGGCACAGTTTTGAGTTTCCAAACCAGTACTGAGCACATCCTCTCCCCTGTGCCTGACCTGTGCGATGCTGCGGGAGCACGGCTGCTTCTAGAACTGCAGGAGCTGAACACACACGTTTGGCTGGACACAACTGAATAACATAAGCGATTTTTGAGTCATAGTGTGCACGGACAATTGACACTGGTTCATGGAGTTTTCTTGAAGCCTGGATCCATGTGTGCACCCAGCTGTGAAAGCAACCTGCCAGGCTGATTTGGCACCTGTGAGCCTACTAGTCCAACACGTTATGATGGGAGTGGCTGTGGCTGGCAAAGCTGTCAGCCCCAGCTTCACGCCTGAACTTCGGATAAGGACGAGACCAAACCAGCCTCCTGTGCACCATGTTCATCTGCAAGTGTTTGGTACTGAATTACTCAAGGCACTTGGAACAGTAAATAGGGATTTTCAGCATAATATATTGTGTTAAAAATATCCTGCTCTACTGCAATAAATGTATGCAACACTTGCTACTGCTGTTTGTGCCTGCCTTTAATTATTTGGGAGGTCGAGTAGGAATGATGTTGGTGATACTGGCAGGGCAAAGGGCTCAGTGCTAAATGTGCCCATGCCTGTGCCCATGCCCACACTGGAGGGCCACCAGCAACACAGCCTTCAAACTGCTCTGAAACAAGAGGATTAAACATATTTTCCTGTGCTGAAACATATTTACAAAATACCATGGTCCCTTCCTAATCTGAGGAAGGTAGAATGAAATTCTGGCTGATTTACCATTTTGTTACATTAACTGCAGGAGCTTTGCCAGGCTGCCCATGCCCACCGTACTGGGGACACGTGGGGCACCTGCAGGTAAAGCTCCACTGATCTGCCTCCACACAGAGCAGCAGGAGCTACGTGGCAGTGGTGTGACCGAATTAAAACAATCTGCTTAAAAACATGCTGGAGAGAAAGAGGCTGGCCCTGTAATCTTTGTTTCAGCTGAGCTACACCTTCTTTTCAGAAATAAAGCTTTGGAGAATGATGAAAAGGGACAGTGCTGTGACAGGACAAGGTGCAGAATCCTCTGTGCCACTGTTTTGTGAACACGGCGGTTCCAGCCTGTGTATTTGCTGCTTAAGAAACCTTGTGTTTTGGCATCCAAACAGAAATGCAAGAGCTGTATCATGGTCAGCTGAAAAAAGAGGGTAAAAAAGGCAAATACTGGAGGCTCCTACTGCTGATGAAATGCTGCAGAGGCAGTGCCCAGATCTGGAACACAACACATGGGCTTTGCTGGCTCCCTAATGGGTTTTTAGGGGCTGTCTTCAAGACACTTCTTCTCTGCTGCTGACAATGTTCACGACTTCCCTTAACTGTAGTCTCAAAGAGTCTTCTTGTAGCCTAATTTTCACCTGCATTGCTCATGTTATCCAAAATACTGGCTAAGTAAGAGTGTAACAGCCTTTTAAATGCATTTTTTTGTGTTCAAGACAATTTATAGTCAGAATCTGAGTGAAATAAATCCTCCCAGGAGAGGCTGGAACAGCCAGTCAGGTCTGATGGCTGTGCTCATTGAATGGCTCTATATGAGCATTCTTAGAAATTGCAGTTGAGCTATTTCTGCTGGAACCTGTTTTCCAGAGTCTCCAACAGAAATATTTCTGATTGCAGTATCATTTTATTAAGTTTTGAGTACTGCAGTAAACTGTTTTGGTGCATAGTAGTGCACAGAAATGAAGGTGAAAATTATGTATGTTTTAAAATTCAAGAAGAAAACTTAATATTTTAATAATTTGTTGCTTCGTTTTCTTGTTAAGCTTTTGAAAGTTATCTTCTGGCTCATCTTTTAACCTCCCTCTCTGTTTCCTTTCAGGAAATCCCAAAGGTGCTATGCTGACCCATGGGAACGTGGTGGCAGATTTTTCAGGCTTTTTGAAAGTGACGGAGGTGAATACCCTGAGTTAGAAAACATTGCCGTGTGCAGAGTGTGTGGGTTAAGCTGTGGCCCTGCATGGGCTGGAAATACGCTCTTGCAGATAAAAGGTGAAATTTCTTCTGCTCAGAGGGCAAATCTCTGGGAATGGAGCAAGGCTAAATGTACAGAACTGGAGGGCATTAAATCCTCTTTTCAGCCTTGGCCCCCAGGCTCTGTAGGGCACAAAGGGCCTCTGAGAAGCAATGCTGACTCCTGTAAATCAATTAATTGACTCATTTTTAAGAATTAGGAGAGCACACAAGCCCTGTACAGTTGCAAATGGTGCTTGAAGAGGAGTTCAGGCTCCTCTTGTGCTCTTGGTGTCCCATTGTGCCCAAAAATGTCCTCATTTACTTGAAAGCTCTCTGCATACAAAGTGTGTGTATGTGTGTGTGTATAAATATATATATAAAAGAATATACATTATTTTTTACAAGAATGGTTAATGGTTAATTTCATTGATATTCCAGTATATCTTTTTGTTATACATATTTCTAAAAGAGCATAGTGCTGGCCAAGTGCCTTTATAATATGTTTCATACAATGTGTAAACCTGTGTTTAGAAACAATATAGGAAGTAGAATCAGTTTACCATGACATAGTAAGGATTTTACACAGCTTATATAGAACAAATATAAATAATTTCTGGCAGTGAACAGGCAATTCTATAAAGTAGTTACATGCATATGGGATGGACAATTTGTTACCTCATACCCCTTACTTGTCTCACTGTTGATGTTGAAACTACTGCAGTCTTATTACTTTAATCCTTGAACTTTCTGAGATTTCTGGACCACTAGTATAAAGAAACTCAAACGTGATATAGGAAATCCCACTGAACTCAGGTGTTCCAGTATTTGCAGGACTATGCCTCCACAGTGTGCAGGATGAAGTGCCAGTCCTGCAGTGAGCTCTTGGGCTCCTTGGCATGGAGCTCTCGGTGGCTTCAGAGCCAGCAAGAGGCACAAATGAAAGCAGAGGCATGGAGAGGCCTGAGCTTCAAAGGGCAGGAACGTTTATTTTGCAAGAGTGCTAATTTAGAGCTGAGGGAACTTGGCATCTTCCAGGACTGGCCTATAAAAATGGATTTAGTGTTTGCTGACAGCAGTGCGACTTTGATTAATCTCAGAGGTATCAGATTGAGACCCAAGTCTGGTGTAAGTGGCTGTAAATTTGATATCTCCAGTCACCAGAGGATTGCTGGCAGAGGGTAAATGCCTGTAGCTGATCCACAAGATTTGGGTAATGTCTGACCATAGTAATGAAATTAAGTGTGAAACACTTAAAAGTAGTATAAATTAAAGAAATAAAATGAGAAGTCCTGGAGGTTTGCTGTTTACAAATTCTTGTGTCAGTTTTGCTTAGTTCAGTGATTTTTACAAATTGAACTTATTTTGAAGTGAGTCCAGGGCTTTATTAAAAGGTTGTTCTCAAATACCAAGAAGCTGTTTGCATTTTTACATTTAACTGGACAACTGTGCCAACTGTAAAATGCTATTCAATGTCATAATTTTTGTCTGATTTAAACCAAATTATTTTGTCTGGGCCCTTAGAACAGTATAAAAAACCCCCTTGTTGATACTAAAGGTTTTGCATTACTGTGCTTGCAGAAAACGAAGACAAATTGAAATAATGTATAAATAGATCTGCAGGCCCTAATGGCTTAATTCAGACTGACAAAAACAATAATATGAAATGGGATGCTGAGAACACCCATGTGGTCAATGGTGTTTGACTTCGGTAGGTGATGGTTGGGAGGCCATACACAAATCTGACCAGCCCAGATTTAACTTCAATAAAATATCGCCTGAGGGAGGAACTCCTGTGCCTGCACCATTCTATCGCAGGTCATGGGCTATAGATTCCTTCTGAGCAGTGGAGATGCAAAGTGGGTATAAACCATTAATACTGTGAGCTGATAGATTTTAACACCCGTTTTCCACTAACCACTGGCCTTGATGCAAATTATTGGGTAGTCAACCTTTCTGGTTTTCTAATCCATAATATTACAGCAAGCTATACCCTAGGAAACGCAGGTAGAAAGGTTATTTCCTTTTGGGGCTTGGGTTAGGGGAAGGCCTTTGGGCCCTTTGTTTATTTCAGCCTTCAAGAGAGAGTTAAAAACTCGGCAATCTCAAGACTTTGGCCACTTTTTTTTTTTAATCGTTTGTCCAACCTTCTCTTTCCCCTGTCTGTGGGACAGTCATAATGTCCATAAAATCACATTTTAATCATGTAAAATGATGAGAAACACTAACAGAAGTAATTAGTTTTTGAAGCCTAAGATGAAATAATTTGTTTTTCCAACACATTCTGATTCAAATCAATGATTAACCAAAGGAAAAGAAAAAGAAATCTCTGACTCCAATAACACTGTGATTCTTGAATGGGCTCTATGCAATGTGGAAAAGTGCTGCTCCTGCAGAGCCTTGCTGGTGCCCAGGAGGCTCCTGCAGGTTAGCATTGGGATCCTGGGGGCTCCTGCAGGTTTGCACCAGGATCACGCTATCTGCACACAACTGAGAGCACAAATCAGGGTCTCGGCACCTCCTGGTAGAAAGCAGTGAATAAAAATTGGATTCTCCATCAGGGTGAGCCTCCATTCCCAGCGTGAGCTGCGTGGATATGATCTGCCTTCTGCCAAGGAGAGCCCTCTCCATTGCCCTGTGTGTACATCTCCGTGCTCTTTACTCCTCCTGCTAACCGAGCTCCATGACGCTGTGGCTTTAACGCTTCCCTGTGTCCGCCACTCCCTCCTCTCTTGACAATCTTTACCCTTTTGCTCCTCTGGTGCCATTTTTCTTTTTATTGTTTTATGACTTTCTTGTTGTCTTCCTGTCAGTGTTTCTTTCCTTTCTGTCTCCCATGCCCTTCACCTGCAGAAAGTGATCTTTCCGAGACAGGACGATGTGCTCATCTCCTTCCTGCCTCTGGCTCACATGTTTGAAAGAGTTATACAGGTAAGAAACCTGCCTGAACTGACGAGGCCTCGTGGGGCTCCTTGTGTTTTCTTCCAGAGTCAGTGGTCTCCTACTTGTGAGGATGTACACATTTCCTATTTGCCTTTAGCACACATGTTTGAGAGAATGGTACAGGTAAGGTTTCCTGTCAGTGGAAATCATCTTTTTTCCACGCCAAAAAAAAAAAAACAAAACAAAACAACAAAAAAAAAAACCCAACGAAACAAAAAAAAAAAAACTAAAACAAAAAGCAAAACAAAACAAACTAAAACAACAACAAAAAACCAAACAAACAAATAAAACCAACCAAGCAAAAAACCTCAACTAAATAACCAGTGATACCTTGTAACACTAAAAAAGCTTGTACTCCAGAAGTGCCATGTGCATAACGCCAGAGCAGTGGTCTCAGTGACATGGCTGTGAGTCCAGAGCGATGCCAGGAGAGTTTCCCAACCTGGCTCAGGGATTGAAAAATAGCCCTTCAGCAATGAGCCAAACTCATTGCTCATTCAGCTCATGGCTACTGCTACCTGAGCAATTTGTGGGACAGCTTTTCAAAGCACTCTAGGATGAGGTGTCATGTGAGTCAAGGTAATTTCATGCCATTTTCTACATCAGCTAAAATAATTTTATTGCATAAATAACATGAGCTGCAAAAAAAACCCCAACTTGGCAGACACTGAAAAAGAGGAAACTGAGTTTGTGGTGTGAGACACATGATCCTCCTGGCAGGGCAGCACATGGTGGGCATTCACTGGAGCCTGTGTCCCCTGGGAATTGTGGCAGATCCAACTACTAGCTCTTGCCAGCCCACAGAACTGACTCCATGTCTCTTTTGGGGAAAAAAAAAAAAAGGGCGATGATTTGTGCTGCAGTTGGTGAGTTAGGCAAGTCAGGTGAGACAACCACATCAGGTCTCCTGGCCTGAGAAGCTGCAAACTTAAAATTGATCCACTATGTAAAGATTGGATCTGGATCTAGTTGCAGCTCTCTCCTTTCTCAGGGAGACCTGTTTCAGGCTGAAAGCATACTTTCTGAGTCAGACAAGGATCTGAATATAAACCTCCCACTTCTTAGTAATATCTGTGCCAGAAGTAATATATTTTTCCCCTGTTAAAAACCTCACAAATTGGAAGTGAAAGCCCATGAAAGATTTGGGGAATTACAGCACAGGTTTTCTCCACTTGCAAGTCGGTCAGTGTGCCAGCACTGCTCAGGCAAACAAGAATATAATTATTCAAAATTCATCTGATGGGGCGTGGAAAGAAATTGGAAACATTTAAAATGCTTTCATTTCACAGGATGTTGCTGTACTGAAAGGGACATCCTCCAAAGGATGTCCAGGTTTATCCTCCCAGCTGAAAAAGCTTATTAATAGAAAGATTTTTTCAAAAGGGCTAAAAAGTCATTTTCAAAAGCATTCTGAACATTAAGCACTGCATCTGTGTCCCCAGTTTTAGCCAATGTTATTAATTCCTGGAATTTACAGTTAAAATTATACAAATACATTCTTTAAAGCTAAAAATTTCTAGTTGTTATTTTTAATTCCCAGTGAGCACACTGGTTACAATTTCTTTTTTAAAAAAATTCATGTGCAGTGTAAAGCACAGATTCAGCAGTGTGATTCTCATTAAACCCACATCACGTGTAAAATTCCTGTGGTTTCAGCTGATAGAGACAGTCTCTAACTGCCTGACAGAGCAGTGAGAGCAATCTGGTTAGTATAGGAGATTTTTAGGAGCAGCATGAAAAGACCTGGGTGTCTCTTAAGGAATTTTCAACTTGTTTAGTTATCTGGGGAAGACAAGCCCGCAAAAAGGAGCTGAAGTTTTCAGTCTGCTCAGGAAGGCTGGGCTCACTCTGGCATCACAAGCACTTGCTTAGGACTCCATCTCCTCCTTGCACTGTAAAACCATGGGAAAAGGGCTGGTCTCCAAATGTCCTTCAGTGATAAAATGCCAGTTTGACCCAGTCTGTGATGAGTCCTTGGCAGAGTTACTGGTTACCAGTAACCAGCTGTCAGCTGGCCAGCAGTCCCCCTGCCCCATCCCACACATCAAGCTCCATCCTGATTTGATTAAAGCATCCTGCTTTCTTACCAAGACTTCTGGATTTGTAGTTTCCATACAAGTCAAGCACTTTTTATGAAGCAGGCTTCTATTTCTGGGATACAGGATCAGGCACTGTATTGCTAACTTAGTTTATATTGTTGCATTTAAACAAAACTAAAGTATTAACATCTAAAAATCGGGTGCTGCTCAGTGTTTTACAATGTTTCTTACTTTGCATTTCTATATTGATGCTAGGTCCTCATGCTGTGAGCTGCTATGGAAGGGCTGGGCTTCAGGAAAGTTCTGATCCAGAATCTGACCATAACTGGGACTTCTCCATCCCCATATGCAGGGGATGAAGGGGAATCTCTTCCAAAAGCTTTGATTCCTTATTATTCAAAAAACAAGCGGCAAATTTGGTGGATGCTGAATTGCCAGTACTGAAAAGTGCCCAGAACAATCTGGATATTTCTACGCAGTGCAAAATTTATTGTTACTTCTATATGTCCCATTTTTGCCATATTGGAGAGCAGACATTCAGGAAGGGTGCTTCTGCGCTTGGGAGGGATGCTGTGCTGTGGGAACCAAAAGCAAAGGAGTTACATGTGTTTCTCTTTCTCCCCATCAGTCTGTAGTATACTGCCACGGAGGGCGAATTGGCTTTTTCCAAGGAGACATTCGCCTCCTGTCTGATGATATGAAGGCACTACGCCCAACCATCTTCCCTGTCGTGCCGCGGCTCTTGAACAGAATGTATGACAAGGTGATTTCAATTTTACTCTTTTTTGGAATAATGGAGTTTATGTCCCTTTAGTACTCAAGTGGAAGAATTCCCTTAGACATGGAGATTTCTCAAGCAGATTACACTATTTCTGCCTTACTGCAGACACATTCTCACCCTGTGCAACCGGTACAGCTCCTCCAGTGTGTAAGACTGTATTATGATTTATATAGACTCCAGATGCAGCTACCATGTATGAATATGAAATCCCTCTGTATTAGCCTCTTACTCTGTTCTCACTGAGCTTACCAGTGACATTTCTAGAAACCTGAGAGTTTTTCATCATAGAAACATCAGTCAAACCTGGCTGCACAAGCACTTTTTGTGCCCTTCAACCAGGTTTGAAACTTGAATCTCTTTCTTGTTGTAGTGGCAACAACAGCTGAAAATCAGGAATTTCAAAAAGACTTTGTGGATTTAGCGTAAATGTGACAGTGGCTTTTGGATTTAGAAATCTTTAAAACTAAGGTAAAGGTATTGCAAGGTATTTAAGACAGGCATGTCTGGTCATCACATTAAATCTGTTTGACCAGCTGGGAATATTTATTCCTCAGAAGACTTATCCTCTAATGACAAGCTTAAGCACAAGCTACCGATTTAATTTTTCCCCAAGGTCAGGGCTTCTGGTGCTTCATTAGAGGGACAGGCACTGGGGGTTTCTCATTTATTGAGGTAGAGTTCATGCTGGTGCCTGAGTAAGCTCAGGAAAATGAAGCCCACATCACCACATTAGCCAGCACTGATACCTACTCCGATATTCGTGCTTATTCCCTGTCACTCAGGCTGCATGACTTCACTGAATCCTGTCATGGAAATTATATCGTAAGAGCAGCCCTGTCAATCTAGTCAAAGCCCGCACCGCCATCCTCTCTTTTCCCCGCAAAGGAGCCACATGTACAACAGGGAATGGAGTGAAACACATCATTCCTTTTTCCCCCACTAACAAACCCCAGTGTAGCCTTGTTTACCAGTGCTGCAAATGTAACTGCACCCACCTGGCTTGGTGGGTATCGTGGGGAGAACAGGTGTTGATGTGCTCGCTCTCCTGGGTGACATCTCATCTGCCATCCCGTGCTCCCGCAGATCTTCAGCCAGGCTGACACATCGCTCAAGCGCTGGATCCTGGAATTTGCTGCAAGACGGAAAAAGGCTGAAGTTCGAAATGGCATTATTAGAAATGACAGCTTGTGGGATAAACTTTTCTTTAATAAAATACAGGTTAGTGATTTAAGAAGTGAGTCTGAACTCAAAGAACTCTTGCTTCTTATAGCAATGACTGGTTTTCTGACAAGGGAGTTTTAGACAGTAGGAAAAGTTTCTTCATGGAAAGCATTGTCAAGCATTGGAACAGGCTGCCCAGGGCAGTGATGGAGTTACCGTCCCTGAAAGTGTTAAAAAAAAGGTGTGGATATGGCACTTGAGGACATGGTTTAGTGGTAAAGATGATGATGGTGCTAAGTTGATGGTTGGTCTTGATGATCTTAGAAGTCTTTTCCAGCCTTAACAATTCTATCATTTTATGAGTCCTTAAAGTCAGTGTGGTCCACTTGCCTGATGATGAACTGTGGGCAATCACTACTCACCAGAGAAGAATAGACTGGAAAATGGAATAGAAAAAGGGAACTGAGCACAGTTTGTTGCTCATGAAGTTTTGCCTTTTTTTTTTTTTCGTTTTCAAACACCATGCATGCTGTCAAAATTTCATTTCTCTCAGGGATAACTTTAGAGAGGGAAATGGAGAAACGCAAGGCAGGCTAAGATGACAGTTGCCACACCCCTCTTCAGCAGCACCAAGAAATCACTAATTTATGGAATAGTGCCAAACATTTTTGCAAGTGTCACACAGAAGCTGTTGCCCCTGCAGGGGAGGAAAGGATTGTGTCAAACCTACTCCAGGGATGAAATTCAGGAAGGTGGTCATGAAAAGAGGAGTCACTGACCAAAGAGATGCTGCCCCAAAGTTTACTGGAAAATCTCAACAGATAGGATAGGATTTAGGGTTGGGTTTCAATTTGGCATATCCAAACCTGCTTTTCTCCTAGGAAAAGAAGAATAAGGGTCTAAAGAAGAATGCACACATGAATCATGGTTTACCAACCATGGGGAAAGAAATCAGAATGCCCTGCTGTTTGCCAGACATCTCAGTAAAAAAAAAAAGATATTAGATTGGCTTTAAACCAGATTTTTGGGGCTCTGTACTACACCAGGAGGCTCTGATTACTTCATTTTTTAAATTGGATAACTTATCTGGAGACACGCTGCTTTATTTTTAACTGAAGAAACTGACTGTACTTGTGGTCCGCAGTGTGCAAAGACAGCAGAGTTCACCAGCCGGGAGCGATCCAGGCTGCATGTTGATGCAAGGGCTGACGAGACGAGCAGGCTCAATCAGCAGTTGTTTTCTTCTGTGCTGGGTTTTCTTTTTCACTTTTAGAATAAAGAAAAGGAAATGAAGGGGGAGGAGAAAGAAGTAAAATGGGACACAGGAATTGATGTAATACCCTCCAGAAATATTTGAAGGTCATCTGCCTTAAAAAAGGGACTGCATTATTTTAGAGGGCTTGGGAGGCAATTCATAGAAACTGGATGGGGGAAGAGTCTGTTTTTCCCAACAGTTCCCAGAGCCAGGTCTGCAGCCTGCCTGGGCACAGCAGTCACAGGAGCTGAGGCTGAGCAGCTTGTCCTGCCAGGGACATGGGCACTCATGCCACTGTACACTGAACAGCCCTTTATCCCTCAGGAAAGCTTCAGAGCTAGTTCATATTTCCATGCATGGCCACATCACAGAATCACAGAATAGTTCGGGTTTGAAGAGTCCTTGAAGATCGTCTAGTTCCAACCATCTGCCATGGGCAGGAAATGCTGCACATCTATCCTGGAGAGAGCATTTTGTGCAAGCTCTGTGTAAGTCATGTTGTGATTTTGCCATCTGTAGTAGCTTCTGATGCTTTCTTTTGTTTCCCCCTGCTACCAAACAGGCAAGTCTCGGGGGGTGTGTTCGCATGATAGTGACAGGTGCTGCTCCTGCATCTCCAACTGTTCTGGGCTTCCTCCGCGCAGCCCTTGGATGCCAGGTGGGTTCGTGTGGCTCTTTGGGGCTGTCAAATCCACTGCTAGCAAGAGAACACATGATATTTAAGAAAGTAGATGGGTTAGACCCTCAAACTGCATTTAAAACAACTGTACCAAGATGGATCCAACAGCAGGGCTTGGGGCAGCCATGGAATCTTAGTACAGCCAGAGCTCAGTGGGGTGGGAACAGCCCTGGGATGGCAGCAGCAGGCAAGAGATGTTATCACTGGTGGGCATCTTCCAAAAAAAACTCTGTAGGCTCATCCCACCCACCTCTCAGCACTGCTCTGAGTATGTGCAATTAAATGTGTTTGTGCAAATGCTGGGAGCTTCATTACATGAGTTTTATTCTATATATAAATGGAGAGAGCTAATCTTCTAGCGTCAGCCTAACCCACTTAAGATGTGCACTGTGTTATTTCTCTGTGATTAGGAAGCCCAGGGCAACTAAAAGGTCTCATTTGAGAGCCTAAAATTAGTCAGGGGGGAAAAAAAAAAAAAGGTGGAGTTTCAAAATGTCCCTCAAAAATGTCTTTTTTCCCCACTAATAAGTTCCACCCATAGTGTAGCATATGTCTTGATTCCAAGGTTAAGTGCTGAACTGTTTTCAACGTTATAGAGCCATGGTCTTTCCTAGTCATTTAAATGGAATTTTGTACACAGTAGGAGCCAGGGACAGTGTCCCTGTGACAAATGGACACCCACACATTGCAGTTGCAGGCTCAGCTCACAGGACTGTGCAACAGAGGGCAATGCTTGGGATGAAAGTCTGTAATAGAGAAATCAATGTACTTTTAAAGATACCTGTCTCTTTGTCAGGTTTATGAAGGCTATGGCCAAACAGAATGCACAGCTGGATGCACCTTTACAACTCCAGGTGACTGGACATCAGGTAATGATTTTTTCCCACCATTTGAAGAAATAAAAGAAATGCACATTCCTTTAGAAAATTCTGGACTGTAACACAAAGAATAGTTTGCATGGGATTTGGAGAAACCTGGTCTACTGGAAGGTGTTCTTGCTCATGGCAGGCGGTTGGAACGAGACGAGCTTTAATGTCTCTTCCAACACAAACCAGTCTATGCTATTTCAAAATAGGTTTTATATCCAAAGAGGAGATATTGGTAATTAGTTTTAATAGTGCAAAACCTTAATTAAGAAAATTATTTCTGCACACAGACACAGCTCCTGCAAGAACATCCAATGTATCTACAACTATGCAAGTAACTAATGACAAAATGCTAATTATTGTTTATAAATGAGATGACAAGTGACTTCATAACTTTGATTTCCAGGTCATGTAGGAGCTCCTTTGCCCTGTAACTTAATCAGATTGAAGGATGTGGAAGAACTGAATTATTTTGCTTCCAAAGGAGAAGGAGAGGTAGCAAATCACATTTTTATATCAAAGTCTCACTAGTTAACACTGTATGAAGTAGTTATATAATTATAGAAGCATTTTACCTTTGTAAGGTGCATGTTTGCTGATGTCTTACATAGTGCAATCAGGAAAGGAAAATGGCAGTTGTCGTGGTTTAGCTTGGCCCAGGTTTTTCTAGTGGCGTCCCAACGTGTGGCTCGAGAAAGTGGAAAAGAAACTATAACAGCAGTTTAACAATACAGAAACAAAGAATTAATGAAAAAGAAGCTGTGGCAGTACTTCCAGCCTGATTCCTTGAACTGCTAAGGCTGAACTAATTAGTTCAGCTAAGAAGAGCAGAATTGCTGTGATTTCTATATTGCTGTTATTTTTATACTACAAAAAAATTAAAGTTATTGAAATAACTCCATTATTTTTAAATGCAAATGGAATGCAAATCAACTTCAAGCAAATCAGTTTTGCAAACCCTACTTCCTATTTCCATTAGCTTGAAAAAAATCCATAGATAGTTTAATAACCCAATCTATTTTAGTTTCATGGAGCATAGTCATTAAAATATTTCAGTTTTTGTGAGTTACTACTTAACTTGCATTTATAGCAGAATAAGAAAATAATTCATCGTCACCCCTGACTGTTTTGCAGATCTGTGTGAAAGGACCCAATGTGTTCAAAGGTTACTTGAAAGATGAAGAGAGGACAACTGAGGCGCTGGACCAGGAGGGCTGGCTTCACACAGGAGACATTGGGAAATGGTTACCTGTGCGTACTGGTCACACACCCAGTTCTTATGGCAATTGTATTATTCCATGTAAATTTTCAAGGTTTCCAAGCAGGTCTATCCTTACAAAGGATTAAGTTTATATTTGGCAGAATAAGCTCGCTATGTCAGTGAAGGGTTTGAAAGCACAACAAGCAACTGAAAGCTCTGTTAAAGAGAGACTGCTTGCTAAGTCTGTATGGTTAAATAACTTCTCTGAAATTTTCATTCCTTTCTCCTAACAGAATGGGACACTTAAAATTATTGACCGGAAAAAGCACATATTTAAACTTGCTCAGGGAGAATATATTGCGCCAGAGAAGATAGAGAATATCTACATCCGCAGTGACCCTGTTGCTCAGATCTATGTCCATGGAGACAGCCTGCAGGTAAAAACCAAATTTTCAGAAAATCTTACTTTCCTCTTTGTAGTTAGAAGACAGAGAGCTGGGCATGAGCGAAGGGAAAATGTGAGTGGATCCTGCCACAACGTCTCCCTCCTGCTTTGAAGCTGGCTGCCAGCCAGGCAGGAACTGAGCTGCTGGTGTGACCCTGAGCAGCTTAGAGGATGCTGTGACCAAAGATCAAGCCTTTAAATTGGCACTGGTGTCACCCTTTGGGTCTCTAATGCTGTCCTTTGCCACCATGCCTCTGGTAAGCTAGGCAAAGGCAAAGCCACTGCTGCCCCCCACACTGCCTGCCCACTGTGACCAATCTTGTCCTGTTTATTTGCACATTTATACACACACCTACAGCTTCTGAAACCATGGCAATTCATCCTCTGCATTCAAGGCGAACAAGCATGAGCCTTTCCTTGGCATAAGAGTTTGCCTGGGATTTGCAGAGCCATGTGAGTTATTAATGTCCAAGAGGAACACAAACCCACCTGAGGGTATTGAAACTTGGTAAATGCACAGTCACAGAGAACCTTTATATCTGAGAAAAAGGCACAGACATCAGAATGTATTGCATTACGGTATGTTAGTAAATTATTGACATAATTAAACATGAAGTGGTAAACCTGCGGAAATTTACCTGACTTATATATTAACTTCAATGTAGAGCCTTGAATGTGATTCAGCTTTTGCCTGCAACTCTCCTTCTCCTTTACCTACAGGCTTTCCTGGTGGGAATTGTGGTGCCCGATTCTGAAGTTATGCCAGGTTGGGCAAAAAAAAGAGGGTTTGAAGGAACATATGCAGAACTCTGTAAAAATAAGGTTTGGATCTGCAGTACAGACTTTTTTTTTTTTTTTTTTTTTTTTTTTTTTTTTTTTTTTTTTTTTTTTTTTTTTTGCTGTAGCATTATGTGTGCACAATACTGTGTGTAGGAATGATGATCTCAGTGACAAGAATTATTTCCTCACTGGACATTCAGCAGGGTTGGCCTGAATCCAGCGATGTGTGTTGACTGGTGGTACAGACCTCTGCCAGCTCTGGTGTGGGGGGGCCAAGAGTCTGTCTTGCAGAGAACAACAGTACAGCAGGAGGAGAGGTTGTGTTTGCTTAGATTTCTTAAATAAGACAACTAAATAAGACTTATCTGCTCTTCTCTGTGGTGACCAGTGACAAGACCAGAGGAAATGGGCTGAAGTTGTGTCAGGGGAGGTTTAGGTTTGATATCAGGAAAAGGTTCTTCCCAGAGAGGGTGATTGGGCACTGGAACAGGCTCCCCAGGGAACTGTTCACAGCACCAAGCTTGATAGAGCTCAAGGAGCATTTGGACAATGCTCTCAGGCACAGAGTGTGACTCTTGGGGCTGTTCTGTGCAGGGCTGAGAGTTGGGTTCCATGATCCTTCCACCTCAGGACACACTGTAATTCTCTGAGAGACACGTGCTCTCTAATATTGAGGAACTGTGTTGCATCACATCAGAGAACACTGATGCCACTGAACCATCCCACTGGTGCCTGTGGGCAATGATTCTGCATCGAAGTCTGGCAGATGTCTGAAGGATTGTTAATTTAACAGCTATGTCATATAGCTGGTTTGAAAATAGAACCTTACTTTTCATACTGAGGAGACACTTAACATCACCACATTCAAGTTTAATGTTTGTATACTTTAATAGAATATTTGCTAATTACATATTAACTAGTGAGGCACTTTACTTCAAAACGTTTTTTGGTGAACAGTGAGAATTAATTGCATATAAGGTTGACTTTGGTAGCTCATGAGACATTTTTGTGTTTTAATGCAGGAACTGCAGCAAGCGATAATGGAAGACATGGTACGGTTAGGGAAGGAGAGTGGGCTTCACTCCTTTGAGCAGGTAAAATGAAACAACACATCACTGAGTGTGGTCAGACAGGCAATTTGTCTGTATAGAAGAGGGATTTGTCAGTAAATTATTATTATTATTATGCTGTTACTACAAATCCTTATTGCAATTACACGTTTTTGGAAAGAGCTTTATTGCTCGCAAGTTGTATTTGTTCCTTTGGAGAAACATATTTGCTGTGATTCTGCTTCCCACCCATGCTTGAAATTTGAATTAAATTTAGTGAAAGTTTTGGGTGCAGAGGTCAAAATTGAAATCGGGGACATGGATAATCTCCACACTGACAACCAGAGGTCAAGACAAACATCTGTAGGAGACTGACTTTTCTGCCACTGGAAGCTCTGTTCAAAATTGGGTCACTAATTAGCGCTCCTATACCTGACCTCAAAATGCCGTCGGTTTATTTTCAGTCTGGGCACTAATTCTTTCCTTGTGCTTGTGCAAATATTTCTGCAACATAGCTACAAACACTTCAGAAGGAGAGATCTGAAATCGACCATGGATTACATAGCATAAAAGACACAGGAAAATTACCCACCCCATTTTAAAATGTCAAATGCTTTTTCCTGTTTAAAAAAATTAGCATCTTAATCACTACATATAATTAGCAAGGGCCTTTTTGCTTTTGTTTAGACTGTTTCTGGGTGATAATTCTACTGAGTAATTTACTGTGAGTGGAGCAGAAACATCATTGAACATAACCCTGTTATTCTTAATTTCTCAGTTACCTATGCAAATGAAATAGCAAAAAGAAATTTATTTTAAAATAATTCAATATAAAGCATAGTTTTTAATGCACATAATTGTCTGTACTAAGAAGTCTGGTTTGCCTCTGCCATGGTCTTCACAGTATGAAATATCCTCAAGTTATTGATTCTACCAGCAGTTTTCAATTAATAAAGTATAAAGTAGTGAGGAAAGCCTTGCCACCTTTCTAAAAATTAGAATTAAATAAAAATAGAATAGAATAAAAAATATACATTTCAGTTTTCAAAACTAAAGGGCTTCAAGACATCATCTCTGTTGCAACATGTAATCTTAAAACCAAACTTTGAGCCAGATACTGTGGCTAATGTTCCCATGGGATGGGATCCCCTGTTTATGGGGATACTCTTTATCATCCCCCTCCCTGACTACAGCTTGGATCTCTGTCTTGGGAATGACAATTCTGGTTTCTATAAATAGCAGCTTCCAGGCTCTGAAAGCCATTGCAGCAAAGGGGAGAGCATTAATAGCATGAATATTGATTTATGAAGGATGTCATGGGGGGAGGAGCTGGACCATGATGATTGCAGGGAAAGATGAATCACATACCTAATGGAAATAGAAAATGGATTTGCAGCCTATATTCCTGCAACTCCCAGCCGAACAAACTGCAAAGCAGTCTGTCTTGGGGAATTACAAAGCAGCAGATGGCTGGGGAATTTTGTCTTAAATCAGTCGACTCTGACCAGTCATGCAGCAGTTTTCTGCTTTCTCCCACACCAGCATGGGAAGGAAAAGCTCACTCCCATCTGCGCTGCCAGGCTCCCTGCTGTGCTCGGAGCCACAGCCTCAAACAAGGGCAGCCTTGTGAAATGCCATTTACACAGGCTGAAAGATTTGTATCACTTTAGCTACAATTCTTCCTTAAAGACGATCATCATGTGCACGCTTTGTGCCTGCAAATCTTCACTATAATTTTGCAAGACTAAATCAGTGCTGTTTACTTTTGCAGTGGGGTTAAAGCGAGATTTCCTAGCACAACTCCCTGTCCTTGCCCTCTCCCCCACTGCCTTTCAGCTTTGTGAAACTGTGGTGACGATAGCAAACGTGATTATACTGCCCCTCGTGCGCTACCTCGCTGTGCTCTGGCCTTGGTTTCATACAGAAAAGAGGTTTATGTGCTCATTCTCTGGGAGAGTTCCCTTTTGTGGGCAGGGGAGGGAAATCCTGGGAACTCAGCAGAAGAGTGCCCTGGACTTGAGGTACCGCCGGAGGGAAGCACAGCAAGGCTGGCATAAAAAATTATGCTTATTCAAGTGTGATGCCTGTAACCTTTGCTCTAAACATATCCCACTTTTATTTTAGGTCAAAGCCATTTACATTCATTCTGATATGTTCTCGGTGCAAAATGGTTTGTTGACACCAACATTAAAAGCTAAGAGACCAGAACTGAGAGATTACTTCAAAAAACAAATAGAAGAGCTTTATTCAAGCATCTCCATCTGAAATCACGGGAAGAATCTCCCAAATAATGGACTTCATAGCAATATTAGAATAATACTCAAAAAGTACAGAGCTAGAATGACACTGCTGAAATGGATAAGCATCTGAATCCTACATTTGAGCCTTCCATTTTTCTAAGATTTCATCACTAACCATATTTTCCATTCTTTTTTCCATCAGGTGTGATACAATTTCTTTTTTACCCTATGTACACGGTAGGGCACTACTAAGAATTAGGCTAAATTGCCACAAAATATGCAGACATTTCAATTTATGACCAAGTAAATTATGGAAGCATATCTTATTAATAACTACAAACATTTCAAATTAAAATAGGGAAGAATTCAGGTATGTCTGTTGATATTTGATTGTATATAACCTAATATATTAGAAACTAAAATAATGGATAATTCAATAATGTGGTCTACCTCAAACAATCAGTGATTGATGGTGAAAGTAAAAGTCTATTTTCTCTGATTTGGAACTTCAAACTGGATATTGGTTTATGTAGTATGTGATAGGTTTTATATTTTTCAGGACATAAATGACATTGATTTGATTTAATCATACATGACCTAACAACCAGAACAGAAATAGGAAGGAATCCCCCACTATTTGTACTTAATAGACCTATTAGTATATTAGATCTAATGGATTAAAGTTACCTTGAAATTACAAGAACGGGGTAGGAAGCGGTAGGATAGAATTCCCTCCACTTCCTTTTCATCCAAACATAGTTTATCCATGGCATGCTGATTCGGCATTAAGGCTACTTCAATCCAGTGCACTCATGGACATCTGAACTGCTCAAACTGAGAAGGTTGCAAAAGCATCGCTGGCTCTGTGGCAGCTTTCATGGGAGTTCACCATAATCCATATGCTCCCAATCCCTAATTTATTTCTTTACATGCTGCTAATACTGTGGAGTCCAGCTGGACTAACTCCCTTTCAGAAACAGCGCTAAAGAAATGGAGCACGAAGAATAAGCTGAGATTCTGGATGGGGCTTAGCAAAATGAAAGGGTTTGGGAAAAGGCCAGCCTGAGGCACAGCAGTGGAGAGCATCCTTTGTCTGGCCATGGAAAGAGAAGGAAGACTGCTCTGAATGACCCACGGGGATGGGCTAAAGGCTGTGTTAGCCACCGCTGTGCAAGGTGTCACTGTATGGCAGAACAGTGGACGTGGTGATAGAAAGGCCTGCTGTGGAAATGTCTTTATGTTCAGGCATCTGGAAGCATCGAGTCCCGTTGGCATCACTTCCAATGGCCCCTCTGGAATAAACGGCAAGTTGTCTGGATGAAACCTTAGATTTCTGTAGTCATCAGAAAGGGGATAAGTCTCACAAGGAGAAGGAACAGACTCTAGAGCTCTCTCTTGGTACAAAGCACAGTACAAGGCAAAGAGAAAACTGTCATGTCAAGTTGCTTGAATACTTGGACTGTCAATGGCTTCTTTCTGCTAAACAGGGTCCTCAATATCTGTGTGTATTGTACTAGCTGATGTTTGTTGCACCAGTTCATACTAGCATGGAGCTGTGCCTGCTAGATCTTTGCTAGGACAGTGGCAGCATACTTATTTTCTCTCTTATACTGGAATCCACTGTAGACTTTTGAAACTAAAAGGTTAAATTTTTAATCTAAACAGTCTCTTATTTTCTCTCTGAAGTTCCGTTGCATGCTTCCAAATGAAATAAATCGAATTAATGAGTTAGTGTTATACAAAGACTGATTTATTGCAGTGATTTCAGAATAAAATGATACATAGGAAACTGTATCAGTAGCATAATGACTCAAAGAATGTGGCCATTTGATTTATCAAATGTGCGTTTGTCTGAATCCCTTTATGCGCCTGATTCCTCATTTGATTCCAGTGCAGTGACTCATATCAGCCCAAAGCAAGTCAAGAAATATCTGAGATCTGATGGGATCATACATTCATTTTTCACCCAGGCATGCAGCAACAGCATCCCTGGGGAATTGAGTATGCCTCGTCTATGGAAGATAGGGATTATTGCATAAAATCTGGCTCTTTAGGTTAAATCATAAAGGATTTTCATCTTGGTGGAGTTTAGTTCATCTCCTTTTTGTATCAGCCAAAAGACAGTCACTACATACGCAACCTTCAAACCAATGGAAAATTAGATTGAGTACAATTTCCTGTCTGTTTTAATGTGACAGTTTTAAAATAAAAACCCCCAAACCCTAGTCATCTAGGTAAGTAGAGAAAAGCTGATATTTTTTTACTGTTTGAATTTAATTTACATTTCTCCTAAGATGATTTCAGGCTTTTTGAGACAACTAACTCTGTATAAGTATAGAAGATCCCAATATGAGTTTATTTACTGCTTAGAAGACTGTTATTTTTACATATATAATCCTGAGTAATATATCTGTGTTCTTCTTTTGGTATTTGATGCAAAATGTCAGATGTACTAGAGCCAAAGATATGAACACCAAAAGAAAAAGAAAGAAAGAATGCAGACTTGGCCACACTTGGATGATGCAAAATCTGGGAGAAATTGTTGTTGTCACACCAAAAGTGTGAATGCTTTCCAAACTTGTGAAACGTTATATAAATAAACTAAAAGCTCTCTTTTATACTTGTATAATCAGATTTTCCTCTGCAGGTCACTCTCTCTCGCCATAATCATAATGATGTTGTAAGAGATTAACACTTGAAAAAGGGACATGCGTCAGGCATGAGCTAGGCACAATCCTGCTTCTCTTCAAATTCCAGGAATATTTATTTTGCATTGAGCTTTCTTAAACTGAAACACTTCTTGTGACCACCAAGGAAAAATCCCCAGGGCTGTCCAATAACCAGTTGTTTGGTTTTGTTGTTTTTTTTTAAACCTTAAGATAATTAATTACAAAATTAGTTTCTATTATTCATCTTAAAGAGTGAAGACTCCTTTTGCAGTCAGTTTTGCAGTTGCAGTACTGTGTTCTTGGACATGTTAAACATGGGAGATTCTTCCTAGGCCTTGTGCTATGCCTGTGGAATCACTGGAAAACTGTCTTATATATAAAAAAAACAAAGTAAATTACGTTTTCCAGGAAGAGAATTTTGTTTAGTTATATATTTTATATGTTCTTTGCTTGATATATTGCACAGAGAAAAATTCGTTCTGCCAAAACACACAAAGTTTGAGCAGAAACCAGACCAGACTCTTCAACCCCATGTGGGCAGGAAATACATGGAATAATTCTGTCCTGAAAGGCACATTTGCAGGTTAAAATGCTTGATGCACACCAGGTGACAGAGAGACAGTGAGGTTTTATTGATAAAGTACCATTTTGCAATCTGTCCTCACTGTTAGTCAGTATCTATCAGCAACAGTAAAGTTCAGTCTCACTTTTGCCATGAATATAACATGGCAACAAAATAATCTGACTTAATCCTCTGGAATGAAAAAATTAACTTAGATTTTTTTTATTATTATTATTTTACATGTGTTAAAAGCACAACCAGCTGATCTATATGTAAATAACTGCTACAAGATGAATGTAAACTGGGAAAGAATATACTATTTTTGCATGGTAATAGGTTTACTTAAAGACCTCTTGATGCCTTAGAGAAAAATTGAAAAAGGATTTTATTTAGAGGCAATTCTATTGGCATACTTTTTGTATCTTCACTTTGGTTTTCTCTGGGGAAAAAAAATCAAAATTAAATCACTGTTTCTTCTTGGAATTGATGTTCTTCAGTATTTTGCACATTTGGTGGTTTCTATACCACCTTTGCTCCTGCGAAACAATGCAGCTTTTCAGAGAAGAAATCTAGATGCCTGTAGCCCAGAAGAGAAAAAGTTTTAGATCCCTTGAATTCTTCCAAAGTAAAATGTTTTCTGAGGCATCTGGAGTCCCTTTAAGCCCTTCATTTCAGGTTTTTGTTATGTATTTTAGCAAAATAAAAGCAGCCAAAAAATGAGGCATTTTGGTAAATGTTGCCTATTGTATTTTCAACTGAAAGTGAAGGGGGGTAAAATTTAACATATACATTTGTGTAAAAAAAAATAAATCTTAACTGTTACTAAAAAATTTTCAGTTTTGGTATATTAGCATGTATATCAGTCATCGGTAGAAACTTTTGTAAAGAACCAAATTCTCACCTTTCTCAACACTGCTCATAAGATTTTCTCGTGGACTGACATACAATAAAAGCTCTTTTATAAAATCTATTGTTTCTCCAGCACTTTGTCCTCACCATTGGTATCAAGTCATTCAGAACGTGTGCCTAAACTAAACATGTTGTAAAAATAATAAATTCTGTAAAATACAATAATGACCAAAGGAGTTTTGGAATGCGAGATTGATTTTAGCAATCTCCTATGAAAACAAATTGTTGTGAAGTCCTCTGAAGATGCAGCAGTCTTCCTGTAATTTTTTTTTTAAATCAATGATAATATAACTAAATGTACATGCTTGTTTAATATTAATTGACAACAGGGAATGCACAGTATATTTTCAGACTATCTGTCTAAACAAATAAAGTTTCAAAGCATTCAGGCTCTATTCCGGTTTTTGTGTGCACTTGTCATCTCCTTCCACTTGGAAATCCAGGAACGCCTGGAAGTGTCCAAAGCGAGGTTGGATGGGGCTTGGAACAACCCGGTCTGGCGGAAGGAGGCCCTGCCCACGGCAGGGGGGCGGAACAGGATTATCTTAGAGGTCCCTTCAACCCAAATCATTTTATGATTCTATACGCTCTGTTTTTTCATGTGACGAAGCAATGAGAATCCTCCTCTCCATAAACCGACGCTAAAACGCGGGGTCTCATCAGTACAGGGAGTATCTCACACACGATTTATTTACTCCATTGTCATACACAATCTTTTGCCGTGTGAAGGCGGAGAAGCGCGTGCTCCAGACCGGGTGGCACGTGACCCGCAGCCGCCCAACCAGGTGAAGGTGTCTGTGCCCAAGGCAGGCCGGTCCCTCACGAAGGGCCGCGCGCAGCCGCCCCGCGCATGCGGGCTGGGTGGAGCTGCCTGAGGGGCTGTGGGCCGGGGCAGCTGCAGAGCTCTGGCTCGCCATGGAGCGGGACCGCGGGCTGCGCGCCCCCTGCGCCGGGAAAGCACCGCGGAAGAAGCGTCGCGCGTCCCCACTGCCGGGGGCGGCCGCTTTCCCGGGCAGCCGGGCCCGCGCCTCCCAGATGTGCCGGCGGCGCCTGTTTGGGAGCGCGGGGCCCCGCGGACCCGAGCCTGCCCGTAAGCGCCTCTCCCCCGCGGCGGCGGGGCCGGGGTGCAGGAGGCTGGGTCGGTAGCGGCGAGAAAGGGTGGGGGGAAGAGGACCCTGCACTGTGCTTTGTCCGGTGTGTTCTCGTGGGTAAAGATGCTAGTCAGGGTAATCCGGGCAAGGTTTTTACCAGTAGCGGCCTCGGTGTCCCACCAGAGGTTTGTTCGTCACATCTGTGCCCAGCCCAGCGGATTTTCTCTAAGGTTGGGAAGTGGTTTCTTGTTATCCATGTCCTTCACGACTTGGAGAAAGCAGACTGCTGTTCTGGAAATAGGCGCGTTTCCTCTATTTTAGGTGCTAGTTAGCAATAGGAAGGATTTTTCCTTCTGTAAAGTGCCTCCCCTCCATTTAATCGAGTTGGAAGGGAGCATTTAGAAATGGCAAGACAAAAGCCTTGCTGATCCTTGAGACAATACTTTAAGAATTGCTTAAAGTTATTACTCAAAAGGAACTGCCTCACTCTTGAATGCAGCGCAGTTAAGAATTTCAGACCTTTTAAGAAAAAGTGCAGGCCAAGGGAAAGGATGGGAGTCAAGGCTGACAGAGTAACTTGCCAAAGAAATGGGGAAGACCAGTGTGGGATGTCTTGATCCTGGGATGGTCTTGGTAATTTAAAAGTAAAGCTTTGCTGTCACAAGGTACAGGGAACATTTGTTTTTGCCTTGTTCTTGCTCTGCTGGCTCCTGCTCTTCTATGTATTTAGTGCTCTTGTGCACAGGACTGCGTGCAACCCGCAGCCTGGAGGTCTTCCATATGCTTGAGAAAAAAGAAAGAAAAGGATGAGTCCTCTCCATATAGCATCCTGTCCTCAATTCCCAGGGAGCTTCAGCTGAACAGCTCTGTGTATCCCTGGGGGAATGCAGTGTTTCAGACCCAGTTTTTAGTGTGGGGATGGACACTTCTTTGTGGTCATAGAAGTGTAACTCTAGAAAAGGTGGGCTATTTCTAGGTCTTGGATAGTTAAAGCACAACACTAAATGACTTACAAAATTAGTTCTAGGATAAGACAATATGACTGAAATTTGCTGGTTCCTGATTGTGTCATTAATAGCCTTTGGGATTATATACAGTGAGGATTAGTTTCTGTAGATACCCTTATGATACTCCTAATAAACTCCATTTAAAACTGATTTATACTCAAAACTATTTTGAATGAAAGTAAAGGTTACTTCCAAGGTGGTGGGGTTTTTTCTTGTAATCAACAGGTTTCTAAAACACCAGAAGTATTTCTTGAAGTCTGCTTTTCATCTTATCTTGATGATGTACTGCTGAAGAAAGCTTGGGTAAAAATAAAAAAGTAAATTCAGACTTTACATTGTGTATAATAGGGTCAAAAACAGTTATGGGTCTGGAAGGGGGTAACAGCTAAAGGTTCCCTGTTAGAAATAATAATCTAAATTCCAATATTGAAGTTATCATTACTGAACTAAATATTTATTATCTAGGCCTGACGAAAAAGGTCAGTGGGAAAAACCTACCAAAAATTAAAGAAAATGTTGAATTTACTGAAGAGAGCTCTTCATGCAACCAAAGGTCAGCTAGAACTCATTCAAACATACCACTGTTAAGACTTGTTAGTAAATTACATTGTTTTGCCTTGTGAGATGGCTCTTGGAGCCATTATTTATTGACACCCCATGAAGACCTTTTGGAGTTGTTGCTTTTTTCTAAAACTGTGTAGCTCTGTGATTGAACTTAGCTCTGTTCTTCAGCTGCAGCAATCAAGTGACGGTCAGAGAAACAACAGACTTGGAGAACAAAGAAGAGGAACCAGAAGAAAGCAGTGTACCAATGAAGGTGAAAATGCTGTCTTGCTTTTTATCTACTAGTAATTGTATGGAGGATAAACCAAAGAAATGTGATTAGAAAATTCTTTGAATTTCCTGTGAGTTAGGTTGTGTGGGTGCGTACACATTTTTCAGGCTGAACTTGGTCTCGTATTTTGGGTAACATTTTCTGTCTTTGACCAGAATAAAAGCTGTTGGAGCTACTGATAGTGTGAGAAAATATCAATACTAATTATCCTTAACAAGGCAAGTCTGTTGGAATTGTGTTGTGTGGAAGAGATCTCAGTAGAGTGTGATTCCAGAGAATTGCTTGCTTCTAGGTCAGGCACAGACCTTTGGCAGGTTGCTGTTGCTGTTCCTTATGTTACTAAAACTGGAACAGCGTGTTTGGAGATGATGGTGCAGAAGTGTTACAGGACAGTTAACACTGCAGTGGCAAGAGAATAGTGAACCAGGTGTGTTTGAACTGAAATCACCTAAAGCAAAAGGCTCAGGTGATACTGGTACAAAACTGTTTTTCTTTAAAATGTTACTGGTACAAAACTGTTTTTCTTTAAAATGTTAGCTCTTCTTTAGAGTCTGCCAATTATTTACATTTTCTACAAAATGCCTTGTTTCATAGAGTCTACTGCTGTGCATCATAGATGTTTTCATTTACAGAAAGGATGTAGGATTCTGAATGTGACAATTGGGCATCTGAAAAAAAAATCAAAAGTCACCAAAGTTCATTACTCCACCACTGTTGTGCATAACTTCAGCTGATGTCAGTATGCCTTCACTGGCAGTCTCATCCAGCAAAGATTGCAGGATCAAATGATGGGGTATTTGTCAGGAATTTTAGAGCTGTAAGTCAGATTGCAGATTTGTTAATGTGCATGAAAAACCCTGCTACAGACTACGCTGTGAATAGCAGGCTTAAGTGGTGAAGTACTAGACACAGTGAGTTTTCTCAGCATCTGCTAATGTAAGATGGTATTTAAATGCCTTTCTTTGTCTACATTCAGTTTTCTCAGGTTGTTTGTATTGATCTTTTAATTTTAGGAATCCAAAATAATTAACTTTGAAAGTAAAGGAAGTTTGAAAAATGCTGAAGTGACTTCAAGTGAGTATAATGGCAATAAATTCTAATATTAAATATATTTTTGTATCTATATAAAACTAAATGTAAAATTTATGATATCATTTTATTTCTATAAAAGTACTGGTCTTGTACTGTTATTGTACTGGTTCTGACTGTATGATATTAGAAAGTGAAGATGTTGCGACCACTGGTTGGACTTCTGCCTCTTATTGCAACCTGTGCCTGAGCTCACATGAATTAGTGATAGGCAGCACAGACAGACCTCTGCAGAACCTGACAGTTTTGAGCCCAGCCTATTGGAGACTACAGGATCTTGGTTTAATCATTGACAGAACTAGTTGTGGACATGAGTTCTTCAGTTTACTCAAACCTGCATTTCTAAAAGCTTGTGACCTGTTTAAGAATTACCATACTAGAGGCTAAATTCTTCAGGTATGTCTTGTGAGCCTTTTGCAAGGAAGGTGTCTTCTCTTAGCTTCTGGTAGTATATGGAAGTAAATAAAGGATGCCTTTTGTTTGCTTCTTGTTGTGTTATGACTCATCATAAAATACAGACATGACAATATTTTAGCTCATTACAGGAATGAAACTCAGATAAGGAAATCCTGATGGTTTGTACAAGACAATAGAATTTTTTTAGCCACCCTTTTTGTCTCTTTCTTTAGGTACAGAAATGACTCTTCCCACAGGTGTTTCAACCTTTCTCATAGAGTGTTTAGATGAAGATTCAGCTGCAGATTTTAACACTACTAGTGACAGCCTGAAGAGTTATTCATCCCCTGAAACATTCAGAGATGATAATTCAGGTGAGCCTTCTGGGGGATTTTTTTGAGTTTTATTTGATGTAGAAAATGTGGGGAGACTGTCTACAATAACAAGACTAGTGGCCTCCCTTGGTGTGACTCACCAAGTCAATCTTTGCTATAAATCAGCCTGTGCTTAACATGGAATCTGTATCTGTCCTCTGATCTGGTGTGAATCAGGTCCTGGTGTAACTTGAATTCTACTTTAAACCTAAAGTATTCACTGTTGACACAGGCTGTTTATTGGGAATGACCCAAAAATGTGTTTTCAGTCAAATTCCTTCCAAACTTTTCTGCAGTTGTTTGAGCCAAGACAATGCTTTAATTTTGCTTTTTAGTTCCTGTCTTGCAAATGTGATTGCTTTCAGTTTGGTCACAAATTTAATAATTCGGTGAATTTCAGTGTAAGAAGTCTGCTTTTTTTTTTTTTTT
>VZRN01001383.1:69683-80343 GCA_013397935.1 Dasyornis broadbenti
TTTTTTAATGTCCAGAAAGATGCAGTTTTTACTCTGTGGACCCTGGCAAGTACAAGAACTCCACTCTCCTCGACTCCAGCAAAGCAGTGACCATAGATAAGATACCACAGATCTCGAATCTTTCAGCAATATTAGGTAATTCTTTTCTACAATACTTCAGGATATAAACATAAAAAAATGTTACTCTGGTATGAGGAACCTGTATAAAATATGTAATGATCATTTTATGTAAACTCTGTTTGCATAATGGAGAGTGGCACCCTGCTAGTGTTCTGTGTTTGCTTCTAATATTGTGGTTTATAAGTTAGTTTGCACTAAAAAATTGTCTGGTCTAAGATGGCTTAGCTTTTTCACTTAAAGTTCAGCTTTCATGTTCTGGGTTTTTTTTAGAACCTGTACCAGAAGATTTTCCAGACCGATTCATTAGAAGGTAATCACTACAGCAGACTTTTTGATGCACCTAAATGTTCAGGCTCTTCTCTTTTGACTGACACTTAAAGGCCAGGACAAATAAGCCTCTGCTCCTGCAAACATTTCTGTGGAGTTTCAGCTACCTGTGTCCTCACTAACTTTGAAATTGGTGGAATTTTAAATTGGTCAGGGAGGAGTTTGCCTTACAAATTTCTGGTTTGGCCTTGCAGCTGTAGGGAAGTCAGTGTAAGAGAACTCATCAAAGGATTTTATGGAAGGAGATGACATTTAGTTTAAAAAATCCCTAAATAAGTTGCTTTTATCCAATTGCACTAATTCTGTCAGATTTCACTCAGTCACAGCAAGAGGTGTGTGCTCAGGTGGTCTGGTCAGGCTTGTCTGTGTAGTACAGAGTGTGAAGGGTAGCTGTTGTCAAATCTTCATTAAGTCCCTGGCATTCTGTGCTTGCCCAGAGCAAAATCAGTTTTTGGGCAGGTCCTTTATGTTTTTTTAGGAATCATCAGCTTACATGGGGTGCTCCTTTGCTTTGGAATCCTGCTGACTTTATATTATAATCTTGGGCCAGGTTACTGCCTCTCGTTAGTGTTTCCTTACTTGGAATGCATCTGCCAGGAAGTGGAATGATGTGTGTGTGGTGTGCTAGGACATTGCTGACAGCCCCCTGTTGGTGGGTGCCAGGTTTTCTGTGACAAGTTATCTATGGTGAGGTTTTATCAAAGTATAGAAGGCTCTTCTATACACATAAAAACCTGAGGAACATAAATGTTTTTCTAGGAGCAGCGTAATTTCTTTTAGTCTTTGTGCTGCTCATTCCAGTCTAACATGCAGACATTTTCATTCATAACACATACCAATCTTAGTGTTACAGATCTCTACAAAATTGAATCTGAATTTTCTTGTGAACCTAATTTTCCCCTGCATCCTCCTTAAATGTTTTCTGTCCTAAAATGCTGAAGTGCTAAGCATTTAGTGAGTCTTCTGTGGGTCTTAAATTGGAACAACCCTTATGATAAGCTGTGTGACTTGATGATAAACTATCAAATAACTGTAAACGGTGATTAAGCAACTCCTTAACAATATTTTTTAAAATAAGCTTTATCCCTTTTCACTCAGCCTGTATTTTCCTAGGGTTTCCTTATTAATGGTTTTCTTTTAATGTTAACATTCATTCAGAGTAGTTGTTAATTTCTCTTCCTCCTCTTCTAGAAAGAGACCATCAAATTGCAATTACAGTTCTTCAGCATTAAGTATTTCAACTACTCTGGCAGGTAAAATATGACCTGAAGCAGTTGTACTACCTGTGAGAACAGAATATTCTACCCAAACTTAATGATTGCACAGTATCTAAACCAGGTTTCTACTGTGTCATTTGTCTTCCAGCAAAGACTAAACTCAGTTAAGTCTAGAAGGGAAAGTGTAAATTGACAAATCTTCCCAGCAAATAAGACTTGGTTCTAATTAATGTGTGAGGAGAAGAAGACAAAAAGCAACAACCAACTAAAGTCTCAGACCCTGCATTTTTCCATTTAATCACCCATGATGCTCAATGAAAATTGACGTTTCTTATTTAACTTACCCAGGAACAAAACTGTTTGTCATGCTCTTTACTTGAACTTACTTCTTACCAGCTTCATAAATACATTGAGTCTCTGATGTAACTACAGTTCTGATCTGTGACTGATAACAATCTGTCTGTGACCCAGGTACCACATAATTTCCCCCTGCTTAATTTGGGGTATAATGGCAGCAGAAGTTGCCACTGGTAAAGACTGCTGTGGTTATGCAGGTCTGCTCCCAGAGTGTGTGTGTCCAGCTATAAATAGCCAGGTGAACATAAGATTAATAAGGAGCCTTGCTTAAGGAATGGGTGAGGAGTAAAGCAGTCCTGATGGTGGGGAGAGGGAGATGAGGATTGTATTGGAGGGTGGAACTGTGTTCACATGGGTGGCTTTGGAATTTTCCTTTTTGAGAGCTATCCTGTAAGACATGGGGTGGAGAGTAGCTGTGGTCTTTCTCCCGAAGTTAATTAATGTGTTGGAAATCTGTCACAGGAAAAAAACTCTGTAAAATAACAGCTGCAAGAGAGAGAACTCCAGACCTAAAAAGTGGTATGCGCTGTTCTTCACCGTTAGGACCGGAAAGCAAGGTGAAAGATCCTTAATAAATCAGCAAGGTTGTAAAACAAATGATTTGCTCCTTGTATGGGTGGAGAACTCCACCTAGAGGAATAGTAGTTCCTGCTACACTTGTAAAGGGGTGCTTGCAGCCAGGGCAGAGTGAAGATGTAGCTTGCCTCTCCCTCTTGTTAGAGCAATAGTCATGGACGTCCCAATGCTCACTGTTTTTCAGACTGGCTTTGTCAGTGGTACTGAAATTGGTTGTCTAGAGCATGACTATGACAGAGAGACTCTTTTAGTGCTTACCAGCTATAGAGATTCACTTTGTAACACAAAATGTAATTGTTTCACTATTTAGCATAATAATCAAACAGCTAAAGCCAAAAGGCTGAAGAAAACAGAAGAGAGTTTTAATCCCTTAGAAGAAGGTTCATCATCGTTTAGGCAGCTTGATGTCTCAGGAAACACTTCAGCCAGATCAAAGGGGTTGACAGCAGAAGTTCTGCCAACCAAACTGACAGATGCTGTGGTGGTGAGTATTCTCATTGTGCTCCACTGATAAACAGTGGCATGGAATGGAAGTGGGACTTGTGGATTGTGACCAAAATTACAATTAAATAGAAATGACAGGACGTGCCACATCTGAAATGTCCGTGCTGCAGTAAACTAATTCTTTGACTTAATTTTGGAGAGCATAAGACCAAAAAAAAACCAGGAATTCAGTACTTAAATCTGAAGAACTAATAGTAGTTCTAAATGGAATTCTTAAAGTATTGTGTACTAGGAGAATACTGTAAGAGTAATAATAAACAGCAAAGAATTTGAAACTGATACTGAGTTCTTCTCTGTTTTTGCTTAGCAAATGACTTCCACCGTGCTAATTGTGGAGGAAACTAAAGTCCTAAAAAATCCTGGTGATGCTCAGTCTCTAGAGCTAGATGTGAGTGTCTGTCTGATGCTTTTTTTTTTTTTTGAATGATTAATACCAAAGAAATCATTTCTTGTGGCACAGTCCATTTCTGCCTCCATGTCTGTTGCACTGCAAATTGCACAACGAACTCTGATAAATTCTGACAATTAAAAGAACCCAAACAACCCAGCCTAGGAATTTGGTTTGTATTTTTACAAATGTAATGTAAAACCAGCACTAGTGGCCTTACTTGCACAGCTCCTTTGATTCAATATTTATTGAATATTTATTTATTGATACTTAAATGCCAGTTTGAATTCTTTGACAGTACAGATAGTACAATACTGCCACTTTTCTCTTCACAGTTGAGCTAGTGCATACTAGATTAATAAATAGAGAACATCAGGGTCTTGCTGAAGCCCTAAATAATTTTTTTTTTTAAAGCAATAGAATATCTTTTGCGTGAGCCAACAAGCACTAGCCAATCTGAATTGTTATCTGTTATTTTGCTGGGTATTTATTCCTGCATATTTTGCATTTTGACGGAGCTGTAGCTTAGCTTGTCGCCGGTGTGCAGAGCCTCACCTGAGGAAGACCTGTTCCTGAATACCACAAGTCCATTTGTAAATTCAGAAGAAATTGTTCCTGCATCTCTGAGCTCGGAAAAAGAAATTATTCCTCAAAGTCCAGAAGAAAAGAATATTTTAAAGGTTCTGATTTTACTGCACTTGTTAAATCCAATTTTGTCATGCCAATCTGTAGTGTACTTAATATTTAATCCTTATGGTATTAAAACTGCAAAAGAAAATGTTTAAAGCTTTGAAGCTTTCTATCAGCCTTTCCAATTGCATGTTAAGCGTACACAAGTAGTGTTATGTGTTTTCTAGCGACATGCTTTGAAACCTGCACGTCATCTCTAAATTCCCGAGAAGAAAGCTAAAAGAACGTTTCTTCAATGGGAATAGTTGTGTGAATGAAATGTCATTAATCTTTTCAGCCTCTCTGTGATGGACAAGAAATCTGCTCCATTGTTAGAATGTCACCAGGCCAGAGGCCTTCCAGGCTCCAGCAAGTTCCAGTTAACAGGAAAGAGTTCTGCCTTCCCAAAGGGGTGCCTGAAGGTAAAGGAATATAGTCTTGGTTCACTGTTCAGATGGTAATGGGTTAGTTGAGTGTTTAAAGATTGTTGGGCTTTTTTTTCAAGTCTGAATATTTGGAAAGATCGCAGAGCTTAAAAGAGTAAAAAATGCAGAAAAGTGCAAATCTCTGACTTAATAGTGTTTTTGTGCAACAGTACTCTTGTGCAACATCACTAATATTTACTGCTCCAGCGATCTTTAGCATATGAATTAATACAGTCATAGTTTACTTCATAATTAAGACCAAAAGGTACTTGTAGGTGACTGAGAATAGCTGTGCTGCTTCAAGTTACTCCAAAAGTAACTTTTTGCCCAGAGAAGCTGTGGCTGCCCCATTCCTTGGAAGTGTTAAAGGCCAGACTGGATGGGGCTTGGAGCAACCAGGTCTAGTGGAACGTGTCCCTGCTCTTGGCAGGAGGCTTGGACAAGATAAGGCTTAAGGCTCCTTCCAAGCCAAATCATTCAGTGGTTCTCTGATTCTAAACACAACCTTGAGTTTCACTGCTGGTGTGGAGATTCCCTAGAAAAGATACTGGCTTCTTTAGTAAATTATTATTCTGTGCTTTATTTTTAGGGTGAGTAAGCCTGAGTTGAACTTGACATCTGGTATTCCTTCCTAGCCCCCCCAGAGTAGTTCAAGTTATCAGTAACGCTTTTCTTCAAAAATTACCAGTTTCTCATAAGGTTTGTGTTCTTTTCTCCTGAAAAACCCTTAACATAGGGGAAGCTCCTTTCTTCACTTCCTAGATTTTTGTTAAACAAAAATGAGAACTGTGAACAAAACTGTCTCATCACTGTCAGAGGTAAAAGACCCTCCCTTTTCCATCTCTTGTGAAGTTTCTCGGTGTACCACTGGATGGCACATGTCTTCCAAAGTTTAAAGTCGTTCTTCACAATGTCTGCAAGTTTTCTACAAGTTATGTGTCATTTATTCTGTTATAATTCAATACAAAGATACTGCGTAAGTGTGGCAGCTTTGAAAAATACTGGATACATACAAATTTTCATTTGCAGTCTCTTAGGTCCAGATGCGTTCCTATTTTATTAGCAATTGAGTTATACGCATCTGGAATGCAGGGAAGTGCTTGTAAGTGTGTGTGTTTGTATTAATTAATGACACTGATCTGATGCCTCGGTGCAGACCTTGAAAATGGGATTCTAGGTCATGTACCCAGGCAAATTGTGGTAATACAGAACACAGCCTGCACTTGGTGGGCAAGTGAATCAAAAATCAGCAAGTGGTGTTGTCAGAATAAAAGTTTGGTTTTCTTACTGCTTTTCTAGAGGATCCTGGTATTGGGAAGTAAGACCCCACTGTGGTGGGGGGGTTTATGCTGGATGTTTTATTCTCTGCTCAAGAAGTCTTTCAGATGATGCTGGTTTTCATTAGGAATCTACATATACACAGAACTATTGTTCTCTCCTCACTGGCAAATGAGACCTGCAAGATCAAGATTCTTCCAGACAAGTGCTAGCATTGGATATCTAATGAACATCTGAACAGCTGGTCAGATCAGTGAGCTTCCTCTTACACGTGAGAATGTGCCACCTTATTGATAATTATTTATTGCTTTTTTTCCCCCCAGATAGTATTACAAGTACCAAAAACTGGATCTACTGTAAACAGAGATGAGATTTTTGGCTCTCAGCAGGAGTTAACAGAAGAAATGACCATCTTGCTGCTGTGGCAGTGTGGTAAAACAGAACTTGTAACTAGTAATTAATGGTTGTATTTTTTTTTTTTGCATATATGCTGCTTCAAATTTAGTATTACGTGTTTCAGTAAGCTAGTAAATACTCAAATACTTTATATTAAATTACTTTGTACAGCAATGATAGTCTGTTCTGGGCATTATTCTGTAAGGATTCCATACAGATGACTCTTCAGTTTGTTTAGATTTTTTAAAAAGTGTAACTGAAGAACTTGCTTTAATAGAATTACTTTTGGCTCTTGCTCTGCCAAGATTTCTAGTTTTCTATAGTAGCATTAGTATCTAAAGATGTGACCTCTGCTTAAGTGTTAGTGCTGAAGGTAACTGCATGTCCTGGAAGTGGCTATGAAGGCATTCATATACTCTTGGGGACCCAGAAGTCAGTAGTATGCCACCATTAAAACTCCTTCAGTGCTTAGGTCTGCAGAACTTTGGAGGTGTAGGGCTGTGTGTTCTGCTGTAATTGGATTTCTGAAGATGAATACAGGGTCATCTTCACCCCATCATCACTGTGAACTGGATCTTCATGATCAGCACTGTCACCATTCTGGGCACATCCACTGCCCAGCCACTTCCTGTTTCGTCTCAGATACTTCATAATATCACACTTCTCAGTCATTGTTTCTTCTACTGGGTTCAGATTTATGATGGTGATATGATGATGATCTGAACCATATGATTATGGTTCAGATTAAATGCCCTACATGAGAACAATGATGGCAAAAATCCTTTAATAGCTGAACTGTTTGAAGAAATGGATATTGACATTCTGGATTTTCAGGTTACTGCTCACACTGTGTCCACTTAAGTCAGATTCTTAGCGCTTCCTGTTAAGCTTGTGGATTGTTAATTCATAAATGCCATTCTTAATGTGCTGAATGCCTTGGAAAACACTGTCAAGAACACATTTCTTTCCACTTGAATTCATTGCACATTAAAGTAATTTGGACCCCTACAGTGTTCTCACTACAGCATTCTTTACTCAGACTTTTTCTGGACAAAAAGGAAGTTTTTCCATGTGTCAAAATGCTAGTATGGCTTTCAAAAGTCTGAGCTTGTTTCTCAGTGTTACCACCCTGGAAAAGAGTTCTGTATTTCCAAAAAGAGCATGACAAGACATACAAAATCCACAACTGTAATTTGACTGCATTTGAAAATACCTGCCAAAGTTCAAACCCTGATCTTTTCCCCATTGCTCTGGGGTAGAAGGAGTGCAAATAAATGCTGCTGGATTAGTCTATGAACAAGTATTATATAAACATTCTATATGGCTCAAGGTTAAAAATTATACCATTAAGCTTTTTTTCTTCAAAGTGTTAGTAGAATGATTTCTGCCAATAACTCCTTGGAGTCCTCTCAGGTATGCTTTTAATTACCAATATCCTTGTTCTTGCAAATACAAAGTCACTAGTAATTACACAAGAATATGGAGCCCCTAGGAGATAGAGGTGAACTCCTTGATGTAGCTTTAAGCAAAATTGAATGTTACATATTTAGTAAGTTGTGCTTATGATGACTGTCCAAGTAAATGATGGTCCAGAATAAAGATGTTTTTTGTAAGGTATTCTGGAAGTCGTAGTTCATAGAAGAAAATAAAGTCTGTAACTGTGGAACTGGCTGAAGCAGCCTGAATATTGCTGGGGTTTGCTGTTGTTTTTCTGGATGTGATGAGGCTGTATAGGAGAACAGAAATACAATGAACCACAATCTCTTGTCCTTCCCTTCAGTTATGAAAGCACTGCTTCTTATTTTCATCTTTTGTCTGACTCTCAGAGAAAGTGTAATTAATTACCAGGATAACTCTTTGCCCCAGGGAAGGAAATTTAGTTTGAGGCTGCAACAAATCTCTACTCTTGTTCAGCTGTTCTCAAAGGAAAGGCATTTTCCCATAGTTTGGTTTTCAGCTGAAAAATGACTACATAAAATTTCATTCAGAGTGGAAATTAGCTCTTCCATATTGGTGGATAAAAGTTATGGGCCAGGGCCAGTTAATGGGTAGGACAGAGGAGGTTATTTGTGCAGTGATTCAGGAGAGGAATCTGTTCAGTGTCACCAGGGCTGCACTGTCACATCCCAGACACGATGAAGTCTTAATGGCTTGAATGGCATCGATTCCCAGCGAGTCAGTCCATGCAAGAACTCTGATAATCCTTTATCACCAGTAATTGTGCAAGGCAGATGCATGTTGAGTAAATGTATTATACATAAATCTGCAAGAGGTTTTTCATTAACAATTTTCAGTTATTTTTGTTACTGAAGTGCACTTCTAGCAGACTGACTCCATGTGCTCAGAAGTGGTGGGAGATATGTCTTATATTGGAGTGCTGCAAGGGTACGTGCGCGGGCTGGTGGAGGGTAAAGCCTTACATGAAATGGTTCTGGTTTGGTTCATAATCTTTAGAGACAGACTGGTCTGGGGCCCAAATCAAAACATGCTGAATGGACACTTAAGTTCGCTTACATTTAAAGGGATTCCATCAGATTCAATTGTAATGCACTTGAGTTTAGCTTAATCTTCATTGCTCTAAATTGTGAAACTACTGAAAGCTGAGTTACATATCCTGGCCAAAATTCTACCATTTTGTTGTGTTCCCTGAATACTTTTTATATTTGAGACTGTATTTGCATGCTCCTCTTGAAGCCAGGAGACTTTCACATGGTGAAAGGATGTAGAGATTGGTCATGTATAAAACTGTGGCGGGCACGTGTATCTTCCATACAGAACAAGGGGGAAAAGATGCAACTAAAAATTAATTCCTATTTTGTGTTAAAATTATCTACAACTTCTGGTAGATGGAAGAAAAAGTTCCTAGAGATGGGTGATTGTGAAGAATCGTTATGTAGATATGTTACACATGTAGTAAATTACGCCTTAAAAATAATCTGGCCAATTTAATTTTATATCATATGTTGTTTTAGCTTAATTCCATTTTCCAGGGAAAGCAGATGAGTCAGTCAGTTTTGTCAGACCTTAATTAAACTTTCTAGCAGTGTTGTATCTGAACAGTGAGACATTGAAGACTGTTAGCTGTTTACCAGGGTTTCTGTTTCACTTAAATATTACTAATAAAAGAGTTTTGCAAAAAGCCACCGATTCTTTTGATTTTATAAAACCTATCACACACACACACACCCCCTTACTCTTTGTTTTGTATTCAGGGCTTTATGTCCTAAATACTATTTTGTGGATGGATGTTTTACCTGTAATGATGCCTTCCTCTGCCATCAACTACACGCGTTCCACCTTCCCTGTGGGTTTTGAATCGAGTGCATCTGAGCTGAGCCGTTCTGCTTACAGCTGTGAGAGAATCGCTTCGTGTACCTGGAAGGAGAGCGGGCAGGAGCTGGATTTTCGAGGTTTGGGGTAAAAGATGTCACCTTTCTCTGCTGCACCCCTGCACGCAGAGTCCCGAAGGCGCTGGGTATAGCCACGAGAAGGATCCGATGCCTCGATCGTGACCTCTTCTGGCCTTCCTGGGGTTCCTGCCTTTAACTTCCGTCCGAAGAAGGAAAGCATAACAGCGGCGGTTATCGCCGTCCCCGGGGGATTCCTCGGCCCTGCCCCCAGCTGAGCGCCGCCGAGAGCGGGCGCCTTTCCCGCACACGCTGCGGCCGCAGGAGCTGCCGAGGCGGGCAAGGAGGGGAACCCCAGATTCCCCCCAGGCGCGGCACTCCCCGCAGGGGCTGCGGGGCTCCGCTCCCCACGTGAGGCTGGGCCGGGCCCGCCCCGCCCGCCGGCCGGCCCTCGCTCCCTCCCGTCCTTCCTCTTGCTCCCTCCTCCCCTCCTGGCAGCGCCGGGTGACTAATTTCTGTCATATGACTGTGACACCGAATGGAGCGGGGCGGGCGGAACTAGCCGCGGCGAGGGGACGGCGCTACGCGGAGCCCAGCGCCTCGGCGGCGGGGGCAGCGGCGGCGCCCCAAGATGCCGCCCACCCTCTTCCAGAAGCTCTTCAACAAGAAGCACGGGCTGATCTCCCCCTCCAGGGACGCCCGTGACGACTGTGTCTTCAGGTAACCGGGACGGGGCCGCGCTCCTCTGCCCTAAACTTCTGCGCCGAGTTCCTTGCTCCCTCCGCCGCCCGGAGGAGCGCGGGTGCCGGCAGACCCTTCCCTGCCCCCTCGGCAGCCGCTCGACGCCGTGCCCGCTCCCCCTAGCCCCGTGGGATCTGTCCCCCGCCGTCCGCGGGAGCCCCGAGGGTGCCCCGGCCGGGTCGTTCCGGCGGGCGCGGGGCCGAAGCCCCCCGGGACCGCCACGTCGGGGCCGCCGCGGTACCTCCGCTCGGCTGCCTCCCCTGCCGGGGCCGCCGCTCCTCGCGCCGGGCCGTGCCTCGCCCCCAGCCCGTGGCT
>VZRN01001383.1:80359-156810 GCA_013397935.1 Dasyornis broadbenti
AATGGGGAGAAAACGTGAAGTTTTGTACAAGAGAGGAGTGGGGCTTCTGGTGAAATTCGTCACGCTCTGACCGCAGCAGCCCTGGATCGGCCGAGCGGTGCCAAGGTCAGCACGGGGAGCAGGGTGGGGGCCCCGGGGCAGCCCGAGGGGCCGGGGGGGTCGCACGGCCCGGGCCGGTGCCCGTGGGGGCCAGGGCGGCGAGAGGCTGCGCTCGGGTGCTCGCCGGGGCCTGGGGCTCGCCGGGGCCTCTGCGGGTTGGTTTGCATGGGAACAGGTAGTTTTTGTGCTGCTCCGCGCGTGGATCATGGTCACGTTCGAAAGCGATGCCGTGTCTGCGTTCTGGCAAAGGGAGAACCTGCAATTCGTTTTAAAGTGCAGTTTGCCACCTGGATGCAAATAGAATCTGCTTCATTAGTAAGAGTTATGCGCTTCTTGAAGTGCTTGTAACAGTGTGGTGAAGCTCTCCTCCCACCCGCTGCCTTGAAATTTATTGCCTACAAATGATTAGCCCTTGGGTTGCTCTCTAAAGGGAGATCTCTGACAAATGGGCTTCATTTTCTGTGGTGGGGTACCCCTTTTAGCTGCAGTATTTAGCAGTTTAGATGGATAATAGTGTATCTGTAGTTTCCTAAGCACAAGGGTTTTCAAAAAATATTGATGGGACTATCTGAGTTCTCAGGGAGTCAAGACATGCTCCTGGACACTTCCTGGAGCTCACACAACTTTAGAAGACACTGATCATAGCTACTTGCACACTTCTCTGCTATTCACTGTGAAGGTGAATCCTTCTTTTAATGAGCTTTTCTAAGAAACAAAATGTTTTAATGATGTCAATGTCATCTTATTTTCTAAATCATCTTAATACTGGACTAGAGCCCTTGGTGGGGAAGGGGCACTAGTACTGCTCTGTGTAATTGTCTTGCCTTTTGCCTTGTGATGGGTTTGTCTAGAGTCTGGTGGTTCATGCAATAACTGCAGTACAGACCTGGGGCAGAAATGTGGGGATCACACCCGTGTTGAAAGGAGGAGAGCGAGTACTTGGCAAGGTTTGTGCTTTCCTTGTCACCTGCATTATTCTGTGCCAGACTGGGTCTGAAATTTATAGTGCTGTGTCACTTTGTGATGTGAACCATCAACTGGTGAATTTGCAGTTGGGGCTTTTTTGGTGGACTCACAGGTATAATTTGCAGGGAGAAGCTGATGAGGCTCTGGAGAGGGTGGGAGACCCAGCTCTGACTTAGGAGAGCCAAGCAGTATTTTTTGAAGACTAGTACAGATGCTTTCTAGGCATGTTGCCTAATGGCTGCTTTTATTTTCCAAATGGGGCTAAGTTTGTAGCTAAGATCACATATAGTGAGGATTATCAATTCCTGGTGAAACTTTTGAATAATACACAAAATATAGACTTATTTATGACAGCTGAGTCTTTGGACGCTGGTAACAAGCACTTTGGAGTTTAGACTGTTGCTGGTTCTAGTGAACCTGAATGCAACAGCCTCATCAATTCCTTTGGGGCAAGGTGATGTTTTATGGATTGATACCTTATTTATTACCTGTTTGGAGTCTAAATAATAGAGCATTTTCCAGACATTCAGAGTGCTGTTATTTCTGTCTTCACTTTGAAAGTTTTGTTCTTTTATTGAGGAGACTGTGTAGAACAACCATAAAAATGCATAAATACTCTTACTATATTTTGTGAATAATACGTGCTTGGAGAGAAAAGCCCAACTACTCCGGCAGTGACATCAATAGAGCGGAACATTTAAGGATGATTTTGACGGTCTTTTTTTTTCACTATAAATATATTCTGCATTTCTGCATCAGGCTTATTGTGAAAATTCACCAGTTTTACTTATCTGACCTTACACAGTTTCAAAAATAAAACAATAATTTTCAAGGGAAATGTTTTGCTTAGTTGTTGGTTTGTTTGTGGTGCTTTTTAATTTTTTTTTCTTTTTTTTTTGTTTCCTGCCAAGACTTTCATTCCGTGCTGTGGGTGTATGAAATTTTGTGAGCCTGGGTCCAGCCAGATTGTGAAACGCTTCAGGACTGGGTGCTGGAGAAGTTAACATGTTTAGTAATGGGACCACTAAGTTAGCAACTGTAAAATATTTGCTGAGGTGCCAGTTTGCCATTTATATATTTTTAATATGTATATATATATATATGCAGTGTATTTTACAGAAGAAACCTTAGGAAATCACAGTAGATCTAACTTCGTGTTAGTTTTTTAGCTCTTCTGTTTAATCCAGGGCAATTGGCAGACTTGGCCCTTAGACTGAAATCTCTTGGTACAGCTTGACATTCACATGGTGAGCAAGAATATTCAAATTTTAGGGGTAAAATCTGTGTACAAGAAACACAGAAACACCTGCAAGTATTCTAGGAGGGAAGAGTCAAGCCTTTAAATTCCAAGATGTAGAGTACCTGCTGTATACTGCAAATAATACTCACATGAGTGGATTTTCCCTGAGGGTAACTTTTACTATAAATAGGATCTCTTGGGCATATTGTAGCATCTGGCACAGGTGGCTGCTGATGACAGGAGAGTTCAGCCCAGGCTTGGGCTGTTACAGTTATTAGGAATATAAGATTTCAGGTAAGCAGTTTTCTAGAATTTTAGAATCAAAATATTCCTGTTGTAAAGGTATTCACATGAGATGTAAGCTATACGTGTCTAAAATGGAGGTACACTTCTAAATAGCAATTAAATAAGCCCTGTTTCAGTAAAATGGAAATAATCTTACAAAAACTTCCTTAAATTAAACAGAAGCAGCCATGCATTTCTGCTATGTATTATATGAGCACACAAAATATTCCACTGCACATTTACATTACTGACTGCCACAGATTGTGATTTTCAGCTGCTATGTCTTTCCTGGCTTTCCAGGGATCCCCTTCAGCCCTCTGGAGAAAAGGGACCTGGTAAATCACTGAAAACTCAACCAGCTTTTTGTTCTTCAAAATGGGCTCAGTAGATTGAGCCCGAAGCTCAGTAAATTACGGAGAGGGCTGAGATTTTATATCCTTGTTGTCAGGATGTGTGGGCAGTATTTCCAATGGTAAATACAGCTGCAAGAGTTTCTGCAGGAGTATGTGTGTTGGGATCCTGATTGGACTTGGAGCACTATTAGCCTGTGGCAGAGGGATGATCTTCTAACACTGAACTATGGGACTTGTTCATTTTGGGGTTTTATGTAGAGGGGGAGACTCGGTGGGGGTTTTTTCTATCTTATGTATAAAGTTCAAATAATCATTCCCTTCCATCTCTATCTTGCCTGCCTTGCTGGAGGACAGAGGGATTATTAATCAGAAGTTCTTTTTACATTACAGCTCAGTAAAAGCTTCAGTGTCTTTTTTTATTTTAATCTAGGGAGCTCTAAAGAACCATCTCACCCTACGGGGCATTCCACTGATGTTTGCAAACTCTGTTTTGCTCTTGTTAAAGCACCTGTTGTAGAGGTACAGCTGTGTGGTGATTGTTCAAGCCTGACAGAACCCCTTCCAGTTTCGAGTCTTACCAATGCTATGGGGTATCTTTGGGCACATTCTTCCTTCAGGGCTTTGCTTTAGTTATCTGGGTATTTTTGAGAACGAGTGCTGTTTTTCAAGCTGGGAGATACAGGAATAAATAATTTTAAATGTTCTTTATTATGGAGAAAGCCATTTTTAGTCATCCTGGAAATGTGCATTCTTGGGGTCTTCTAGTAATATGTGCTGTTTGTTTATTGAGAGAATAGTTTGCCAGGTGCCTGAGATAGGAAAGGCCTTAGGCTGACTGCAGAGTAGTATTTCCTGAAATCTGTCTAGGCAAGCATTCCCCATCAGCCCAGACTCTTTCTGTTCTCTGTGGCAGTGGCTTTAAATAGTATCCTGAGATTTGTTTCCTTTCACATAATTTTTGGCAGCGGCATTCATCAAGGGAATTGCAATAAACCTAGAGTTAGAAATGGGTAGCTTGACACAAAGATGCTTCATGAGCCAGTTCCGCTGCAGAGCTATTGTTCTTGCACACTATAAATGCTACATGCTTTCTTAAAAAGGCGCATCTGATTCTTGAACCAGAGGCTAATTTCTTGAAATAAAGTGCAAAGAGGCTCAGAGACACTTATTAACGTGGAGGCTGGAGTAAGGTGGAGGAGGAGCACGAAAGTTGTCTTTACATTGGTATTTCCAGTCAAAAGTTTTACCCATAGAACTTTTTTCTCAGGAGCAGGTAGCTTTCTGTACAGCTTGGCTGAGCCCAGGAAAGCATATCTCTTGCCAAACTGTGTCAGTCCTTGGGAGCAATGGCAGCCAGCAAATTCCTTATCCTAGTAGCTCTGCACAAGGCTTTTTAAAGCTGTTCCTCAGCAGTGCAGCAGGCCAGCCTGACCAAAACCTGCTATTAATGAAACAGTATGTTTTGATATTAGTTAATTTCTGGCATTCTACAAGTTTTTTTGTCAATATTTGTAAAACTCATGGAATTTCACCACCTTTCAACTTCAAAGTCTATTTTCCAAAAGAGCTTTAGCTGGACCTCATTTTGTAATAGCTTCAGCTTTTTATCTTTTCCAGTTACCTGATGAATTTAAAAAGCTTTTATCCCATACTTTTTAGACTATTCAAATTCTTAAACATCTAAAATGTTACTGTGCTTTTATTAAGCTCACTTCTGCCCTTTAATGTCCTTTTAAGTTTTGCTTTTTTATAAAAATCCATCTCTTCTGTAATCTCTGGAAGAGTATAGTTTTGGCTTTTTGGTTGCATTCATTAGCGTGAGTGTACCAAGTTTTAATAAATACTTCACTTTGATTTATGCACAGTTTTCCCTATTGCTTTGATGACTTTGGCTTGTATTTTGAAATATATTGCTTTTTTCTAAAGTACTTCTTTTTGCCAAAATCTGTTTTGCATTTCCTGTCATGTGAGTTTTTATGTACCTTCCAGTGCTTTAAGTCAATTTTCATCTTGGAGGCAGAGACATACAAGCTACAAGATTCCAGTAAGCACCTCTGGAGCTTGGAGATAGTTTTGGCAATTTCTTCTGATGGGGTCCCTCTCCAAGCCCTCCTTGCCACTATTCCCTAGGTTTCCCAAGTGCTTCTGCAGGCAGGAACACCCAGCATGTCCTTGAAGATTAGGTGCTAGCTCTGAATAAAGCAGTGCTGTAAGCTGGGTCTGTACAGTGACTGAAGGAGCTGATAATTGGAGGGTAGGTGGTCCATCCAGTGATAATATACTCATATTATCACCAGATCTGAAGGAATTAATTTGGAATGGTATTCCCGGCATGCTAGGTGCATGCAGAGAATGACAAAATAATTTGAAAACTGTTGGGATGCTTATGTCTGCCTGGCCATGTGCCTTGGAAAGTTTTCCCCTGCCCTGGTGGGAACTCTGCCTATCCCTTGCTTCACCTTGGCTTCTTCCTGTCACCTGTGGAACAGGGAACATGAACGGTGGAGTGAAAAAGCCCTCTGCTCATTTTTTCTCTACTTTTTCAGAAGGAGGTAAAGCTCATTACAAAATGAGCTAACAGGTGAGGGGTCACCCTTATTGCCTTTCCTGCTGGCATGACCTGTGGTGACTGGGAACATGTGGTGACTTGAGAATTTGGCATCACGAGGCCACCCTACCCGTCCTGGCCATCACGAGGTCAGTGCTGTCAGTGCACACTTGGCTTCCTGCCAGCCTGCAGCATCGCTTCCTCTCCATGGGATAGCCTGGCTTGTCTGGGGATAGCTGCAGTCTCCTGCCTTGCCAAGTAGCCCTTGGAACAGTCACTTTCTTGATTCCCCTCCCAGCATTTCCACTCCTTCTTCTAAATTAGAAATGTTTTTGAGGAGACGTTGGAGTGAGTATATCATGTATGTATAGACATACTCAAGTGGAAATGCTGCTTTACACTTGGGTTACTCTGGGAAATGTTGTAAGAAGATGTTTATACAAACCCTTGGGTCCTGTTTCTTTCCTCTCCTACTGCAGGTGAGGTCGTGGGGTATGAGGATGTACCAAGAGCATGGGGTGTCTGTCCCTGCGAGATCTTGTTTTCTGAAACAATTCCACCATTTGTTTTCAGGTGACTGAGGGTGTGTTTACGTGTCTCATGTTACAAACCTTGCTGACTTGGGATGATCAGCTCCTCTGATTGACTGACAGATTGTCCTTCTAGTGTTTTCAAAGGGCTTTATCCCTTGCTCCGTATGCTTCAAGTTAGCATATGCTCATGGTGACAGCTTGGATGAATCAAGCTTCTGTTCTGGAATAAACCAAGTCCAGTGTGACTTGGAGCCTGAAACTTGTGTTGTAATTTTGGCTGAATGCTGTAGGTGACCACTTTAGCAGTGTGTTTTACGAGTGGAAAGTAATGCACATGGTGGTTTCATGCTCAGTGGTTGTGTTCCCTCCCAGAGCTACATCTGGAGCTGAATGTCTGCAGGATCACATGTTTGTGAGTAACGTTAGGAAAAATGCAGAGCTCAGTTGCAGCAGCGAATCCACAGTGTGGTTGTGCTGGGCTTCCAGACTCAGCCAAGAGCAGAATTTGTCTCTGAGGACTTGAAAAGTTTTGCATTTGGAGTGTTAGATAGAGAATCCTAATCTGTAAGATATCTGATGGAGGAAAAAAAGTTATGCCCATTAAAAACAGGAAATAATTTTATTAATCAGTAATTGGCTTGCTGAGGCACCAGCTGTTCCACCTTATAGTGAGTAGTAGCAGAATTCCTATATTGGAAATATTCATATATGGGAAATACATTTGCACAAAATACGTGGAATTCTATTGTGCCTAAGGAATGTGACCATAAACATTATGTTCAGTCACTAATTTCTTACAATACCTGCCCAAATATGTTCTGCTTCATAAACATGTGGGTGGTTATTATGTAGTCTTTGTATTGAAAAGGATTTATTTATTTTTACAACAATGCATGGTTAACAATATTGTTTAGTGCTCAACTGAAGCATTTACTTGAATTAATTCTGCACATTTGCATAAACAACCTTTTTCTTCTCTGAAACTGATAGCTTCTGGAGATACTATTTTTCAGAACACAATACACTGCAGAGAAACTTGTTCAAACGTGAATTGCGGCACAAAATACTCCATGAACTACATATAGAGTATTAACACTGCATGTAAGATGCATCTGCAAGTAAAATGTGCTTGTATAAAGTCTTTTTTCTTCTCTAATTTCATGGCTGTTATCAAGAAATTAAACCTTTGGACTTAAACAGTTTGGCTGAGTGTAAAAACTTTTTATATTTAACAGTCTTGTCTGATGCTTTTGGGTTGATAATCTGGGTATCTTCCAGCTCTTGTATATTATCTGTCTTTGAAACTCTGGCCTTGAAAGAACTCATTTGGTGGAGGACTCTGCAGTGCTGCCAATGTCAGTAACAACAATCTTGGCTGTAGGTACCCGCTGCCCATGTGAAAAACCCAGCAGTGCCCTGTGGTTGGCTGTACCTAAGTGTGGACCTGGAACAGCCCTGCTGACAGCAATGAGCTTCAGGCATGGGAATGATCCATCACACACCACTGATCCTGCTCTGTCTCTCCAGGATCGTTCCACAACATCCTCAGTAGTCATTTTGGTCTAAAATGAGTAAAATACATCACAAAACCAATCACATTTCCTTTACTCCGGGCACTGATCATGCCCTGCGCATTCATGGTGTTTATGCCCCTCCAGATCTGTGTGTGCCTCACTGTCAGTGTCTTCAAATGCTTTTTCCCTTGCTCCAGCTAAAATGTCAGCAAAACATAAAATTTGTAATAGTACCAGAAACTTTCAACTCTTTCAGTCTGTGTGATATAGAGCTGGGAAGAAACGGGAGCCAAATTACAGTTCTCTGCCATCTGTTTTAGTTGATAAATGAAGAAACTTCGAGCGCAATTCAGCCCTGACTTTAGGTCCTGGCATTGTGCCTGTTTAAGCCACAGCAGTGTCTTCACCCCAGTTCCTGTGTCGTTTTTCACTCAGATAGAAGGTAAATTATTCGAACGTTTCCCAGAGGAACTGTAGATTTACTATATGCCTTCTTATTTTGTTTTATTTTAGCCTCAGTAGCTATGGAAATGGTGGCTCACGCGGTGGAGTGCTTGGCCTCTTACTCTCCTCAGTAATTTCTAAACCTTTTGATTGACTTTGGTTGTGTCTGGTGGAGATTTTGAGAACAGAAGTCTGAGTGAGCTGAGTTTCTCTAACTGTAGTGAAAATGCTGTGGGTGCTCTTGAGTGCCTCTTGCCCGTTAGTACCTGTGAAGCTCTGAGCTGGCTGCTCCTCATCCGTCCCTGTTTCCAGTGGGCATGTCTGGGGACAGCCAGACTGTGGGCATGTTGGAGGAAGACAGTAGTCATGTGATTCCATAGTTTGCCCTGCATAGTTTGCAGGGAACAGCTGTAGTGTGATCTCACGAAAGGCCAGTCCTGCACTACTGTGAATTCCAGAATATCAAAACCTCTGTCAGCTTAATTTTTCTGCTTTCTGGTGGGCATTAAAGTACTACATACCCATGCTTCTCTTGTCTCATGCATGTCCCAAGTTAAAATCAGGTTTCCAAAGCCTGTGTGCTTGGCACTGAGTTTGCCATGTTTGTGGGTAATTATGGAAGAGGACAGTTGGGCAGAAGGAGGCACATCACATGTGAGCAGGTCAATGGGAAATGAATGAGATTCTTGATGAGTATTTTTGCACTCCCCCCGTGCCACCCCTGTGAAGCTTTACCTAGAAAATATTCTTGCCATTTGGAGAGTTGGCTAGATGGTTTGTTTACTCCTTCTCATGAAACTTGATACCAGAAATTTGTAGAGAAAAACTGTGTTGGTTCAGGTGTTAATGAAGAATGAGTGCAGATGGTAAGCTGTATGGTTGGGTGTGCAGGGAACAGGCTGCGGAACACAGCAGGAGCATGTGCTCCTTCTCAGAAGCTTGTTCTAGTTGAATGACATTATCTGAACATCTGAGAAGCTGTTAGGGAAGAAGTCTGCCAGAATTTTCTTGTTCTTACAAGATAAATAACAGTATTACCCCTTAAGACAGAGTTAAAGAAATGCCTCAAGTGTCAGGACAGTGAATTGGCTTACAATGCTGTGTTTCTATTTAAAGGCAGCCCAAACTCTGACATAGAACTTAAATAGTCAGACAGAAAAAGGTGGTTGGTTTTTTCAGTACTTAAACTTACTTCAGCTGCTGTGAGTTACTGGAAATTGCTCTACTTGCTCAGTAGAAAAGGAAATTGTTCTACTGACAGTATGGAGTCCTGAGAAGCTGTGAAAAGAGCACAGTGGTTTTTTAACTGTGTATATTTACTAGTCATACAAGGGATGCTAATTATGAACTGCTTACCTCTTTTTTTTTTTCAAAATAGGCGTAATAAAAAAGTACAGAAGTAAAAAAAAAAATTCAAAGCAACTTTAACTTCTTTTGATACTGTGACAGAATTACATTTTTGTATTAAGTTTTGTCAGATAAGCAAAAATATCTCTTTGCAATAAGACTAATGTATTTTACTTGCTTTCGGTTTTAATAGGGTTTTTCTCATAGTGTCTTTTGTGCACTTACCATCAAATGAATAATTTTGGTTAGCCTGAATATGTAGCTATTTTAAAACTCCTTATCAGATTTTCTTTTTCAATTGACGACTGCTCAGAATCTGCTAGGTAACTTGTGTTTGTGTGTTGTGTAAGGCTCTTTCTCACATTGGGATTAGAGGATAAGACACCAGGTATTATGTTTTTTTGTTTGTTTGGGATTTTGTTGAGTTTTTCCCCACCTGGATTTAGTATATATTCATTTAAAGACTGGCCTTCTCTATTGGTAGCTAGCAGGACAAATCAGCTAAATTGCACTCAGGAGGTGACATTAGTCTATGTCCACACTGGAGAAAAATCCCATGCAAGATAACGTAAAATTCAGTAATGCCAATTGTTCTCATCTGTATGGACAGAGAAGAAGAAAATACACAGGGATCAGGGAGTTTGACAAGAAATTGGTTTTTTATAGAAAACTTAAAAGTAAGAGAAACTTAAAAATTTAGACAAATACCAAGTGGCCCACTTCTATGAAGTCCTCAGCATCCTCACTGGGGTTTGGAAGCTTTCAGTGCCACAGCCTTGAGCTTTGCTAAAGGATATTTATGCTGGAAGAAAAGAGATCCCAAGAGCAGGAAAGACCTCGCTATTAGATCTGTCTCGTGTATGTATGTATTTATCTGTGTCAGACAAAATACATATATCCGTATATTTCAAAGTATACCCAGGTGCCTTCCTTTGCCATCATGGCTCTGAGTGTGCAAGCACCTGTCTCAACTCACAGTAATCAGGAAACTACAAAGCAGAAACCTGCCTGCCTTGCTCAGCTGTTGTGTGTGAGAGAAGGGCTTCTGTGTTTCCCCCACCAGTGAGACTGGTAAATTCGTTACCTGTGTGTAGTCTGTAGACAAGCCTAAACTGTTATAATGTAACACTGGACAGACTACTTTGCTTCTTAGATCAGGAGTGTAATGGGAAGATTTTTTTCTGATTTTCAGGGCTAATAGATGCTGTATCAATATAAGCGTTTTGGAGTTGCCCTGTGTTTAGGAGATTGCAAAGGTACATGTGCAAATGCAGTTGATAGCAGTTGTATGATGCTGCTGGGATTGAATACATACATTTTATAGGATTTAGTGGTTTTGTGGGCATGGTGGCATTTGGTCAAAGGTTGGCCTTGATGATCTTGGAGGACTTTTCCAACCTTAATGATTCTATGATTCATTATTCTTGGGATTTCTTGTTCTTTGTAGTGTTCTCCCTCATTGTCACTGTCCCTGATTGGTGCTCTGTTTTGGGAACTTGTATTTACACACATGTACTCCCACACAGAGGAAGAAAAGAATTAAAGCTCAGCTTGCTCTCCCTTCCATTCTTCTGTTCTTTTAGAGTTGTCCTGTCTGAGGCCTGCAGTGCTGCCTCTTCCCACTGCAGGGTTCTCCTGGGTGCTGTGCTGTCCCCTCCTCCTCCTGCCACAAGCAGTGGGGTGCATCCTGTTTGGGGTTACTGCTGTGTCACATCAAGTGATGTGCACAAGCAGGAGAAAGGGAAAGGGAAATGAAAAGCCAAGGGAGCAATTACTTTGCCAGCAGCTCCTTTAAAAAAACCATGAAAAAACAAGCCAACAAAACAAACCAGTCCAAAATATCCTGGTGGCATTAACAGCTACTGCTGTCCAGCACTTTCTTTCTTGTTGATGCAGTGGAATAAACAGCTTTGTGAGGTGCTGTGGCTGATTTGCAGCAGGTTACCTGCAGCACTAGGCTTCTTTGAGTTCCACATCTTAAGGATGCTCATGTGGACAGACTGAAATCTGCTGGAAGGCTGTGGTGGTTGGGAGTGTCTGGAATTATGTTCACATTAATTCCGTTAGCACCAGCAAAAAGGAGTTTGTTGAACGTACACTAAATATACATGTATATCTTGATTAAGTACAGCCTCTCCCAGTGGAACAATGTAGGTTTTATCAAGTGATTCTGTTGATTCTGTGAGGCAGAGCTGGTTTGGACTGTGTGTTCCAGCTCAGTTCCATGATAAGGAAGGTGTGTGTTTGGAGTGAGTTTCAGTGCTGATACCCAGGGAGGGCACATCGAGCTGAACTTGCAGTTTCTTTATCAGAGACAAAGATTTTAGCAGTAAGAAAAGCTCTGTGGGCATGTAGGGAACATGTTCAGCTGATGCTCAGAGCTTCCATATATCTGTTGTGTGGGGTTCTCAGTAATGCTTGACCAGCTCAGTCATTCTGCTGTGGAAAATCCCTCTAGATGGATAGTTGTGTTGAAAAGCTTGGGTAATGGCCTGTCCTACCCTGTATTTTCCATTCCTACCATTCTTGGAAACCCAAAACTGTGGGCATGTAGTGAGACTTGGAAAACCAAAGGGGTTGGCAGAAAGCCTGAGGATACAGAGCTGCTTGTGGCAGTGAGCACAGCATAATGGAGCAAACCCAGTAGAGCAGTTTGTTAAGCTTGGTTTAAAGGTTGAACGGGTCTCAGCTAAAAGCATTTTTACATGTTCTTCTGCTTTGGGGAACCAAAGTGTTCAGGACCTCACAGTTTTAGTGCATTTGCTTGAAGGAGCCAGGCTGCTGCATTTATCCCGTCAGTCTGTATTTTTTTTTTTCCCCAGTATTAAATGAAGTTGTGGCTTGTTCAAGCATCTGATTTTTATTTGTCCTCATGTCCTTATGAGTTACATAAAAGTGAATTCAAGCAATGTCTTTAGTGTCTGCTCTATATAGATCTACCTGAAATAGTTTCAGGTCACCTTTACATGCTTAATTTGGAAAACAGTTGAGCAGCATGACTCCTGCCTTGGAGAATTGAGCAGTCTAGGCTCCGCACAGTGGTCTTGGGGCTCTTGCAGTATCTGCACAAATCAAGATCTCATCGCTTCTGCAAATTAAGCAGGGGCCTGTTTGACTTGTAGAGCCAGTAAGGGAGGGATGTTCACTGCATGGGTTGGAGCCAAGTTGGAAAGCCTTCCTGAAAAGCAGTTGTAGGATAGATCCAGCCCGCCTAGATATTCATTAGTGTTATTTGGCAGATCTATGAAATCATTCCCAATTGTTTCTGGTTCAGAGCCTTGCAGTATTCTTGAAATGCAGTGAACTTGATAGTTAGTGGTTTTGAGGGTTAACTAAGGGGATAGGTTAAAGGCTTCTGGGCTCATGGCAGTAGGTAACCACTCTGCGTGCAGAAAGAATGCAAAATTGGGCCACATTGGACATTTGAAGGTGTTGGAGGACGCTTGGATGGCAAGTGACCGATACTGGTGTCAGACAATTGTTGATTCATGGGGAGTATCTATCATTAGGACTTGTGGGATGTTGGTACAAATGAGCATCACGTACAGATAGGGCAGCCTGGAATTTCATTCCATAGATATTAATTTGTTGTACTTGTTTGTATAATCATCCTCTGTCTTTAGTTTGCAGTTGTTGCTGTGTAACTGAGATGGGGTTTTGGTGAAAGCTGAGGGGGCAGTACAACTGAGTCAGCACTGTGCTTAGGCATGTGCTGTAAGTCTGTAATGTGTTTGATTGCTGCCAGTGAACCCTCTCATGTGCTTAGCATCAGGCATGTGTTTTAAATAAGTTGTAAAATCTACGCAAATGAGGAGGGTGAGACTACAAGCACACAATGTTTAAAGTCAAAGGTTTAGGGGGTTGTATGCTTCAGGGAAAAAGCTTTTGGCATTTAATACATTTCAGTGACACACTGAGCTTCAACGTCACCTTTATTGGAAAAATGATCGTCATCTGTTAATTTTATGTGACTGTCTTGATAAATGACCTGGTAACATAGCAAGATAAAGTTCACTGTAGTCCTCTACAACCCCAGGCTTTGGACTGAGAGCAGCATTTTGGGATTATCCCTACGTCAAACCTTGTTTGAACTGAGTACATATAAATAATTGTCAGCCAGCTTTTCCTATTACAAACATGCACAGTTTGTGAAATTGATTTACCATGTCCTGAAAATTTCTTTGATATTTTTAAAGCCTGTTGCTATGGGAACAAGACCCCATAACAGAAAAGCTTTTTGGTACTAAGGAGGCTAAGAAATTCACTTAACAACAGGAATAAAGCCACAGCAAAATAGCTTGTATTCTTTTTCCAAAAGCAAACAAACAAACCCCAGAAGAAAGCCCGATATCCTGAAGCAGCTTGGGCCTGGATTACCAGATGGAAGGAGACACTTTGCTCTCAGGGCTTCAGAGCCTGGCTAGGGAGCTGACCCTGTGGACAATTGCGCTGCTTCTGGCTCTTATGTTGGAGAATAATCAGGGAATCCACAAGCATCTTTCTCTGAAATAATTCATGTCTTTTTGTTGTGGTTTTTTTTTTTGGTTTTNTTTTTTTTTTTTTTTTTTTTTTTTTTTTTTTTTTTTTTTTTTTTTTTTTTTTTTTTAATATGGAAAGGTTGAAGGGATAGGATGCTTTAGTTTATGGGCAAGGAAACATGAGTTTTGCTTCTCAGAACTGGGTGTCCCCTTTGTGCTTTGCTAATATAGAAACTGGCAGAACAGGCATTACTTTTTCTTTGACGTTGGGGCTTGAAGCCCTGTTTCCTTGTGTCTCATGACTGAGTGAATCAACACCTAATTAAACAGTCACATGAGGGACAGAATAAAATGCTGTTTAGGCACTGATCCCTGTGAATCTTTGGAAAATAACTACTTACATCTGTCTTCCTCCTTTTCCAAGGAGCCCTGAACAGCTGCAGCTCTGCCTTTTTTGCTTTTTTCTTCTCAGGAAAAGAATACCATGTAGACTTTGGCTAAAACAATGCTGCCTGTGAGATAAATGAAACCTGGGGTGGGGGGAAGAAAGACCAGGGAGTACTCAACAAAATCTTGAGGAATTGGAATGATTTGAGTTTGTGCTGGGGTGATTTAGCTAAAAGCCTGAAAGTATAATCCTTGTGTACTTGACACAAGTTTAACTGAAACTATGAATGTTGGGCAGGGAAGGTGGGAGTGATCTGTGGGATTTCTTGATATTTTTAATATTAGCTGTAATTTTATCACTTGCAGCTCGTTATGAAGGTCCATAACAATTGCTTTCCATCTCTGAGTGGCAAATACTTGTGTGGAGATTTATTGGGCTCTCCATTATCACTCAGTCACAAGTTAAGCCACCTTAATCAATTACAGGGCCGTGGCCTGCAGCCAAGGAATGCTCCAAGCTCCATGCTGCCTGCCTGCTCCGGAGAACTTTCACCACCAAGGCAATATTTTTTCCCCTTATAAAACTCACAAAACAAGTATTACAGGATGTTTTAATCAGCACAAGCAGATGTCTCCCTGCACCTTGACATGGTGGAGGCTCCCAGGTCGTGCAGCAGGTGCAATGGTGTGCAGCCAGAGGTTTTGTGGCTACCATATGCTGGTACTGGAGGTCCCAGTGGTTTGGGTGCTCCATGAAGTGGTATTTCCAGGCTGGAGGTATCCTGGCTGCCTGCAGCCAAGCCAGGGGCTTGCAGGGAGGAAAAAGCAGGGTCTGGGCAGATGCCCTGGCAGGGAACCACTGTCTCCTGGTACCCTGGGCACAGCATCACCCGTCCTGGTATAGCTTACAGGTTAAAAAGCATGACATGAAAAAATGCAGCTGTTTACATTCTAGTCTTTTAGCCTTTAAAAATGTATTTATTTTTAGTTATAGCTGTCTGGTTAAAAAGAAAACTTATTTAGTAGTGTTTGCTTGGTGCAAGAATCAGCTGATGTGTCAGGCATAGCTAGAGCACACCAGCAGTTTGGTTATGCACCTTACCACTTTTAATGTCTCCTGGAGTAATGTATGGAAAATCTCAGTTTTCAGTGGTGCTAAAAGAATAAAACTGCCATAGTCCTAATGGTTTCTGGGAAGTGCATGAACATAAAAGCCTTAAAGACACTCTAAGCTGAAGATAAATAGAGGGAATTCAATATTTGTCTATTAAAAAAATGAAAATGTTAGGAGTACTCAGCCAAAGTACCCTTATTGCATCAGGAATCTTTCAAAGGTTTATTATTATTATTAATGATAGGGTTGATAGCAATAGTGGAGATATAGTGATCCCTCTTTGTTTTCATGACAAAAGAGGTCTTACAGTCAACCTTGACTCTCATTTATCTTTTCATTATCTCATCTATTAATATTCACAATTTCCAAAATAAAAAGCATCAATTCACCATTAAGTTCCCTAAGCAAACTTTGCAGTTGATAAATCCAAGCTTGTGAGCTCGATTTTGTTTTGTCAAGTTAGTTTTATGTGTGCATTTAAGGATTGTTGAACCTATCACATCATCTCCAGAACTACACAGCATAAAGGAGGGAACACAAACCTTCCCCCACAACCCTCCTCTGCTGCATTATATAATTCTGGGTGGTTTTAGAAGAGTCTTTATTTCCAACAACTATGCTATTTCCAGTTATGTTCATCAAAAGCAATTTGTATTGGAATTTTTTTCTCCCCAACATTTCATTAAACGCACACAATACTGAACTATTTAGACTTTATTTTTAATAGCTACAGCAGAAGAGTCTGCTCTGCACACCCGAGTTGCACAATAAAATAACTGTTTGGTGGGGGGAAAATGACCCGTTGTCTTGCAGTACCAGTTGGTATTATGGAGGTTTGTTCAGTGTCTCATAGTAGATTGCAATTGGAAATGCAATACAAAACAAACACCAATGTTTCAGTAGCCTAGCCATGCATCAGATTTTTACTTTGATAGTTATTTTTATTTGCAGCATTTTTATCATTAATTGAAAAACTGCAACAGTGGACAGTCAATCTGCTGAGGTCTCCACGTTCTTAAAAGAGAGATAATGTTCTCTGTCCTACCCTCCAGGAATGCTCCCAGGCAGGTTTGTAGCTGCTGATCCTCCTTTACAATACTGGTACAGACTGTTTATTCTAGTTATGAGACCTTGTGCTGGTCAGGAGAATCCTATGTATGGAGAGTTTATAAACTTGTTGATTTTACTTTTTTAAAATCTCATATAAAAAGCACCTTTTTTGAGCATTTAACAGTGTAGTTTCCTTTACAGAAAAGAGGGTCCAGGTCTTGAAACTCCTGAGGGCTATTTTCAGTGATCTTTCTCATTGTTTTGACTCTTGCTGACCTGGGTGGTCTTGTGTTTGTGTGTGCAGGTTTGTGTATGTGCTCCAGGAAGGTATGGAAGGTTCGTGCTTTAATATCTGCAGTCTTCCTCTCCAGCAGTGAGGATTTTTTTTTTTTTTTTAATACAAAAATGCATAGAAAGAACACTTTTTTAGAAGTCTAGCTCAGTGGTAATCCTACTAAGGCAAGTATTTTGTAGAGTAATGGTATCCAAGTATTTCTAGTTGTTTTTCAAATAAAATCCTAATTGGTTTTCTCCCTTTTCATCTGGTGTGGCTTCCAGCTCCTACCTTTGTGCATTACTAAGCAATAAACGTTTCTTGGCTCACTTACTGGCTCTTTGTTTTGTGCATTTACAACATGTGTGAGGGAAGCCTTCCTTCAGGAGAAAGGCTGAAAAAACTCATTAAGGCAATGAAGACCAAAAATGAATCATTTCATTACTTTTTAGCCTGCGGTTGGAGCAAACTCTGTTGTCTGCTTGGTTTAAAATCAGACAATTTATACCCAAAAGGTGCATTTGAGCCTTTGCAGTAGTTTGAAGTGTTTTCAGAAATGCCTTTGGATAAAGTGAAGAAAGTGATTATTTTTGGTGCTGTTTGGTTTGATGGGCTACAGCAGGAGATTTTGATGGCTTTATTTTTTTTAACTTGTTGAGTGTTTTTTCTGAAGCAGGGTGACATTACCAGCTTTGTTTTTCAAGCTCAAATTTTATACACAAAACAAAGCCTTCACCCTTTCAAAGAGAGGCCTGGATATACACCTAGAGAAGAGGATGGTGCATATCTCATATTAAAGAGGCTCCAGTGTTTTCTTGGATATGGGAATGGTGACTGTGTGAATAAACAAACATTGAAAATCTGAAGTCCTTCCTCAAGCAATAAATATTCACTGATCTGGCTAAAGCACTGTTTATTCTCTGTACAATTTGAGTCTGTCTCTATTTGCAGAGAAATTCCTTCCAATATTTTTCCTGATCAGTTGTTGGATGGAGGCTGGGTCAGCTTTCAAAGCACTTGTCTTATAATATGCATCAGGTTACCCTGAGGTAAAATGGAAACCTTAGATGTTACTCCTGTAAATAAATGTTTACATAATACATGGCACTTCTCAGCATTTCATGTCTACAAAAAAAGGTCACTTTTGACATCAGTAACCTTTAGAGAGTGATGGCTTTGCCGTACAGGTAAAGGAAGTTACTGGGCACTGCACATTCATTCACTAGATCAAGAAGGTAGGTAGGAGTGGTTAGATGTTACTGCTTATACCTCCAGAAACTTGGCATTTTAAGCTTTAAAGGCAAGATTTGGGTTTAAGGCATGGGTCCTGTAACCAGCACATGCCCAATTTTGCTCATGTGAGTAATTCTGTTGAATTACCTGACACTAGTCATGTATGAAAAGCCAAGTCTGTAACGTATGTGTTTGTGGCATCACGGCCTCAATTTTTCACTCAATTCTTCAAAAGTTTATAAATTAAAAGCTTCCTGTAAAGCATTCATGGTAACAAAAGATAATGGTTTTATCTCTCTTTAGTTTTGCTACTTTTGTGTCAAAACACTTGTCCAGCACCAAACATAAAAATATTACCTTCCTATAAAACAGCAACAAAACCATTATGGTGTCAATAGATTAAGGATTTCTCCCTGAACTTAACCCAGAAGATGTGTAGCAGAACAGGGAGCATGGTGTTCTGCTTTGGAAGCCATTGTAGAGGACAAGCAACATCTGAACTCTTGGGATTGTTTGATTGTGGGACCAGAGCCTATGAACAGGTGTGTGGAACTGGAGAGCCTGATGATAAATCTATTTTTGCTATTTATGTATTTAAAATATTGGCAAAACCTGTATATTTTCAGACACTGAAAAAAATGAAGTAGGAGCTATGATGCTGCAGCCTTCTGCCTTCATGTAGTACTTAAGTTTTATCCAAAGATCATACAGACTTAATAGTATGAGTAATTAGCCCCACCTACGCCGGTGACAAGACTACCTGACTTTTAAGGTGCATTGCATTTTTGAATGCTCAATTCCTTCTTCACTTCCCTGTGCATCTGTCTCATTCCTCCCCTCCAGTTTAGCGATAAGAGTTTGTTAAATAACTCTGTGCTATTTATTGTTTTTTAAAAGGCTCGTTGCTATTGCGATGTCTGGGTACCCCTCCTAGCATGACCCGCGTTACCGCCGGAGCACAATCACGAAACCTTGTTTACAGCCACCCGGGTTGGTCGGATTTTCTTTGGGGGGCATTATTTTGGTATTTAATATTTTCCCCCTCTGTGGCCATCCAATTGTCTTGCATGTCCCCGCTGCTTCCCGTGTAATGTTAATAAGCCCTCGGGAGCACACAGTGCGCTCTTTGTTCGTGCCGGGGAAAGGGGGGGGGCGGGATGCGGGAGTCGCGCCGCAGAGGCAGCGGCGAGCGGGGGCGGCCGGGGTCTCCTCGTTGCCCTTCCCCGCCGAGCCCCTGCCCGGGGGAGCACTCCCAGGCCGCTGTGTGAGGCAGGGCTGGAGTTCGGGGTGTCGCCGGGGCTGGCGGCTGCAGGTGGCTCGCGGTGACAGCTGTGTCACATGATGGCTGTCAGCGCGGGCTCTGCCACCCGCGCTCCCGGGCTCCGCCAAGAGCATCCCGCCGCTCCCAGGAGTGTGAGGGCTGGGGGTGCCGGCTGGAAGCAGGCCGCCGTGCTTCGCCCCGCCGTTACCCGGTGAGCGGGCTGGATTCCCGGCGACCGCCGCTCGGAGGTGCCGGACGGCGGCCCCGGCTGCCTGGGGACTCGGGTCATGAGACTGAGCCGGGAGCGCGGTGGTGGAGAGCAGCAGGATGGATGGCACTGACAGGTCCGTGAATTACACTGATCTTCTCCGCAGCAAAGCCTAGAAGAGACAAAGGAGCGGGGAAGACGGGCGCTCTTTCCTCGAGCAGGAATCCCAGGCTGTGCAGAATGGAGGGACAGGATTTGGGTTATGAAACTCCAGGGCAGCGCGAACGCAGGCTGGTGCAAACCCCGACACTACTGTCCTTAAGGTGGTTTTTGTGCTCCTGTTGCTAGGATTAGGCCTTTTGCATTGCAGCATGGAGAGTCTTTTGTTTGAGTTAAATTCAGACCTCTTGATATGTCACCTGACAGTCTTGTGGTTTTGGATGAATATGGCTCATTGCTATTATTAACCTGACTTGGCAGCCGGGCACAACAGGAGTTTATAGGGATTTTGAAAAGTGGAACTGCTCGGGGGACAAAGATGCTTCCCAGGTACGGTCACTGCACAGTTCTTGAGATTATTTTAATTATTTGAAAACTTATTTATTTTCTCAGTGATGAACTTCTTTTCCAGAGATGTGAATCTTCTAGAGGTTTATTTTTTTTATGATTCTTACTATAATTTTATGCTAAATGGCACTTTTTTTTTTTTGCCTGAATTGATTCTGTCTTGTGATTTTGCAAAAGGAAGTGCAGTCTGCTTGAATAATGTAATTTTGTTCAGTGCTAGTGAATTTAACTGAAAGGAGCTGTGTCTCATTTGTGTGTGATTTTAATTAAAACATATTTCAAAAGAGCATGAAACTTGTGTTTGTATGTGCAAATATTTGCATGCATACGTGTACCTAAATCAACTAAAACCTGAATAGGTGCTTTCTGAAATTACTTAAGTGAAGTAGTCCCAAAAATATTTTATGAAATTACTAATACTGATCGTAAATTCTGAAGGTGCGTGAATTGCAAAGTTATTCAACATACTACACGTCTTTAACAAAACCTTCCCACCTATTTATTTTCCATATAACACTCCAGATTGTGATTAATGTGTTGACTAGGCTGCACCTAACCTGTAAATATTATGTCTTTTTGCTTGTGGAAAAGCATCTTGCTCATGTATTAGACTTTAGAGTGTAAATTTGGTATCTTAATGAGAGTCAAGTGACTAGGTAGAAGGGGAAAAAAAATTGAAAACAAACTAAAGTCAGCTTTGTATACAGATAAAGAATTGGCCAGAGCCAGGGAGCTTGGCAGGCAGTTGAAGTTCAGGTCCAAGTTTGTTATACCTGTGAGATACCTGGCTGACGCACTTTGTTCCTGGTGTACAGTATGTACTTAGCATAAGCAGCACAGGTTTCCTGGAGCTCAAGAAGTGCAGCTATTCCAGGTGAGGATTGCTAAGCTGGTAAATGGATGAGACAGACTTAGAGATGGAGCAGGGAGCTGACCTCCACAGTGCTGCAGTGCCTGTGGACATGCCACCATCTTTCAAGAGATGAAAAGCGGGGGCTTGGATTTATTTTTTTGTATTTTAAAGAAACATTATTTCCATGGGATAAACCTGAAACATGTCACCACTGCAAGCAGTCAAGGATGGTTGTCCCTGAGATGATCCACCATCTGTCTATTCTTCCACGCTACCCAGAACCCAGGTCCTGTGACTTCTGCGAAACCCCGGCTGAGGTCACCGTGGCAGAGGGCAGAGTCACCCGGGACGCTGGGTGAGCTCCTTCGCAATCCACCCTCACGGGCTCCCTCCTGCCCTGGCTGAGGCACAGATGCTGCGTTTCTGTGCAGAATCAGCAAGTGCTCACCACCACAGTCACATAGCCCTGACGTGACCTCAGCTCTTGTAAAGACAATTATCATGCAAAATTTTTTCTAAGTATAGGCTCCATGGTTTCTCTGCTTTAGAGATCTTTCTTCCTCCTTGCAGCGTTATGGTTGTGTTATGTCACCAGCACTTAAATGGAATCTCTCTCTTAAATGGCCAGCTTTGCATATCAGCCATGCAGCCTGGATCATCCTTGTCATGTGAATCCTGAGAAAGTTCTTTTGTGTTTCAGGTGCTATTGTTAAAAAAAATAAAAAACCTGCCCATGCCTCTAAAAGAAGATGGTCTTCCAAAGCTGCAAGCATCATTAACACACATTACAGTTCTGTGTTCATTGCTTCCAAATTAGGTGTGATCTTTCAGAATGTTCTGTGCAGCTGGTTATGTACAATAATGGTCAAATAATAAACTAATTACTGAAATGCAGTAAGAAGGTATTAAAGTATGTACAAGACCCTCCCTATCAATCCTATATATTTGACTTTTGTTGTATCTTCTCAAAGACAAAAGAAAAAATATCCATTAACAGATAATAGAAATCTGCAGAGGAGTTTGGGCAGGAGAAGGGAATTCCTGGCTGGAAAAGGCATCTCAAGGCTGAGAGGAGTATGATGGGATGGTTGGACTAGGCAAAGGCTATTTTCCTTCTGGACTTGATCACTCTTCGCCGCAGCAAAGCAAGTGCATGATCACATATACTGGGCTGTGTAGGTACAGGTGAACATGCTGCGATGTGGATGTACATCTCCAAGGAATGTGGAGATAATCTGAAATCCCAGTGCACTCAGCAGAGCAGTCTTGTATTTACGACGTCAGCTCTTCAGGACAGACACAGCCTCCATCAAGCACTTGTGTAGAAGTTGGCTAGGTCTAAGCACCACTGCAACAAGGATAATACTTGGAGAATCATCTGCAGGAGCTGGAGATAAGCCCTGGAATCCCTGTGCCTCTGTTCTGATGCTCATCTAGCAGGAGTGAAGGAAGATGTTTTCCGCCAGAGCCTGCGAGGGGAGCATGGGGCAAGGTGGACCTGTCTGCTCTGCCAGGCTGTTCCTGTCACCCTTTAAAAAGGTGCTAACATGAAAACCATGCAGAACAGATAAGCTGGCATAAACTATAAATATCATTTGCGCAGATGCATTTAAAAATAGTTCCAAGTGATTCATCACCAGGCAATTTTTATAACTATGGGTAACATGATGTAGGAAAACAATAGTTTGACTGATAATTTCAACTTACTTTTTACATGTTTAGTCCTATTCTGCTTTTGAGCAACTTTACTTTTTAGAAAACAGTTCCTACCTGCTTAATATCTTGATCAGTTTGCTTCAGTTGCTTTAAGATTTTTCAAAAGTATCTGTTTTTATTAAAAAGTAATCAGATACTATCTAAGCCATGTTAATATAAAACAGTTTTAAAAGTAAAGTCTCAGCCAGGAGGAAAATAATACTAAGCTAAATATTTAATATAATGAAGAAGTGTTGTTCGTGTTCTAAGTGGGAACGAGGAGGAAGGAATGTACTTGGATTCAAATATAGGGGAAGATCCTGTATTTTAATTGATGGAATGGTAATGAAGGATTTCTGTGTCTGTTGTTTCATCTATTCGAACTTGCACAGAGTGAAATAATACCAATTTACAGCCATTCAGTTCTTTCTGAGAAATGTTGTTGGCGGTAATAAACTCCAGGAATTGAATACACGAGAAAATTCATCCTTGGAGAGCAGTTGGAATTCTGGATTGCTATGAATCTCCATAGTAGAAGTGTCAGGAAACATGTAGCTTACATTTGTAAATGTAAGCTACATGTAATATTCTTAGTGATTGAAGGTTAAAAAGGCAGGAAAGCAGAAAGGATGAAAAAAGGAAAGAGCTGAACAACAGTAGAGCTTAAGTGTGAATATGCATTAAAATACCATTTTTCAGACCTTGATCTCATTGTTGCTAGTTTCGAATAATTCCATCATTAATCATATGGAATTTCCCCTTTCTCTCCCAAATAATTCCTTTTCTTTTGCACTCTGTACTTGCATGAGTGTCTGTGCAGAGGCATTGGATCAGATGCCCTCCAGAAGTCCCTTCCAACCTCAACCGGTCTGTCATGGTGTGAGAGCTGGGTTTGTTTCGTTTCTGAAACATCCCATACAGCATTTACGCATCAACGAATTTCTATCCCATACTGGTATTTTTAAGCATCTCATTCTAGAGGAATCCCCACTTGTGTAGTGGAGATCTCCACAGGAGCAGTGTACTGCTCACAAGGAATTTGTTTATCACTAGTTTTTCTCCCTGCCTGAACCCACAGCACTGTGTGGCAAAGTCACTAACAGTTCCACTGGGGAAAGATATTTGGGGTTTTCTGGGTGATAGTGGTTTTTATGTTTATTTTTTTTTTTGTCCTGGGTTTATTTTGGGGGTTTTTTTTTTGTCAGTTTCAAGGAAAGATCAAAGTGGCAGATAGGTCATGCAGGAAGAAGTCCTCATTAAGAAACTGTCATTTCCAGAGCAGTGTGGGAGATGTAGACTCACCTTTCATTAACATTGCTAGAACATTTGATTCTACATCTCCTGGTTTTCCTGTAAGAATCTCAAGAAAACATCAGTTAAATGTCAAAGTTAGTTTCCATTTATAAACAGAACTAATTATATTCGGAAGATCTAGGTCAGTTTTCATCTGCCTGAAGAGGAGCACTGGAGTGCTGCCCTGTTATATTTGTTTTGAGAATGCCTCTTGCATGCAGGAATTTTACGTTTCTGGGGATAATCTATTCAGATATTAAGCTTAACGGTATTTTAAATCTGCTAACAACAAAAGCAAAGCTCCGTGTCCTGCTTCCCTCTCACTTGTGGGGGTGAATTGGAGGTGCCAGGCTGCCTCTGTTTACTGTCTGTCTGAATGAACTTTCCCCCAGCTCTCTGAAAGGCTCTTCTGGTTTGGGAAGTGGTCCACTATTGCCAGGGAATGTTTTTGCAAGGCTGAAATGTGCTTAAGGATGCTATTATGTAACAGAGATAACGATTCTTTGGAATTATCACTAATTTTGATGGATAATAGCTACGAAATGCTTGTCTAGAGAAAGTTAAAATGTCATGTGAAGAAGCTGAGAAGTAAACAAGCTCTTGTTACCTTGATCAAATATGTTTCTGAATACAGCAAGAGTTTTATATTTAGCTTTCTCTCCTCTTAGTCTGTAATCTGCTCTTGGAGCTTTTTATAAGTAGACTTTCCTAAGATCTGGAACAGCTACTGCCCTTCTTTGCCAGTAATTTCAAAGTCAAATATCAAAAGTACTAGGTAATGGAAGACATGCATTTGTCTGAGTGTGAAGGAAATTCAAACGTGTTGCAAGGGTGGAGCAAGTGATAGCACCCTTTTGGCAAGCAATTTGTTGTTATTGTCACCAGTTTCTTTACAGGAACCACAGTGGCCTATCTGGAAAAAATGTTCGTTTCTGGACTTCTACTGATTTCTCCTAAATACATGGAGGCTGTTCTTCCAGGAAGCCAGATTATCCAGTGGTCCTCCTCACTTACAGCCGAAGTCATGCTCTTACCAGTTACCATCCCCAACTCTAGTGCCTTTGAACCTCTCAGTTGGTAACACCCCAGGCATGAGTTAAACTATGGATTTTGTTTTCTTGCATTTTCTGAAATGCAAGATGGGGCTCATTAGGAGACCCTCCAGTAAGTGTAATTTTGGCTCCGAGTTTGTCACTTTGCTTGGGTTTTGGTATAGAATTTGCTCAGTTTGGTGTCTGCATTTCGTGTGGGCATTTCACTTTGAGGGTAACACTTGGTTTTAGGTGCCCAAATGCGAGGATGTGTGGCTCTTTGCTCCGAAATCTATACAAGAAGTTATTTCAGCTCAAGTTGCTCAAGATTTTCTTTCTTGTAGTAAGTTGATTTGGACATTTGTTGCACACCATCTTCTCTGCAGCTTCTGTTTTTCTTTCCTGTTGCTAAATGGTGGGGATGGGCGGATTAGGAAATAGATTTCCTCTCAGGAGAGTCTGTTACTGTATGTCTTAATGCTTAGTTTCACCTCATTGGGACTACACTAATTGTAAAACTTGTGTACATATACTGGACAGCCTTAAAAACTTCTGATAGGCAGTGATGGCATTAGTGATCAAATGGATTTTCTGCTGTTCCAGGTCTTGTTGAGTCACAATTCATCATTATCGCATTGGTCATATAAAGTGTGGGTGCCATGCAGGAAACCCTTTGGGTGCTGAGTTAGAGGAGAAGAAAATTTACTGTTGTCTTGGAGTCTAACATGCCAGGTTTACTTTAACCCATGTTATGGGTGTCTTTTTGATGAAATAAATATACAGCTTCTCTACAAATTGGGACTCTGTATCCTTCATTAATGGCTGGAAAGTTCCAGCACCTTGTTTGTAGTTTCTTGGGGTTCATGCTAACACTGCTTGCCTAAAAGCCAAGGATAAGGAAGACAGAATTTCATTTGATCTAGGAAATGGCTTATAAACTAGCTGAAAGATGATTGCTGGCTGGTTTCATGGGTACAGCAGGTGTCTTGTTTCCTATCTTCCAAGAACTGAGATGCTATCAGTGAAAATGGATTCCCAAGCCAGTGGATGACAATGCTTGCTGGGCTTTAAAGTGGTGACTGGCTTTTTAAAATGGAAATTTAAGATGATGGCTACAAAGCACCCTTAAAGGCAAGATTATGCAATGGTTTCCAAGGCTGATCTCTGAAAGATCTCCCTTTCAGAGCTCCTCTGGCATTGTGGCACAAGGGAAGGCTGAGGCTCAGGAAAGCTCCTTCCCTTGGAAAGTTTGGGAATAGGTGTGTTAGGACTGCTGTGTGTGGTTTGCTGACCATGGCCTTGAGTCACAGTGGCTTATGTGGAGAGAACCAGGTGATTCTCCCAAGCCACCCTGTGATTATTCGTCTTGGGGTTTTTTTGTCTTTAAATACAAAAACTGAGTTCTTCTATGACATTGATTTTAAATAGCTGGAACTTAAAGAAAACAACACAAGACAGAACGCAAGATCTATTAATGCTGCATACATCATTTTGGGCAGTTGTAGAGTATTGGTGCAATTTATGACAGTCTAATTTGGCACGTGTAGGGGAAAGAAAACATGGGCGTAATTCTGGCTACAGGATCAAAGGGTTTGATGAAATGGCATTGAATTCACTTGACTTTATGTTTTAATCAAGTTATATATACTGATAATGTAGAAAGAACAGTGTAACAAAGAGTTGTAGTAATTGATCCTTCTGCTCTTTTTTTTAATTAAAGCTGGCCTTTGTCAGAGTTTGACCCAAGTCAGATCCGACTGATCGTGTATCAGGACTGTGAAAGAAGAGGACGGAATGTCTTATTTGACTCCAGTGCTAAAAGAAAAATAGAGGATGTTTCAGTGTCGGTGAGTATTTTGCTAATTTACACGTTTATAGTCTGTATTTTTTTCAAATGGCCAGATTGATAAATTGCATGTGTTTTGTTTTATTCGCATTGATATTTAAATGCCTGTTATATGCAGGGCTATATTTAAATGCCTGTTAAGTTGCAAATTATTCAGGCTTCAGTAGTTTCACTCTTACCAGCTTTAAATACTATAGTGATCTCTTTATTCTGGGGCTTACCTGCTTTCTGCTCTTTCAGTGAGAAGGATTCCTTCGCAGGGCTGCAGCAGGCAATGCTGGAGGTTGAAGCAGAGCATGAACTGGGATTTATTGATCTGGTTTTATGCCATGGTGGGGTCTGCATTCTTAATCAGAAGGTCCCCCCAGCCCCATGTCCTCTTGTGTCCTGTTTGCTTAGCTTTTGCCAGTTGTTGTTTGTATGCTTTGCTGACAGTTTTTTTAGATGAAGTTACTTGAAAACTCCGTTTTTCCTTTTGGCATAGTTTGCATGGTAATCTATTAATTGCAACTGTAATGGATGTGGTCAGATGAGGATACTTCCTTCTAAGGGCTCTGGCCAGAAGATTATTTTCTGGCCACAATGCTAATGAAAGTGGTGGTGTGAGGCTGGACAACTTACTTCGCTGCTTTAAACTTCCTTTTCACCATCTCTAAAAACATTCACAAACCCTTTTAAGCTCTGCAAATAGAAAGCATGATGTGAATTGAAATTAGTGATTCCAGCTGCTTTTACCTGTAGGACTTACTGAGGTCTTTCTGTAAGTAGGAGTGCACAGAATAACATGCTGTCCTGAAGCCCTGGTTTTCCTGTTGAGCATAAGACTACAGTTAGAAGATTTTTCATCCAGCTTTCCAAACTCTTCCAGCCTGTTGCTGAGAGCTACCAGCCAGATGCTCCTAACCCTCATTCCAAGTGCTGTCTGAGTCCAATATCCAAACCTCTGGAGTCCATGTCTTACCAGGCACAAACTTCCAGGCTTCTCCATTGCTTACTCCAGTGCTTTTATAGCCATGAATCAAGATCCCAATTTCCTAGTTTCTGTAGAGAATTTGTGAAGTAAAGCAAGTTTCACATATGTTGAAAAAATGCATCTTTCTTTTTTATTTAGACTTGTTAGAATGGTTTTATTAGTTTCTGTTCTTCCTGGTGTTCTTGCAAGGAAAACAGGTTTTTAAAGACAGGAGAGCTTCAGAAGTGGTTTATTGGTATGAATTGCTGGCTGTGCTTATCACTATTACTTCATTAATTATGAAGTATTACTTCATTAATAAATATGTACAGTATAAATCCTCTTGCCAGATTTAAATTAATTTCCTGAAAGCCTAGAACCTCTTTAAGGTAGATGTGTACTGGCACACTGAACTTGCAAACTTAACTGTTTTGGGTTACTTCAGAAAGCTCATGGACTGTGGCAGCTCAACAGGAAGAGGATAAATGGCTGGTAATGGAGCTGATATGGTTCCATATTTCAGCTCACCTTTTTCTTTGCTAATGGGGAGAGAAACAGCTGTAGTCACCACCTCTGCATGAGACTAGTGTAGGAAAACTGTTTCCAGGGCATTTGAAATACCCAGAAGTCACCTCCAGGAACTTGATACATTTATTTTTCGTAGTATTAGGATTCTTTGAAAGAGGATGTATTGAAACATTTGCTTGCCATGTACATGCCTTCTGCAGCACTCAGATAATGTCATGTCAGGCAAAACGTCTCTCGTGAAACAAAAATTTGCAGGTAAAAACATGCATGAGAGTCCTCAGCTTGGCTTGTTGTGAGCTCAGTACAGGCTTGTGCAGTTAGCAGGACATGCTGGCCATTTTCAAGGAATTGCATTGTTCATTTCTCTAGCTCTTTATCATGATTTTCATTAGCAAAGGCACACCCTGCCTATACAAAGCAAGATCTTGGCTCTAAGCACATTCCAAGGCACTTTTGCCCTTTTGCAGCCAGCCATGTGTGGGCTGGGCACTCTCCCTTCTGAAAGGATATCTGTTCAGCACCCCACAAAAAGCAAGGCTTTCTGCGTCTCTTTCCCCTCACCCCCCATTTCCTAACATGACTTATACCTCTGGATTTACGAATAACACCAGGGGAGAGATCTGCAAGAGTGCCTGGCTGTGGCCAGACTGTTCTGGTTCAAGTCAAATCAGTCTAACAAGGAGAACCAAGAGGGTTTCACTTTACTTGATGGTGCTATGCTCTTCAATTCCCATTTTCTGTTGTTTATGCGATATGAAAGCAATTATAATTTAAGAGTTGTATGCCTGCAGCAAGGTGAGATGTATTTTGGTCTGTTTTGTATATATAGTCTCTATATATGTCAAGAGTTGTGTGTGGTGGGCCAAGGTTGAATATGGCTCAGGCATTTGAATTCTGTAAGGGAAGGTATGGTCATAAAATTTAAGGAGCATCAGAGAAAACCTTTGCAGACGCAGATGTTTCAAGAAATAAAACAGTAAACTCTGGCTTTTGGGGGAGTGAAAACTGCTGAATTTGTGCTCACATCAGACTAGACTCTCATTAGTAAAGCATTGCTAGGGTCGTCTTACCCATGAGGGAAATGTGGCTATGACACAAATAAGGACTTTGTGTTTTCATTGGATATTAAATCAGCCTCGTCATGTCTTCAGTGAAGCTAAATATTAAATAGACAAGAATTTGGGGAGGGTTTTGCACAGTGGGACACTGAAGGCAGTCTAGAGTTTGCAGTGTGGCCATTACAATATTTTAATTGCTCAGGAGAAGTTGTGTTTTCTGCAGGTCTTGGTAGAGTTAAACTTGGCGAGGGAAGCTGAGCACTAGTCTGGTGACTGGAGGGCTGGCGGCTATTCCCAACACTGGGAATGTTGGCCCAAGGCTGTGCCAGGCGGAGATCCGCCTCAGCCAGCTGTGGGCACTTTGCATGTGGGAGGCAGAGAGATACCCTTTGTCAGTCCTATACCTTTTTTGGTGCTGAGTAGGAGAGGTCCTTCCCCAGCTTTCCAGGGGATGGGCTATTGATCAGCTGGGCTCTGGAAGCAGACGGGAAAGGCTGCTGCCTCCCAAGCATCATAAAATTGGGTGTCTGAGTTCTGCCAGGATATCCCAGAAGAGAGTGACTGCCCCTTCCAGCCCTAGGCCATGAGCAAATGCATCAGAGCAGGCATTTGCACATCAAATGTACCAGGGCAGCATGTGGTGTGAGGAAGAGGCATTACTGACGCCTTTACTGAACAGCCTCTGTCCCCACCCAAGCATCCACATCCCTTGGATTTTTGGGTATCAAAGAACTTCTATGGGCTAGCTTGTGGGTTTGAGCCACGGTCTCCTCTAGGGAGCTTTTTTTTTTGTTCCTCATACCAGTAAGTGTCTAGTTTCTAATGAGACTGTGTTACTTGATGTGCAGGTGATAGTGTTTCAACCCATGTCTGGTTTCTGCTGTTAGACTCTTTTCTGTGCTTGTTTGATCCTTTTGCTCTGACACCTCCTCTCCTGCTCTCTGCTCCCGGTGCCACCAGCCCCGCTCTCCTCCCTGTGCTGTGGGCCATACTGAGTTCCTGAGCCAGGAGCTGTGTGTGAACAGCTTTTTTTCTGTTTTGAAGTGTGCTCCTCAAAAAGCCGTGGTACCAGGCCTGCTTTGAATTTCAAGTAAGCACAACAAGCAGCTCCCTTTGCTCCTTAAGGTGCAGCAGCCAGGTGGCCTGGACAGGGCTGGGCTGTCAGCCTCGGCTCTGCCTTTCTCCGTGCTTGGCTTCCCAACCTTGACACTGCATCCACGCTCAGCTCACGCTGAGATTGGCTTGTGTTTTACTGTGTGGTGGAGGAGCTATATCCCCGTAAATGCCAGTGTGCAAAGGCCAGCTCAAGTATGAGGAGTTTGCTTCCAAGGGCCAGCAATTGATTGGGATAAGGATGCCATAGGAATGGTGCCATGAGGAAGGAGTGGGGAATAAACTAAAGAAGAAGCTGAAAAAGGGAACCTTGGATCATGGCTTCCTGTGGAGCAGGCAGAGTGAGTTCAGGGACAGGGATTAACTGCTTTCATTTTACTGCTCATTTTCCTTTTTGTGTTGTCCCCTGGAGATTTATGACAAGACAGTGGTTAACATTGGGGATCTGTCTGGAGAGAGATGCTGATGGACGTGTAAGAGCTAGAAGATTTCCTAAGTCTAAAGATCAGCCTAGAGGAAGGTTTGAAGTCCAGGGAGGAAGGAGGGGTGTCAAGGGACCATGAGGAAGAGAAGGGAGGGAAAAAAATGAAGGACCCAAACTGTGTACTGTGCTGAGTGGGGATCTAGAATTTGGGCATGTGGGAGGAAAAGGGGAAAGACAAGGAATCAGAGAAGGGCAGTGACTTGTTGCCAGGACGCAGAGGCAGAAGGTTTTCAGAAACAGCATTTGTTTTAGTTTTCTGAAGAAATGAAAGAGAAAGAGATACCTGGGATGCAGAATTTGAGATGAAGAGGTACAACTGAGAGCTTTAATTTGGGGAATGGAAAGTTCACTTCTTCCACTAGTTGTCTATATCTTCGGAATAATTTCACTAAAAGGTTGTATGATATTTGATATCCTTCGGCGGCAATTTCTTTTACTCCAAATGTCATATTTATCCCAAAGCAGAGAAATGGCATGCTGTTTGAAATAAGCCAGGATTAGCCACGTGTTCTAATATACTTCAGCACTGGATAAATGTTGAACAGCAAATTGCTTTGAGGGATTAGTAATTGGATAGTGAGCCTTTTGCTTTTAGGTGAGTTGTGTGAAATGGAGACTCTGGACTCTGTCTGGCTCTCAAGACAGGTTTTCAGTGAGCCAGGCTGAGCAGATGGATAAAGCTATAAGCACAGAGATCAAGTCCCACCTTCTTAACTCTGCTTATTCTCTCTAAACAGACATGGAAAAATACTAGTGGAGTGGGGGAGCACAGGGTTGTCTAGACTTCTTTCACTGACCTCTGAATAATAGAGGAGCTCAACAACTCTAGAAATAAAAGGAGATTTCAGCATTTGACAGCTGCATTGTAAGATGTTTTTTTGCATCAGCGCTTGAAGGGGAGGAATGCGTGCCCATTCAGGTTACTCCCATGTCCTAGGTGGATACATACATTTAATTGCACATAAAGACCAACTCATATTAATACAGCAAAAGAGTTAATTTATCCGTTTTGGATTTTTTATTTTTTTTCTGGAAAATCTGTTTTGAAAATGAACTGAGCTCTTGAAGAGTAGCAACTTTGCTTGGAAGTAGAGATTTCTCTATCACTGCCACCACAGTGGTATTTGAGTACCTGCTGTTGCAAAGAGGTAAAAAAGAGTAAAGCATATGATGACATTTCTCTTCCCTTCTGTCACTCACTCACAGCCCTAACACACCTACACACGGTCTGATTTAGTTCAACACACCAGGTTCCTTTCAACGTTCTTGTTATCCCCAAAGCAAAACCTGCCCAGTAGAAATTCCTCTTCCTATTCACAGCACTGGGCATGTTTTTACCACTTGCTGAGGAGAATAGAGACCTTGTGGCAAAGAGATAAAGGTCTTTGTTGACAGATACAGTGAAAAGAGACTCCAGAAGAGGAACGGAGGAAGGAAACGACTTTGTACCCTGTTGTACTATAAAGACGTTTTACTCTAAGTTTTCTTCAGAACTACCTGATACGTCTCCAAGACTTTCAGCAAACGATGACCTCTAATGTCAGAACTGGGACTGCCAGAAGTCTTTGGAGCTGGGTGGTATCTGCAGTGAGCTGGCAGGGAGAGAACAGAGTGTGACCCCAGCGGGGAGAGCAGTGTGGCAGCCAGGAGTGGAGCTGCCTGCGGCATCCTTCCAGCAGATGTTCTGCTTTCCAGCAAGAACGGGCATTTCAGAGCACTCCAGCACCACCCTGCCCAGGGATCAGATTTGACACAACTGTGTCTTATTGGGAAGAAAATTCACAGCTTTGAAACTTTCCCTTGTACAGTTCTTAAATAATTAGGTTACTTTTTTATTTTTGGAAACCTGGCTTGAATATCTTTGGAATATTATATGGGAATGTAAGTAATCCCACCCATTTGATGCATAATATCTTGAGATTTGTAGCATCTAAAATTTTGTTGACATTTGGAGTCAGAAATTGCAGAGGAGAGGGTCACTGCAAGTACTTGATCTGATTGTCCAGCAAGTTCTTAAACACATACTGAGCTTGTGAAAGAGCAAAGACCAAAATTCATCAGTGATCTGCATTTTAGAAGGATTTACTGTTCACAAGGTTCTGAAGAGTGGGAGCTGAAAGATCCTGACCTCATTTAAAGACTCCTTGCAGGAGTTTTGGTTCATTAAACTCCACTGCAAAGACCAAACAGCCATTTTCATGGTTTGCTATTTAAATTAGGTAACTGTTACTTCAAGTTACCAGACTCCCCAGTGGATCTGGGAAAAGCTGCTGTGCAGAAAAATGCAGTGATAAGGAGAAGAAATTATTTTATTAAGAAGAAAATAATTAATTTGCAAACTCAGCCTATTCTTTTTAATACACAATTTTTTTTCTCTTGTAAAGTCAGTAAATGCATTTCTACAGTCTCAAGGAAGCTTAGTTATAATTGTAACATTTTAGAAGGAACTTTCAACATCTAATGGAAAATGCAAGCTGAAATGTGGTTTGTCTGCAATAGCTGCTGTAACCCTGTGGATTGTGTGTGGTTTTATCACATGATGCTTGCCTAGCCTAGGACATTGTTGTTTGTGTCAAAGATAAAATGCAATTCTAGTTCACGAGTTCCTACTGAAGTCATATGATGATCATTCACATGTTCCAGCCGTTGTGCACTGTGCTCAAGCCACAGATTCTCAGTAGCCATTAGCAAATCTACATATTGCAGGATTTCCATGTTCTCACCAGTATCGAAAGGAGGGGACACTGCTGTGTGTCAGGAAAGCACAGGGCTCAGGGAAACTGAACACTTCCCTCCCCTCTGCCACGGAATTACTTATTTTTCTGCACATTTTTCCTTGAGGCTTTCTGTGGCAGCAGCTCTCTAAGGGAGCAACAGTGCAGGCTGCCACGTGGGGCTTTATAATCCTGGACATTTTTTGCTGCTTTATTAAATCTCACCCACAGTTAGGGTCAAATTAAAGTCATCTGTCCCTAAAAAAGTAGCCTGGACGATATGGGACAGAGGCATGGGATTCCCATCCCTCCCCAGCAGTAAGGCCAGTCATCTTTTTGTACAGTTATTGCTGATTATTGAGCAGTCATGGAGTTACTACCGTGTGCCTTTGCTGTTTCACACTTTTCTTTATGCCATTTCCTTAAAGACTGAGACATGCTCATGTGTTTGGATGAAGGGGGAGCTTGTGGCAGAGATGAAGCTGTGACATACAACAGCACTTCTGTGTTCCCATCTGTCCCTTGAACCTTGCTTTCAGCAGGGTTTACTTCCAGCTTGCTTCTGCTGGTTTGGTGATTGTGTAGGAAATGGTAATTAAGGAAGTCTTAGGGCAGAGTTAGTGTGGAATTTTGAGCAGTGTAGACTATTTCTGTCTCCTAGTGCTGCCCACCAGCAGATGTAAATAATGCCAACCTTACGTGGGTGTGCTAAAGTGTAATGAGTGTGTGAAAAATACATTGAGAGCTTTAGGTGAGGAGGGTTGGCAATGCCAATGCTGGTGTAAACAGCATTAACTTTTGGATGCTGATTCTGCTTGAGATGCTGGGATTCACAAGGGGAACCACAAATGGTTTTAAATAGTGAATGAAACATAGTGGAGCATTTCCAATGCTAGTGATTGATAATTCTGTGTGTGTGGAGTGGACACAGGTCCTGCTCATCCTGTACATCAGTTCCAACTCCATATAGGCCCTCTAAACTCTCTTCTCTGCTGTGCATTCTGTCTGAATCTCTGTCAGAATTTACCTTTTGGGTTGATTCTCCATCATTTTGTGAGACTTTTCCGGCTTCTCTGTAACACCGTGTTTTTCACCTTTGTCATTTTCAGCCTCACAATTCCCTCATGCAGAAAACGTAAGGAATGTGTCACCTTGGTGCCACTCTTCAGAAGGACTAGGGGGGCTTAGACACAGCTAGGGAGAGATATGTGAAAAACAGAATCTTTTCTCTCCACTTGCCCTTGTTACGTGAATCTCCTGAATTCTGTGCTATTCTTGCTTGATAATTTATAGTGCGTTGCTCCTTCCCTGTGTGCCCCTCACAGTCCTGTGTCACCTCCACTCCGGCAGGCACAGGGAGCAAGGTGGACATTGCCATCCTTCCTTTAAATGCTTTGGCACCATCCTGTCTCTTAATCCTGGGTCTAAAAAAGTCTACTTAGGAAGATGGAGTTGGAATGACCTGTTGGCTCGTGGCTAATTGAAAGTAAAAGAGCTCAGCTTTCCTTAGGACAGCCAGGCTGCAAGAGACATGGGTATATGTTCTATTACCTATTTTCCTGGAGCTAGAGCCTCTTAGCTGTAAAGTATCTTACCAAAACAGGTAAGTACAATGCTGCTAGCAGTAGTTTCAGGTCATGGGTCTTAGTGTGTCACATGTATTGTCTTTATTTAAGAAACTCTGCAGTGATGCTCAAGTGAGAGTTTTCGGCAAATGTTGCCAACTAAAGCCTGGAGGAGACAGCTCTTCTTCCTTGGATAGTTCAATCAATTCATCCTCTTCGTTCTCTGATCCGAAAGAACAATGCCCAAAATACCAGGTGAGTCACTTTTCTTTTTTTCTTTTTGATTTTTTTTTTTTTTTTTTTGCATAACCCAAATCAAATACTAACAGCAGGTGAGATAGAATTGCTTTTAAATGTTTGAAATGAGAGACTGGTGGTAGAGAGCAGTTTTCGGTCAGAACCAAGACTTTGATTCTGACTCAGGAATGTTTAACACTGTAGCTTTGGGTATTATGAAGTCTAAAACCAACCAGCTGGTTCTCTTGGGATGTGTCTTAAATGGCAGCAATTTCTCCAGGGCATTTGTTCCATCTTGTGACTCAGGTGATAACACTCATTCAGTGTAATCAGACTCAGCACAAATATCTTATCTTGGTGTAGATGAAGTAGTTTATTTTACCTTATTGCCAAATGCCAGAAAAATAACAGAGAGACACATTGTCAATAGGGACAATGTCTGTGTAACAGCTCTATAACAAGGGTTTCAGTGCACTTGAGTTCCATTTTACATAAGAGATTTTGGCCATGAGAGTAGCTAGAGTCATCTGACATGGATATATTTCTATCATCTCTCCTTCCATGGATCACAAGTGTTTTATATTAAGCCACCCTAAAATAGAACTAAGCCCTTCCACTCTTTGTAATGAAGTAATTGTGTGTTTGAGTAAAGCTGCTATCTCCACAACCTTCTCTGGACTACAATACTACTGATGTCTTAATCTCCCATAGAAAGAAATGAAGAACCTTCCAGTGCTGACTTTCCCACTGTCACGTTAACTCCTGCTATATTTGGCAAACTGTGTATTCTTGTTTTCTCTTTCTCGTCACACTGTTTTCCACAGCTTTGGTAAGGTGGCTGAAGATCTGTTTTCTGTTTAACTCCCTTCCTGGCAGGGCATTTAACTGCGGTTATGAAAAGAAGAGATGTTTCTGTCAGCAGCTCCCTTCCAGCACAAAGCAAGCTCCTTTGCGCACTGTGTGCCCAAGAAAAGTCATGCCACTCACTACCCAGAAACTGTCTCTCCTCCAGACAGGCTCTGTGCAAACAATGCTTGATGTTACTAAAGGAAATAAATTTTAGTATTTGGCACGAATGTGTATTTTAAAGCTGTGGAAGGTTTTCCCTTTGAAGTCCCCATTTGCTCATGTGTATCACTCACTCAAAATCTTACCGAGTTGAACTGAAATGACATGTGGCTACGTGACTGTGCCACACACTTTCAGCTGAAGTTGGTCTTCCACAGCATATTTGTTGTAAACTATTTACTGCATTCATCAGACTCCTTCCAGGCTTCACCAGCAAGTAAGCAGAGAGACACAAATACAAGAACTCTTTAATGTGCAATAAAATTTAGTATCAAGTATGCAGAAGGGCCAGAGCAGGTTTGTCCAGACTTCACTCAGCCTGGCATTTCCTGTGTTCTAGCTGTTGTGTCTGTAACCTCAGAGGTTTCTTATTGTACCTGAAGTATTTGTAAGTTCTTTTGTTTGTTTGTTTTTTTTTAATAAGGCTGTAAAATCAAAGTTCAAATAATATAATGCTATGGGATTTTTAAAGTACTTCTGTATGTTTTCTTTTTTAAATACACTCTAATTATATATTAGCAACTTTAATTGCAATGAAAATACAGAGGTTTTGTTCTAGGCTTCCGTATTTGTAATTATGTCCCATATTTAACAATTATTTCTTTTCTGCGTTTTTAATTTACAGATATACTTAATTATTGACAGAAAAATATGTACAGTAAGGGGGGTATTAAATGCTGTAAATGTATTCAGAAATGTAATTTCCAAATCATGCAAATGTTACTACTTCTAATATGATAATGTGCAATCACGAACACTGGTGGGTATTTTATGACCCACAGTTTTCATGGGAGCTGTAAACTGTGACCTGGGGAGTTGGTTTGTGTCCAGGCTGTCAGTGCCGCGGGTTGTGCCATTTTTGCCAGATGCTCCTTGGCTACTTCTTGTTTGAGTTTTTAATATTTAACCCCTTTCTGCAGTTGATTGCATTCTGCTTTGGTCTTGAGTGACCTTTATTTTGCGGCATTAGAGGCCCCAAGAGTTGAGCTGTAACAGTGTTCCCGTACTAAATGCATTAAATATATGTCTTTGGCTATGCATGGTAAAATTATTAAGTGTAGAAGAAATACCAGACTGAACAGGCCATGGCTCATCTTATCATGCTCTTTGCCTTCAGCAGGGGTTGTCTGTCTTTCAGAGGAAAGGGAAACCCCTACAATTAAATTTGAAAGCAGCTGATTTTCGCTCTAATTTGGTTGCCTGACAAAGAAAACCAATACTTTAAGATATTTTTACTCAGCTTTAGAATTATATTTTCACAACAGCAGAAAGTTGAAATCAAAACCCACCATCAAGGGTTTGACATTTAGTCAGAATTGTGTCCTTCATTTGGAGATCTGCAGCAGATTTAGAAACAACAATCATAGTGGGAGGCTGTAGTAATTTGCAGTGTTCATAAGTCAAGATTTCATGAAGCTGGCAAACCTATTATTTCTTGGAGCCATTAACATCTGTGCTGAGTCTTCCTTGGAGCTGTTGGGTCATACTGACTGGTTTTAAATTCTAGTTTTTCCAGTACTGCCTACAGTGCACCTGGGCAGTGGGATATCCTGGGAGGCAGAGATGGAAATTTCACTGAGGCCCAGCTAATGAGCAGCTTTTGACCTGTCATTGAATACTAACAAACCATGCAATAGTACCCTCATTTTTACAGCTGTGGTTGCTGCTTTCAGTCATCCCCTCTCCTTGCAGGGATGGGAGATTTCAGAGGTTAATAATAGGGCTGTTAAAAGTATCATCAACTTAATTGAGAGTGCTTGAGAAGAGGTAAAAATTGAGAAGTGTTGTGTGTTGTCTTCTTGGCTGATGAGCATTTCCTTGTTCTTGCCCTTGTTCTGTGGGCTGGTGGGAGCAGAAACACTGAGTGGGATGTTCACTACTCTCCTTGCTCCTGGTAGGGGTCTGTGGTGGGAACACCCTATCCGTGCTTGTGCTCCAGACTCACTGCCTGACACTGGCACAGGTTGTCCCGCGAAGCTGTGGCTTCCCCATCCTTGGAAATGTTCAAGGCCAGGTTGGACAGGTCTTGGAGCAACCTGGGATAGTGGAAGGTATCCGTGCACATGGGCAGGGGGTAGAAATAGATAAGCTTTAAGGTCCCTTCCAACCCAAACTATTCTGTATTCCAATTCTGTGTAGAAAACTGAGTGAGGATTCTGGCTGTTCAGAGCTTGGATAAGGAATATGGAGATACACTTAGCAGGGTTGTTTCTGTGAGTGGTTTTAGGGATTTTTTAGAAGGGTTACGCCAAGGAATGGAATAATTACATGCTTTCACATGTCTCGAAGGAAATGTGTTGCTCTCTTGCACAGTGCCAAAGTTCCTCACCTGAGAACAGGCTGAGCTCTGTTAGTGAGTGATCATCATATTTTAAATTATTTAGGGCAAGGCAGAAGTGGAGACTCAGCACTAGTACACTGCTGGCCTAGAGGTGAAACAGTCCTGGACAAAGGGACAGTAATCACAGTAATTGAAAATACACAAATAAATCTGTCAGCAGAGCAGTCGTCTCCAGTTGATTGCCCTGAGTAATTTTTTAATTTTAGGGTTTTGTTTGCAGAATTTGAACTAGCCTGTGATGCAGCATAGTGACATTTCTCCTTGGTATTTGGCCTGGGTGCCTCACAGCAAGCTCCTGCCACCAGAGAAGCAGGAATTGCACAACTGGCATCATGATGGTGCTCTTTCCTGGTGCCTTCACAGAAGCACCAGGGAGAGATTTGTGCCATATAAAATAGCATCCATGGATAAGTTATGAATCAGTCTTTGTCAAGTAAACACTGGTCCAGTTTGGCTCCACTGCACAGTCTAAGATCTCCAGTGAATTGGTGATTCTTCATGTCAAAGAGGGAGAAGGTTTAGGTTTAATGATTTTAATTCCGTAAGGTGTGTTAACACATTCTTAAAACTTTAGTCCCCTGGCTCAATGTGGTTGGAATTTGCTTCCCCTCACCTAGGTGAGTTTGGTTTGTTGCATGGTTTTGGTGCTTGAGCTCACAGCCAGTGTGAAGATCACTTTCTGTGTTAGCATTATCTTGACTAAGCTGTTCAAATTAGCATGTTCAACACTGTTCTAGCAAGATATTTTGCATATTTATCTTTTAAATAAAGAATATTTTCCCTTTTGTATCTTGCCTTAATTTAAGTGTGCTTCTAAAATGCTTAAAACCAAATGTTGGGGTTTTTTTTATGCAGGGCTCTCGGTGCTCCTCAGATGCCAACATGCTTGGAGAGATGATGTTTGGCTCTGTGGCCATGAGCTATAAGGGCTCCACATTGAAAATTCATCAGATCCGGTAAGATTAAATTTTGCTGCTGGTGTTTTCAGGAGACTCACTCCTTAGTGCTGATAAATAATGACTTGAATGGCACAAGTGCAGAGTAAAAGGGATTTCTGTGTTTGCTTTAAAGTCAGTCTGATGTCATTTCTGAAACAAAAGGCTGTTATGTCATGTTAAGGTCAATAAAATCCAGAGGGTTGTGAAATGGAAAGGAAAGCCTGTCTTGGCACTGTTTCTGACTGACATCTCCCATCCTGTCCCCCAGCTCCCCTCCCCAGCTCATGCTCAGCAAGGTGTTCACAGCTCGCACGGGAAGCAGCATCTATGGCAGTCTGAACACGTGAGTCCACTACACTTTGGGGCTATTGCACACAAGCAGATGAATGTAGGAATACACAAGACTTTTTTTTGACCCTTCAGATTCTTTCTCTAAAAAAATAACTCCTTGCTACATCCTGTCAGTAGTGTCCTTACCTTGGCCTCATGGTTGTCTTCACGTCAGTTGGTTCTTAGGGGAATGAATGAACTGTTTCTTCCATGCTGATATGGGAATGCTTGATATTGTAAGGTACAAAAGTACCTGCATCCTGGGGAATTAGTCCAAGATGAAGAAAAAGGTGTTAAAAAAATATCTGGCTTCAGAGGGTTCCATGTTTAGTTTTCTGGGTATTAAGTGACCCACCTGAGAATGTGGCTTAGGCTATGAAAGTTTTGTCTAGTGGAAGCTTGTGTTCTTACCTTGTCTGTTCCATTCCGGCTATAATGAACTAGCACTCTACTGAAATGCAAATCACTGGTTTTGTTTTATGTTTATTGCAGGTTGCAGGACAGTCTTGAGTTCATTAATCAAGACAGCAATACATTAAAGCCTGACCACAGTACGATTATGAATGGACTTCTTGGGAATATAGGTAATTACAAACAGATTTTATTTGCTGATTTCTTTAATTGCATAATAATAGATTCTAGAATATGCAAGTCTTTTAAATAGAATCAAATTTAAAAAATGCTAAAGATGTAACAGAAAATTAATGTTGATGGAGCTTGGAGGAGAATTAATCAGACTGTTCAGGGAATTTGCAGTCATTTAGCATACATAGCTGCATATGTGTATATAAAATACATATTAGAAATATTTAGATATATACTTAAGTTAAAATACAGAAAATGCTGGAAAATAACATTCTGTAGAAATTCCTGAGCAGCATATCTCAGATCAGGCAGGGTTGATTCTGCCTGGCTCAATTCCCCGATTTTACTTTCATTAATCTTATTCTACTCTGTACTCTGCACACCTGAGCACGTGTGGCTGTGTGTCCTGTGCAAGTCTCAGTTAACCTTGCACAGCTGTGCTGGAGCTTTGGATCAGATTAGACAGAATATCTTTATGTTCTCTCTTCTGGCGGACCATGGGAGCTAAGCAGTCTTGAGAAACCATGTGGCATCGTTGGTTCTCAGCTTCCCTGAAGAGCTATGGGTGGATGCTCCATGAACATTAGATAACAGAGGGGGTGCCGTGGTCTTGGTCTTGGCTTTTTCTCTTGGGAACAGTTGAGCTAATGGTAAAGATACTGGACTTCAGTGCTTGGTTGTCCAGTGTAGCAGCCTGATCCATGGCTCTACAGCACATCTTCCCTTTCCCTTCATTTTGTTTGTTGACTTTCCAAGCAAGTATCTGTTGTAGGTGGAATAAGGGACTTCTTTTCACAATTGCTTTGCAGGATATTGCTGTATGTAAAACATGTTTTTATAGCATTGGAAATAAGGAGTATATATGACGACTGTGTTACTCTTAAGTGGGTTTCTGACTTTCATGTGGTCCTAGATCTTGGGAGTGTTTACTGCTTTCCTTCATGCTGACTTTGATAAGACTGTGCCTAAGCATGAGCTTAAATGCTTCTCAGGCTCACAAGCTGTATACATCATTAAAATAATTCCCAATAGTCCATTTATAAGGAAAGCCAAATAAAGTTGTAAGAACCTACTATTTATTAAAGACTTCTTAAATTCACTAAGTCAGGGAAGTTAAAAAGATGGCATTTTTCTTAATATTCAGTATTTCTTTCAGACTTCAGTTGTGATTTTTCACTGTGAATGAGGTGACTGATCTAAGAGAGAGGAGATCACTTCATCTGCTGTTAGGGTGTGCTGTGGTTTGTGCCTGGCAGAAGTTTGCTGTATCACAAGAGTGATCTAAACTGCAAGTTCCAGTTCAGATAATGCAGCTCTTACGTGTGGAGTGATTCAGGTGTAGCCAGTGCTACCTGTTCGCCTGTGTCCAGCTCTGTGGTGACTCTGGTGACTGCCCCAAGAACTGTCCAGGAGGTGCGGGCACCTTGGAACAAGGGTGTGTGGCAAGAGGCATGAGGGCTTCTGCAAGTAGAGGATGCTGAAGTTTTCTTTGTGATTGAGCTGCACAAGTTTTCAACAGTGTTTGTTTACAGTTCCCATTTGAGCACAGAGGGAACCCTGGGTAAAGTAGGGGAAGGAGTTAATCTGTAACTACAGCATTTCTAACAACTGTGCTCAGCAGCAGAGTCTGCACCTGACTCACCTGTGACAGGAGGAGGGTCTATGTGTTTTGGTTGGGAACTATTTACAAGGTGCTTTTTTTAGATACGCTGGTTAAAAAAAAACCAAAGCAGCCCTGGTCATGTGTTCCCTTTAGTGACTGAAGGCTTGAGAGAATGGAAGGGAGTGTTGAGGTGCAGCCTTCATGTTTTGTGTAATCAGAAAACTTTGAGTGAGCATTAGCGTCAAATTTAGAAGAGGCATTGGCAATTAACTCATTAAAAACACTCATGTGTTTTCTCTGGCTCTGTGTACAGTAAATACACCGTTTCCCTGGTATATGTATAATCCAGTATTACTTTTTAAGTTAACTACTGAGACTGATAACATTTATTTTCTATATGATCATTTCACTCAACTGATGTACTGACTGTTCTCAGAACAACTACTTCAGCATGTAATTTTCTGTTGGTTCTACTAAGATGAATTCCTGCCTGCTTTCTCCCCCTTCCTCCTTCTTCTCTTCAGAACCAGTGTTCCCAGCCACTATTGTTTTTTGATGTTAAACATACTCTGTGATGAATCTCCTGTTTGTGGTCAAGTTAGGCTTTAAGCCAGCATAAATTAGTAATTTTTCAACCTTAAACTAAAAAAAAAAACCCTTTTCAGAAACCCCATCCTTGTATGGGAGACAATGGAAAACTGGGTCTATTATTTTAATCTATAAATGCTGTATAGTCCAACTGTGAGACTCATCCTCTCATCAGCGTTCTGGTAAAGCCTCAGAGCTGTTCTCCTGCCTGTGTTACTCTGCATTTATGTTGGCTCAAGCCTTTTTCCTGCCCTGGCCCCCTCCCTACGGACTGTTCTGCTTTACTAACCTCATTCTCTGATGTGTATTTTACGTTTTGCCGTGTAGGTCTTTCCCAGCTTTGCAGCCCCAGGCGGGCATTCTCAGAGCAAGGTCCGCTCCGCCTCATCCGGAGCGCCTCTTTCTTTGCAGGTTTGCCGTGTGCTGTGTGCTGTGCTGTGGGGCTAGTCTAGCTGGGGTGACAAACTGTGTGGATTTGTAGTTTAGCCCTGGAAATAAGATCTCATATTTTTTATAAAATACGAAATGGATAGTGGTGTTTGCTCCTTTACCTTTCTGGATACATTCCTTAAATCCCCAGAGGACAACAGGCATTGAATAGTCCTCTTTGGGATTGTTTGTGTTGTTTTGTTTTGGAAACTTACATATTTAAATATGGACTTAATGTTGCTGGAAATAATATTTCACAATGGTGTCAAGCTGTTTTCATCTGGATTGGTTTCAACCAAACTGTGAAAATTAAAACTAAACTAGATTAATTCAAAATGGACATTTCTTGCTTTTAGTGGCTGGGTCTTATTTCCATGGTCGAGTAGCTTTATTTCACACACGTATTTGTAAAATTTATCACATTTAAAGACTATTGAGCCTGACACACCTTTGATCTTGTGTATATGCAGACTGTGAATCTGGACAGCTTACAGCTTAGTTGAACAACCAATGCACTGCTTACGACTTAAAAATATTAATTTCTTCAAGACAGCATTGAAAAATATTTTAAAAATACATGTATAATACCTGAGAAGGCTGGTATAGGAATGAAGTTGTGTTTATTTTGCATTTTGTTGGGGTTTTGTGTTTACATTGAGTACTACAAATGTGACCAACATCCTCTTGGTACATTTAAATTTTATTAAAAATTATCTGTGTAAAGAAACAAAGTCCTAGTTTTAGTTTGCACTAAAACAGGTGTATGGACTCAAGAAAAACACATACAGGCTTCTCAGATGAGTGTTTTGGCTTGTTCAGCTAAGCAGCCTTTCTTGGTGATGGACTTGTGCAGTGCTGTTGATCTGAATTAATGAGCATGTTTTTGTTTTATTAATTACATGGAGATCTGCAAACAAGAAAGGAACTGTATATTCCCCTGCTAATTGGTATTCCTTGTTTTACAGTTCATAGCAACCCTATGGATATGCCTGGGAGGGAGCAGAATGAGGACAGAGACAGTGGTATAGCAAGATCTGGTAATGGCAGTTCCATGTGTTAACCCTGTAAACTCTGAAAATAATAAAATAATAAAATTAATAATAAAATAATAAAACTCTGTAATATTTGTTACTCTGCACATCATGAAGTAGTGCTGAAATGGGATTGTTCTGGTTTGTGCTGTATTACATTAATGACATCTCTGTACACGTACAGATGGTGCAGGTGTCGAGGGTGTGCATTGGGCAACTCACAGTAACTGACAGCAGTGCCTTTTATTAAAGCAAGCTGAAAATAAGCAAGGCAGATTAAATATTGAAATGAGCCTGCAGCATTTCTAAACGATACTTGCTGTCATCTCCGTTCCAAATCCAGCCTGGGTTGGATGGGGCTTGGAACAATCTGGTCTAGTGGAAGGTGTCCCTGCCTATGGCAGGGAGTGGATTGAGAAGAGCTTTCAGATCCCTTCCAACCCAAATCATTCTATGATTCTGTGATCCTATGATGGTAATGTTAAAACATGAATTTACCTCAACAACACCCCTTTCCTCCAGCCACATTCAGGATGTTGGACACTTGGGTTAGGATTGGAAAGGCTGTTAAAGGATGTGATCAACGTTACTCCTTTCCACAAGGAATTTATTTCCCGATACTCAGCTTGCTGAGCAAGGTGCAGCCTGTGCATTGCCTATTATGTAAATCAGCAGGACTGTCCCACCCCTGTGGTGCTTGTATGGCTTGTTAATGTCATTATAAACTGGTTATTTTTAGGTTAGATACATAGATAAGCAAAAGAGAAGGCACTTGAGAAGCAACACTAGTATATTTTGAGGGGCTTCCTTTAGTTGCTGGTGTTATTTCCAAATGCTCTTTCTTCTGGAAAGATTTTTATGTTTTCTTCTTGTTCTTGCAGCATCTCTTAGCAGTCTGCTCATCACTCCGTTTCCATCTCCGGGCTCCTCATTTAACAAGAGCTGTGCCAGCAGCTACCAGCGGCGTTGGCGTCGCAGCCAGACAACCAGCCTGGAGAACGGGGTCTTCCCTCGATGGTGAGCTGGGGATTGAAATGCTACTTGCTGCCCATACATTTTCCACCGTTGTCAGCTTGAGTCTGCTCTTGCATATGTACATCTGCTCTTGGTGATGCTTTCTGTGGGGTATTTACAGAGGTGTAAGTCAGGCTGATCTTTTTTAGTCTCTGTTTTCCTCATGGCATTCATTGTTTTTTCACTAACTGGAAAACCTTCAGCAACATGTAAATCTGTAGGCTGTATTTTTGAGGATAAGAAGCCCTAAAATCCTACTCAAAGCACAGCTTCTTGGCAGAGATGGGAGAGAACTAGAATACCATATTCTGATCCTACAAACACTTTGAATCTAGTTCCAGACTTTTGTGATTGCAGGATCGATTAATGGTTGGTTGTAAAAAATCACAGAGCAATTGTTACCAAAGGTTATGATTTGACAATACATGGCAACAGAAAGTGTTTATTGAAGTTAAATGTTCAAGAAGTGAACACAGGAAACCAAGGTACAACTTTAAGCAGTGGATTATATTAACTTTTTGTTCATGCTCCAAGGTCCATGGATGAAAGCTTCAACTTGTCAGATGACAGCTCTGGTCCAAACCCAGGAATCGTTAGGAAGAAAAAGATAGCAATTGGGGTTATTTTTTCACTCTCGAGAGATGAAGATGAAAACAACAAATTTAACGAGTTCTTCTTCTCACACTTCCCTCTTTTTGAGAGTCACATGAACAAACTGAAGAGTGCAATAGAACAGGTAAACACAGTTGCTTTGGCTTCTTGCACTTGTACAGCAGCATGTTTCCCCAGCCCTGTCAGATTAATTCCTAATTCCTGTTGCTAGTTACAAAAGTGGGATCAACTTGCTCTTGAGTGTGGGAATTGCATCATTACAGTTAAAATTTTGACCCCTTTTATGCCTTGAATGGTGGAAAGCACAAAAGAAGCAGAAGCTGCAGATGTGCCTCACCTGTCTTCCCTCAGATAGGAAAGCTGGCACTTGTACCATCATTTTATCATTCAAAAAAAAATATTTGCATGACCAGCTGAATGAAAGTTAAAGTCAAACACATGACTTGGTTTTCCATTTTCTGTGCTTCTGGACCTCTGTGTTACTTACCTGTTTAATCATTGTTTTCAAGGCCATGAAAATGAGTCGGAGATCAGCTGATGCCAGCCAGCGGAGTTTGGCGTATAACAGAATTGTGGATGCCCTTAATGAGTTCAGGTGAGCCGTGTGTCTCCTGCTTTTTCTGTCTCTTTCTTCAAAGGCCCTCGAGTCTGTTTTAGAAGGATCTTCTTAGTGCAGGATAAGTAACTTAAAATGTTTAAATTCTTCTGTAAAAGTTAGTACAACAAAGGATTGGTGATACCAAGCCTTTCTAATGTGTCTGTACTTTTAGATTTTGCCAAATGTGTATGTCCATTAGTCCCTGTGTGAACAGGACACAGATGTTCAAGGTTTTCTGTGCTTTAGATGGTAACAAAGCTCCCAGCAACGTCTTAAATTGTCTTTTGTGGCCAGTCGAGAGGGGGAAAAGCACTGTAAACCCATGTTAGGGAAATCCTCCTCTAGTGTGTATTTTCCTGATGTGTGAGCAAAGGTCACCCCTCTATAAGCTGTGCTCTAAAGATGTTTCAGAAAACCAGCTAGGAAGAAAGAGAGCTGCCTTTTCCCACAGTAAAATGCAGTGCAATAATCTCTTGCTATTTTACCTGCACAGCCTCTCTGTTCAACAGTTATTATACAAAGTAACACAGATAAGCACATCCCTGGCATTTAGCTATATTTCCTTTCCACAGTTGAAGTCATGGGGAGAGAATTAAGATGAAATCCATCTGTTTCAAGTGATTCATCTCCTCCCAGATGGGAGTGGCAGGGTGCTTCCTTTTACAACCACTGTAGAGCTACTTTTTAGAAACATTATTGAAGACAGTGCTCTGATGTTATAAAAAGAAATTCCTGACATCAGGATGTATTTTACTAAACAGAGAAGGATCCTGAGGTCTTACTTATTTTTTTACAATTCCATTTCCTACCTGAATGCTGTGGATTAGGTGGTGCTGCAGGATAGAGGCATAGTATATTTTTCATATTTTTAAAAGCTCACCTCCAGGCAGTCACAAGGAAGGGCAGAGGATGTTTCCTGTGGGGACAGGAGGTAGGGAAGAGGGAGCACGTGGGCCCGCGGTGAGAGGTGGATGGGATAAGCTGTGCCAAGAGAGGGAGCAGAGGGAGCTTGTGACTGCTGGGAGCCGCTGATCCTGCCCAGGGGCCTGAGACGAGTTCAGCAACTCAGAGCAGCCACGGTGGTTCCTCCACTCCCACAGCTCTGCTCTGCCTCTCCTCCCCAGTCTCTGCCTGAGCCATTTCTCTGCCTTCCCACCCTCTGTTAACACCAGTTCCCCAGCTGTTTTCCCAAACCTTCCCCCCAAAACATTCCCCCTCAAGATATACTCAGTGGACTTTGCCCATTCTCCTTTGTCCTTCCAAGTTAAACAGTTCCAGAGGGCTGGGGAGGGGCGCCCGTCCCAAGTTAAAAGTAGGGAAAAAAACCCTGAAAACACAGGCCAATCCCCTGTGCTGGCGTTGTCTTCTGGAGGGATGCTCAGCAGTGCTGAGCTGGGATGGGGTGACGAAGGCTGCTGTGGCCAGGCTGAGGAGGAGAGTGCTGTCCCAGCGGACACGGGTGGATTGGCACTCACTGCACATCAGGAGCCGGGATCATTCCCATGACACGGCCGTTGCATAACCAGCACCGGGAGCATGTGTCCAACCACCAGTTTTATGCAGATGTTTCCATGGTGATATAAATATTGCTCTTTAATAGTGTAATGGGGTAAATTAAATCCAGTTTAATTTCATAGGAATGGATTTCCTGGGGCATCAGCCTTTGGCAATTTTGGGTTTTGTTGGGGTTTTTTAAGGGATTGCGTTCAGAGGTGGGCAACAGCTGGTGCCCCCAGTCTAGGCAAGTCCTTGTGCCCCTGTGACATGCCAAGAGCATGTGTCATCCTCATTTCTGTAACAGCCAAGACCCCCTTGCTTTTCAAAGCAATGCAGGATGTGTCTGTAAGAAGACAGAAGTATATTTAAATACCAAAGGCTGGATGCAAAGATGCTTTGGCACAAGTTCAGCAAACCCATTTAGGACACTATTATCTCTTTAGGCGTCTGCTTTCCCACTGAAGTCACAGGGAAGTCATGAGCCAAGTCCTTTGGTGAACCTGAGACTTGTGTTGATTCCTGCCCTCTTAGCAAATTGTGCTGGAGGGAAGAAGGGTACTGACTTCAGTGGGTTGGTGATTCTAAAATGTAATCCAGTTGCTGGTTTAACTCATTGCAGTCTGGTTGGTTTAAAGGAGAATTATTTTTTTTCTTTAAACCCCCAGGATTTTCAGAGGTGCTCAAGAATAGCTGATGTGCACTCCTCTGATGATCAGAATAACCTCAGATCAGTGGGCATAGGGGATGTGCTGCCCTGCTGATCAGAGAAAAGGGAGCATGGCCTCTGCCACCCTAGAATCCCCCTCTGCAGGGAAGGGGCTGTGGCTGTAGGTCACCCCACTGCCTGCAAGAAGGGAGCTGGCTCAGCAGGCATTTACCTGCTGGTAGTGGAGAGGGAGGAGACAGCAAAACAGAGCCTTCCTTTGCTCTTTTTGTCTTATCCAGGCCAAAATAAAGCTGCCTTCTCTGGAAGACCCAGACTGCTTCTGCAAATGGAGGCTGTTTTTAAATTTGCCATCAGTTTGGTGCCCAGCTCCAGGCCTACTCTTGCATCATTAGTCACTTTACAGCAATTTTAAATTTTCTAAAGCACTGATGGGTTTAGCTATTAACACTTGACTTAGAGGCTTAGAACCCTGTGGATGTCAGCTGTGCAGACACATGACTTATGAAATAAGCTAGTGTACTTGCATAAACATTTTGGCTCCCCCGGTCCCCGAGGCCAACGCAGTACATTGATAACACAGATCATGCATCTGACTAATACCTGTGCGGCACAAATGCAGGTTGGCGAGGAAACGCTGAGCACAGGGCTCGGGGAAACACCTCTGCTCTCTGGCAGACAGATTTGATCCTATTTTCTGCCAGTAATTTTTAAGCAGCTTATGCTGCTGTGAACTGACTGGTGCGTTGTGCTTGGTGATGCCAGCCTGGGCACTGAGTCGTGAGGGAGCCCGCTCCTGTATTCCCTGCAGCGGGGATAGCCTTTGTTTTTTGTTCCTTTTCAAGGAAAAATCATCTGTGGAGGGAAGGAAGGAGGATAGGGAACAAATGCATGTGAATTAAGCTTTATAAACCACTGTTCTTTTTTTCTTTGCCATTATGTTGTGGCTCCTAAATAGCAGAGCAGCTCTGGGGGCACAGTGCTGAGGGTCAGTGTGTTTTCCTTGGGGAGGAAGGGGGCTGCAGCAGGATGCTGTCATCCATTAGGAGCTGTCTGGCTCGTTTGGTTTGTAAGCACCAGGGAAAGATGTCTCGGCTGGTACTGAAATCCAGGCCAAATGCCAGGGTAGTTTGAGGGTGTGTGTGGGTGAAGCAGGGAGCAGCTGTGCCATGGTGTCTGTGGGAGCAGGGCTGCTCACCTTGGGGCTATCTGTGCCCGCAGGGATGGCAGACCCCAGAGGGACTGGGGAGGGCTTTGCTCAGGGCCTCCTTTTCGCTTGGCTGTGCTGGGCTGCGTTGACTCTCAAACCCTGTGAGATGTGAAGGTGTTTCCTGCGGGGCTCCTCTGGTCCTGTGCTCGATGCTGCATTGCTGGGGCTGAGGTGCCTGGAAGCTCCAGGCTGGAGTTCAGCCTCCCAGAGGAGTTTCCAAATAGAAACCAATTTAAATGTACTGGAACCCTCAAAAAAGCAGAGTCTCATTTAACTGAGCTTTCCCTCGCACGCTGGTGTGTGTGTGTGGGGAGCGAGGGGAGGGATACTGCTACAAATAGCTGAGAGGAGAGGGGCCAATTGGGTTTTTAATGGTTGTTATTTTTTAAATCCAGTTAACTTCCCTGTAGTGTTTGAGGAGGGTTTCTTGGTGTTGGTTTTTTGTTTTGTTTTCGTTTTTGCCCTTTGCTGTCTGGCAGGAGAGCACTTCCCTGGGTGTTTGCAGAGCTGGGAAGCAGTTAATCCTTGCCCTTGGTCTCTGTGCCATTGCTGCCTGCGCTGGCATGGAGGGTTCCCTGCACTGCAGTCACATGCCTGCTGGCCACTGGCCAGGGCAATCTGATCTGGCTTGGAGGAAACACTATCAGCTGCAGATGCAGCCAGGGTTACCAGAATAGTAAATAACGAGTCACAAGACTTGGGCTATCTTTTCAACGAAAACAAATATATTAATACGTTGGTTTTAGTATAAAAGTAGTTTCTTTTTTTCAAAACAGCTGAGCTGTAAGGGGCTTGGCTTGGGTTAATTTGCATAGAAAGGAGAAGCAAGCTGTATTTTACGTTAAGTTGTGCTGTTTATGTTCAGCTTCTCAGGTCAGCTGTGTTTGGGGGGTGTAAGTTTTCATACTAGTTTTGAGCTTTGAAACTCCTTGAGCTTTGAGATCCCTGGACCTGAGGTTTCTTCTTTTTTTGGGCATCTTTAACATCCACTCCAGTAAATGGGCTGTGAACAGAAAGCTTTCCCTTCATAATACCCCACCTAGTCCCACCTTGCTCCCTGCAGAGGAATGAAATCCCAGTGCCCCAAGACTGCTGTGCTGCTGGAGACCCTCTGGTTCCCCAGAGGCAGTCCCAGTGTCCCTGGCTGTGTGCCCCACTTGTGTCTAGCCTGGCAGGACTGTTGTGCCCAGGTCTGTCACCAGGCTGGGCTTTCCTCCCAGGACAGGACCAGCAACAGAGGGGAACATGGAGCAGCTGGTGAGGCTGCTCCAAAGTGACCCAGCAGATAGCAAAGCCTCTGGGGGCTCGGCAGTGCGGAGGTAACTTGGCTGTCCCACTCTCCAGCACACTGACTGTTTTGTGCTGCTCTCATCGTGCTTCTGTCAGTGGAGGATTTGAAGCTCTAACCTTTGAGGAAGACAGGGTTGATTTTGACTATTGTGAGCACAGAGAATGGATTTTGTGCTTGATGAAAACTGGTAGAAAAAGTAAGACAGAGAATGCCACTGCCCCTCACCTCCTTCCTTCTCGAGCAGCCCTGGTGACCTCGGTCAACTTTGGTGCCCTTTGCGGAGCTGCTCTGGGGGTCTTGTCACCACCCAGCTGCTTCTGTGCCCAGTAACTGGGGGGTGACTCCCTCCTCCCTGGGGAGCCCCTGCACAGGGTGGGATATGCTGTACTGCTGGCTGACGTGCAGCTCTCATTTCCTGGGAGTTTCACTTTAAACACTAAACCACGGAAGATTTGGCAGCTGCTGCACCAGTGTGTTTGCCTGCCTGACATGCACAGCCACGGCTTTGCTTCTGGAAGTGTCCATAAATTTTGAGACCAAGATATCCAGAGAAGATCTTTATAAATCAGGGGCGGTACTAGGGATAATGGGATAATGTAAATCTTTGTCTTTTAAAACAAAAATACTTCGCCTAGAAAAAGCAGTGCATTAGGTGAGGAGAAATCTGGATGGATCAGTCATTTCCCATGTCCTTTTAGATTTTTCAGGCTTACATTTTTACTGTGTTAAAAATACAGCTTCCTATAGTGCCATAATGTAGGCTTTGTACTTAAAACTAAGCTATGATTTGTTTATATTTTAAAGGAGTTTAACAGCATGAGAGAGGCTTAAATTTGGTATTTTACTGCAGAGCAAATTTTTAATCATACATTTACTGTCCTCTGTAGAGTCAAAAAGGTTGTGGGGAGTGTGTAATAGGTACAGCCACACAGTAACTTTGACTGTCATACTCTCTATTTAAAGCTAAAGATGTGAACTGGTTCCCTGCCCTACGCATCCACACTTGGGTGGGTTTGACCTGGAGATATACCAAGTTTTTTAAGTAAGGAGGAAGTTAAGGTATTTTTATAAATCAGATACAGATAATCTCATCCTAGTCATAAATAAAGCAGAAGTTTGTTTTAAATGAAATGGAGAACAAGCAGGGTATAGATAACAGCAAGAAGAAATCATTCTTTCTGCATTCAGAGCAGGGCAGCTCTTGATTTATGACAGGGAATGTTGCTGTGTTTGAGGTCAGGTCAGGTGGATGCAGGAGGAACCTGTGAAGTTCAGCTCTCTGAGGTGAAGGGTGAATTTGTACTATTTAACGAACAACATGGTTTGGATAATGGTTGCTAAGAGAAATTTTGCTTCTGATAGAAATGATAGCTGGATCTAAATAAATGTTGCACAGAATTCTTTTAAATTAGAATGTCTGCCTTGCTCTTTTTGTTTGTTTAACCTCCTGGATTTTTTGGTTTTCTTTTCTAGAACAACTATTTGCAATCTCTACACGATGCCACGGATTGGGGAGCCTGTCTGGCTCACCATGATGTCGGGGACACCGGAAAAGAATCAGCTTTGCCATCGCTTCATGAAGGAGTTCGCTTTCTTGATGGAAAATGCTTCTAAAAACCAGTATGGTGGATTTTAGTTTCTAAATTACATATATGATTGTATCTTTTTATTTCAAACCAATTTTCAAATCGGTTGTTAAAATCCTGGTAATCAAAGAATCAAAAGGCCATCCATAAACACCTTATTTTTGAAACAAATAAGAAATTATCTCATTAAATTCCTGTTTCCCCACAATCCTCTAAATCTTGGTAGAGGCTGAACATCTGAAATATGTCCATAGGAAGTGTGTGATGTCTGGAAGGGGATGAAGATAACCTTACAAAATGCATTAATCTACCTTTTGGAATCAGTTATCATATGATGAGCAGGGTTAGACATTCAGGAAGAGCTGTGTCTGTAATACTGTCTGACCACAAATTGCTCTAAAATCTTAAATCTTTGTAAAATGCCACTAAAGAACTGGTGTGCTCATTAGTGCTCACTCATCTCTCTGGCCTCAGGCCCCAGCCATGAGCAGGTGCTGAAAACTGAGAAAAAAGTTCCTGATAAACTGGGGAGAATCTGATAAATTTACTCTTTTGTCAGCACTTCATCCCCTTTCCCCAGGTCACAAGTAGGTGAATTTTTTAAAGGATTTGTCTCCACTGAAATCCTAAAATGAGCACAAAAGTAGTTTGGGTGTGAATGGCTCTGGCAGATTTGCTCAGGGGCACTGCTCCCTGCAGGGTGGGAAGGGGCTGCTGCTCCCATCCTCCAGCTCAGCAACCACCTTTGTCATCTCTTCTCTCCCCAGATGGGAAGGTGACAGTGGTTACTGTGGTCCACCTGCTCCTGCCCCAGTGCAATTGGAGAAACCGCAGGCAGTTGTGAAGGGTTCAAATGCATTTTCTTAAGATCAGTTCCTGCTTCAGTGGAAGCTTTTTTCTTGGGATTATCCCCTTTGATCCCTGCCGTTCTGAGCCCTGTATTTCATTTTACTTCAAATATGTGTTCTAAAAAAGAGCTTTGCCAGTGTGAAAGGGAGGGTCCAGCCACCCTTTCTCTCCCCAAAAGAACCAAGACTGAAGGGATGATCTCTGCTGATTTTGTCAGGCTGTTTCTTTAATCCTTGATCCACATAGACTAGAGGTGCTGTCAGTTTAACATCCTGAGTGTGTATCTGGAAAAAAACCCATGTTGAACATTTTGCTTTCAGGTTTTTACCAGCTTTACTGACTGCAGTGCTGACTAACCACCTGGCCTGGGTCCCCACTGTCATGCCCAATGGCCAGCCACCCATAAGAATATTCCTAGAGAAGCATTCTTCCCAGAGTGTGGACATGCTGGCCAAAACTCATCCCTACAACCCACTGTGGGCACAGCTTGGTATGTGGCAAATACCTCTAAACCGCCCAGCAGCTTTACATAATGGGAATGCATGTTGGTGGGGTTTATGATGCTTGTCATTTCCCTCTCAGATTATTTATTTTTTCATTCAAAATGAGACTAAAGTGTGTGTTTCAAGCTTAGAGGTGGTCACTGTATTTTTTTCTTGTGTGCTTTAAGTTCTTAAGGCACTATACATTATAAAATGTTATCCAAAAAGTAAAGTCCTCTTAGTCATCTGTGTTGGGTCCCTTAAGGTCACCTGCCCTGGTGCTGGTGGAGGATTGCAGGCCTCTCCTGGTCTTCCTCCTATAAGGAAAACCTGCTTTTATTTTTTTGGGATGCCACTATCAATAAACCTTGTTCTGGAATGAGCAAATCAAGAAAATACATCTTTTGATCAGAAGTGAACATACTTTTAATACAATGGAGTGATGCAGAACAGGAAATCATGGCTTGGAAACCCCTAGGGAAGGTCTCAAAGCCCAGTCAGTGGTGTAGCTGGTCATACTGTCTGATAATTTCCCAGTAGAGAAGAGCAAGTGACTCAGATTGTCCTGCTCTGCACACACACTCTAATGGAATTTGATTAGGGAAGGGAAGGTGAGGTTGCCCTATTCTTGTACAGATAGAAATGGCCAAGGAGTTGGCAAAAAACTTGATTTCACACCTTATATGACTTGGGGGACCCACTGTTGTCAGGGTGGCCTTTGAGAGGGCTCCATGTCCTCTCACCCTTGCAGTCATGCAGTGCCCCAATACCTCCAGAACACACAGGCACTTCCCCAGGTGTCTTGAGTATGGCCAGAACACCCCATCCAACCCATAGCAGAGCTCAAGGAGGGGAAGAGAAGGAGGCTGGCTTCAGCCATACTTCTGCCATGGTCACTTTTTATCCTTATTCCTGGAATAGGTTTGTTCCTCTTACAGCTTTCTCTTGTGGGTAAAAGTTCAGCCCCATTTCCAGACTCTGCAGGATAATTCCATGCAGATGCCTCCTCTCTCCCATGGCTATATAAGGATCCCAGGAGATGAGCCTCCAAAGCTGCAGTGAGGTGATGTGAATGCTCCCTGATGTGTGAGATCAGATGTCCCCCTGACCAGTGGCTCACCTTACAGATGATACCAACAGCATCTTTGGGATTCTCTTATTGAAAACAAAATACAGCATAGCTATCGTCACTATGCTGCTTTAGTATTTCTCTGTTGTAGATCTGACCTTTGAAAACTGGCCCCAACAGCTGGCTGTTAGAAGTATAAATTACTGCAAAGATGCCAAATAATTGTGTGCTTTATTTCCTGTCCTAGGTGATCTGTATGGGGCCATCGGATCACCTGTGAGATTAGCGAAAACAGTCGTGGTTGGCAAAAGGCATGACCTGGTCCAGAGATTGCTTTACTTCCTCACTTACTTCATCAGATGCTCTGAGCTTCAAGAGACACACCTCCTGGAAAATGGGGAAGATGAGGCCATTGTCATGCCTGGCACTGTTATCACTACCACGCTGGAGAAAGGAGAGGTGGAAGAGTCTGAGTATGTGCTTGTCACAATGCACAAGAACAGGGGCAACCTGCTACCCACCGAGTCTGAAGAGATGAGAGCTCCCAACTGCAGCTGTAAATACTGCAAATGTCCCATTTCCATCGCACAGAACATAGAAGGTGTTGCACAGCAAGAGAGAGAAGACATGCAAAGCACTCCTAAGGTGGAGCTGGAATCTTCTTCAGATGAGAACAGAACCATCATTCCTGAGGATGGCCAGGAGGATGCTGTGGATATGACACAACCAAGGCCTGGCCTGGACACCAAACTAGAGACTGTGGTGTGCACAGGGTCATCTTCGCCCGAGAAATGTGTGGAGACAGAATTGAGTTTGGAGGCAGCAGCGAGCACGTGGAGGAGTGAGGGCGCGCTGGAGCCGGGCAGCCAGGCAGGAGGTGGGACAAGGACACCCGGCATCGCTGTGGAGAAGAAGCCGCCTGATAAGGTCTTCATGGACTTGTTTCCATGCGGTGCTGCTGAGGCTCAGGCAAAGGTGACTTTCCTCATCGGAGATTCCATGTCACCTGATTCAGACATTGAACTGAGAAGTCAGGCAGTAGTGGAACAAATTGTCAGGCATCACAGCTCCCCAGCAGCGGAGGCAGGAGTGTCTGCTGATCAGAACTGTGAAGCTAAACAAACTGTTGAGGACCAAAATAGAGACTGTGGGACAGCTGAACCCTTTCCTCAAGTTGCTAGTGAGCATCAGAGCTGGAACCCAAACCCATACAGTGCTGAGAGCATGAGTCTGTTTGATGAATATTTCACTGATGACAGTTCAGTTGAAACCCGGACTATTGATGATATTCCAGGGCAAGCAGCTACGGACCTTCTTACTCACAACAGTAGTTTAGAATTTTCTAAAAAGCTGTGTACAAAGGCTTGCAAACCACCTAGTGAATTTTGTAAATTCATGGACTCTGTTCGACAAGAGACATACAAAAACTGCTTTAATGAGCAGGACCAAAGAGAGAAAATCTCTATTCGTGTCCCCCATGGGGACAGAGAAAACGTAGAGAAAAAAGTTGCCCCGGGAATTGATTGGGACATTCCAAGAAATGAGAGTTCAGACAGTGCTCTGGGTGACAGCGAAAGTGAGGATACAGGCCACGATCTAACTAGACTGGGCAGTAACTATTATGGAGGAGAGCAAGAAGATTGGGCAGAGGAATATGAGATTCCCTTCCCTGGGTAAGTACTGTTCAGCACAAACAGAGCCTAAAAAAGATGGAGCCTCTTCTCATATCACGTATTTGGAAGACTGTAGCCTAACTTGGCATCAGGGGTTGGAAATGTGTCTCTTGAGCTTGCTGATTGTTAAGGAATATCGAAAGATCAGTGGTCTGGAAAAAAATACTAGTGGTGTATTTTGATCTTGGCTTGTATTCTCTGCTTCCATGACGGGCTGACTGCAAAAGCTGACTGTAAAGTGCTTGAATTCAGGTTAGAAGAGAGATGGAAAAAGCAGAAATGCAACCTCTGTAAGCTGAATTTGCTGTTTACTGTTGGACATCTCTTTGATATGCCTTTCTTGCAGGTCAAAATTAGTTGAAGTCAACTCTGTCCAGCCCAGTATTGGCAATTTTGGAAGATCCTTACTAGGAGGCTACTGTTCATCTTATGTCCCTGACTTTGTTTTGCAAGGAATAGGAAGTGATGAAAAGCTGAGGCACTGTTTGGTGTCAGATTTGTCTCATGCTGTGCAGGTAATTAAGCTATATTTGGTAAATGTATTTCTCACAGTAGGGAAAGATAAATGTTTGTGAAGGTACAAACCTGCTGGAAGTGGAAATATTTCCTGTCACAGCTTCTGTCAGATTTCTCCAGTCCCAGGTCACCGTTTGTTTCTTTCCTCTCTCAATTAATGCATCTGAAGAAGGTGAGTATTTCACTGTAGATCTGGAGCACAAAAGATTGGACTCCCACTGAAGCCAGCTGGGAGGCTTATGCTCTGGGAAGATGGATCTCGGTGCTATGTTGTAGAGGAATCATTGTCTCCTGTAGGCTTGGCACGTGATGGTTGTGTCTGCACAGGATGGGATGACATTAAACAAACTGAAATGCTGAGGTTGTGCCTCTCTTCCTGGGCACAGAGTCTTGCTGCAGCGGTGCAGAAGCTCCCATAGCGCCCTTCTCTGTCCCTGCATGTCTGACCAATGTGCTGCTTGTGTAGCAGAATGTGTTCTCCATCAGGAATTCGCAGTATTTTGGGGACATTTCTCCTTCTTTAGGATGCTAATTCATGCGTCCATTAGCACTGGCTTCATTGGAAAAAGAGAAACCAGTGTAAAGATAATGGTCTGAAGGGAACTTGTGCTTCTCACATGTTGGAGATCATCTCTTCTCCACAGAAGTTTTTACCTAGATGAACTGGGGCATGACTAGGAAGTGTGGTATTTCCTCCCCCTTGTAGTTACCAGGAAAGGAGTGGAAAGCAGACTGTCACTGGGAGTGTGACATCTGCTCCCATCTAGTTTATTCCCCAGAGAATGAGGAAAAACCCATGTAGAGACTGGTGAGCAGCCACTTTCCTGAGAGCCCTCAAAAAGTCCCCTTTTTCCCTACTTCTCACATTAATGATGTGCATTAGACCTGCGGCCCTATTCTGCATTCTTGCCCCCTTACCTTGTGCCCAGCCCCAGAGGGGATGAGTTCTGCTCCCTGGGTGGTTGTTCCAGGGGCTTGTTTAAGCTATTTGGGAAGTGTAATTGAACTTCAGTCGAGAGAGGCAGCAGTGTGAGGCACCTGCTGCTGTGGTACAGATGTGTCTGAAATATAGGCTGAGTGAGATTTTTTTATGCTTATCTTCAAGTAAAACAGTAACTGCATCCCAGGACTGTGTGAAGCCCCTGTGGGACTCTTTGGAAGGGGATAAATGCTAGCAGTTCAGCCCAGAAAATGTATTAGGGAAGGACAGTGGGTTTCCAGATGCTCCCTTTTTCAAACACTTTTTCATGGCTTTGGAGAGGTGGAACACCAGTTGGGGGAGAATGGCAAGGCACAGGCTTGGTTCGTGACTCCCTCTGCTGGCCTCTCGTGGAGGGAAACCATGACAGCTGCAAATAACCTGACCTTGTTAACACAGCCACGCTGAACAGCAAGGTGGATTTTTGGTGCTTTCAGTTTTAGGTGTTTCAAATACACATTAGATATGTCAGAACTTTTTATATCAAATACCAAAATATGTAACTGTCAGCCTGTGGCACACTTTAAAGCCTGGAAGAAAAGGTAAAATAGTCACTATCCTTCTGAGACTGTGCCTTGCTCACAAAACCCTCTGGTTTTTATGGATGGAATGCAGTGTAGTCACATGTATATTAGTTGAAGCACTATGTGGGATGCTATCCTGCTATCCAGGATGACAAGGTTTTGTGAAAAGACCGCTGTCATTTGTCATTCTCAAGGTTCTGCACTTCATTTTTTGTTCCTAGCACCCTGTTCTGGATGAGCCCATTGCAGAAGCCGTCTGCATTATTGCAGACACGGACAAATGGACAGTGCAAGTGGCCAGTAGCCAGAGGCGAATGATTGAGAATAAACTGGGAAAAGAAGTGTTAGTCTCCAGTCTTGTCTCCAACCTGCTTCATTCCACTCTTCAGCTTTACAAGCATAATTTATCTCCAAATTTTGTAAGTTTAAATGGAAATCATGAGGGTGGTGGTTTTGAAGCACCCTTTAACTTCACAGGTTAAAGAGGGGTAAGGCTCTGCCTAATGTTTGTATGCATAGCCAGTGCATTCTGTGGTGTAGCTGTTTGAGATGCCTATTGAAAGGCCATTTTAATCAAAACAGTTGCTTCATTAATTTTGATTTAACATGTAATCAAAGGTTTTTGCTCAAAAATTAAAGTCCTGCCAGAGAATATCTCACCTAGACACAACCACTGAACAGGCAATGGGGGTATGGGATCTGTGCTTTCTGCTCTGAGGCTGGTTTGGTTCTATCTTCTCCCTGACACAACTCCCTTTGCTTTCTAGTGTGTGATGCACCTGGAAGATCGGCTGCAGGAGCTCTACTTCAAAAGCAAGATGCTGTCTGAGTATCTCAAGGGCCAGATGAGAGTCCATGTCAAGGAGCTGGGTGTGGTGCTGGGGTATGGTCACAAACTTCTCCTAGCAGTGCTGCCCCGGGTGTCCTGGTGCGACATCCTCTGCCTGGGCTTGTTCCTAAGCACAGAGAAATGGATTCCTAAAGGGGTCTGGAACTCCTAAGTTACCCGGGGCTTCAGGCTTCTCCTTAGCCATTGCTCAATCCCAAGGATCCCCCAGCCTTTCTGTCTTCCCTGCGGGCAGGAAGATGGGCTCAGCACTCCAGAGCTTATCAGACTCCCTTCTTAATTGGTCAGTCATCACTGAACAACATGGCGCACCTGATTCCTCCAGGTTGACTTTCCCTACATGGCAGGAAACGCTCTTTGTGTCATGTAAGGCACATAATACCTCTCCATGGGTGTGGGGCACAGGCAGAGGAGCTATTTAAGGGGTGTTTATCAGAAAGCTCTGAGGATCTTTTTCTGCAGAGGAGTACAGGGTAAGCAGGAAGGCACACAGAGCACGTATGGTGCTGGGGGTGCAGCTTTAGCTGGTCTTCTGCTCCTGTGCTGTTTCCCCCAACCATTATTCCCTTTATTGTGAGGTTAGCCAGGAATTTTCCTCCGTCTGTTTCCTCACCAGTTTGCTGGCCCTGTTAAAAACCCAGAAGACAGGTGGGAGCTCAGGCAGTGCTGACACTGTGGGAGCAGGCACATCTGGAGGGTTGGGAGGAACAATCTGGCCAGCTGCAGAGTGTAGCCCCTGTCCCAAGCACAAGCGCTGGGGCTCAAGCAGGCAGTCTGAGTTCTGACATGTGTTCAGCCCAGTGACATTTCAGGTTGGATGAAACATTACTCTTCTGCTTCCTTTCAGGATTGAATCCAGCGACCTCCCCTTGCTGGCAGCTGTAGCGAGCACTCACTCTCCGTACGTTGCCCAGATCCTACTTTAAAATGCCAGAGGCCACACACTTTGACTTTTCGCCTCTCTGGAAACAAAGTGGAAGACAACTTGTTCTGGCTCCTTTCTCTCTGCAGCAAGTAAAACAAACTGCTCATTGAGCTGCAGCACCTCCATATATGACTGCACAGTGTGCAAACAGTTGGAGACTTCTCCTGTCCCACTCAGCTATTTATAAAAAAGGATAAAAAAAGGAAAAAAGAAAACTGAGTAAGCCTGAGATTTCAGCCACAAAAAAGTGGAGATTTTAGCAAAGTTGAAGAGCTGCATTTTTTAGCAGTTTCTGCCGTGACGGCTGTCTGTGACTTATACTGGGGAATGGACGAAGAACTGCTCTGAGAAATACATGATGCCATCACCCCTTATAAACTGAACCAGAGAGCAGCTGCCTTCAGCCTGGCTTCAGCTGATAAGGATCTCGTTAGGATCTGTAATTTTTAAGCTGCAATGATTTGTAAACAACTTCTACTTTTTCATGTCATAGTCCAATTCTGGATACTTCCCAGAGGAAGAATGGGGCAGGGGCCTGGTTTGTTTTGTAAGAAGCTTATTAATGACAGTCAGCTACAGAATTTATTTATGATCTTTCTCCTGGGAAGAGGAAATAGTTGGGGACAGAGGGCAACAGAGAGGAGGGAGGAAGAGGCCAACAGACAAACTAGCGATGGAGATTCTTGGCTGGATGCTGTAACCAGTATTAAATGTTTATAATGTTTAAATGTTGCTTTATACTAAATGAGGCTTTTCTTCTTCAAAGTAATCAAAATATTAAAAACAAAAATAATCTAAAGAGAACATTGGCTGAAATTTCCCCATGGATTCCCCAGAATGACATGACAATTACCTCTAACTTTTTTATGATCTACAATGTTCTTGCAACATCATATTCTTTTTACAGCAGTCAGTCAGCTATTGAAATAATGAACTAGAAATAATTGTACCAAAGCATTGGGGACAAAACAAGTAGACTATTACCCTTAATTGCTCAGGTAACTAATTGATATATTTTTTAAAACCATTCTACAAAAAAAAAATGAACATTGATTACACCATAGTGTAGTAATATCCAAATTATTTTTTGACAAATATACCCTTGCTGCAGATGACTCTAATCCCTTTTCTACTCACTCGTGTAATTACCAGCAGGAAATGTTGTTTATTTTATTCTTAGCATTTCTCTTTTACTCAGCCATCACTGGTTTGTCATTGAATATACAATAGTTGTATGAGTAGCTGATGGACCCGACCTGGTGTAAGTAATGTAAATAGACAGTGGGAGGTGGATTATGTTTTCCAAGGCTCTACTACCTCAGTTTAACTGGACACTTCATTCTAGGCTTTGCTTTGCGTATTTGTCCTAGCAGCCAATTAATGTTGCTGATTTTTAGCTTCTGTTTTCATCTGTTTGGTTCAGTATATTGAAATTCGTGGATTATCCACACAAGTAAGAGACACATATTCACTCGGTTGCTAAACTCTATAAAAAAATTCTATAAATATGTCATTCTGTAATCATCTTTTCAATAGTACAGCACGCCTGCTATTGTTGTTTGCAGTTACTTTAAATACAAATCTATTTTAACCATTTGATAAACTTGAAAACAATAGGAGAGATCCCTGCCCCAGTCTCAGTGACAGAACTCTCCTCCTTTCCTTCTCTGGAGCCAGGATTCACCCAGAGTAGTTTTTCAGTACTATTTAAAATCTGTCACTTAAAACTCTGTTCCAAGGAGATCTACATGGCAAACCCACCCCTCCCTTCCATGTAGGACTTGAGAGTATGTCAGGAAGTGACCCCAACATTAATACAGGCAGTGTCATTGGAAACTCTTTGTATATAAAATCTAACGCTGACTGCTGCAGGGGAAAAACTCATGTTTAATATGTGATCCAAGGATTTGTTTCTCCCGTTTTTCAAATGTCCTTTCCTTGCCACACCATTCTATTACATCTGGCTTTTGGAATGAGCACAAAACAGGGGCCCAGTTGTGTAAACACATTTCTAATGAAATATAGGATTGCACTCAGAACAGGGATGTTTAACTCTTTGCTAGGATATGTGGTATAGGCAGTATTTAGGATTCCATGCTGTACATAGACCGGTGGGGTGATCTGGCAGTGTCTGTGCTGCCGGGCTGGTGGAGGAGGGTTCCCGCCTATGCCTCAGGAGGTTCTGTGGGTGGGTTCATCCATAGCACATGCTCAGAGAGCTGGGCAGCTGCACCCTCACCCTGACATCCCCCAGGACTGTGCTCATACTGATCCTTAGAGGAGAATACTGGTCCTCTTCCTTAGAGCCATTATTGGGCGAATCGTTGGGGTTGCTTTGAAATGGGTTTGACTCTCCAGAAGGGCCCTTGCACGGCTTGCAATGAGTATTAACGTGAGAGGAGAAGGAGGTGGCTTTTGGGTGGCACCTTCTCTGCTGCCCTCTGCCCAACACCGCCCAGTAATGGCGTTAATGATGTGGTCAGTCAGTCCCAGAGGGAGCAGCCAGGGATGCAGCTTCCTCGTCATCCTCCCACGGGGCCAGTCCCTCCTGCCATGGCAGCACCCTCTCCACCTCTCAGCAGTATTGTGGGCAGAACACAACCTAAACCCTCGTGTGATGGGAAGTTTTCCTGTGAGTTACCTTTTTGGGTACATGAACCATGTGGTACTTACGTCTGTTTGTTAAATAATACAGAAAGGGATTTTTACAGGCTATAGCATTGACTTTTTAAAATACATCGCGATTGTTTTATGTGAATAGAAAACTAAGTTTGATTTCTTTTTTCCACTATTCCCCATCTCCATTGTTAACATGTCTTAATTTTCTGGCTGAAACTAAAGTGTACTAGGCACACAAATTAGCAAATTTGATTTTGTTGCAATTGGCAAACACTGGGCTGCTAAGAACAAAAAACTGTTTAAAAGAACAGATTTTACACCTTGCATATGTTTTCCCTGTTAGTTCTTAGAGATGTTTTATGACAATTTTTTGCTTTCTCTAAATTATTTAGATGATGTTACTTGTAAAATGCTGGGTAAAATGTACATACTTGTTATCTCTTCTGTTTTTGTATATATTTCCCAAGATGTGCACTTGTATTATAATAACCATTCCCACTTTTAGGGGAAATTTGTGCAATAAATACAGTATGTCAGTTTAGTTCTGGTACCTTTTGTGTTCCTTTTTTACATGTGGTATGAGGCCGTGGGTGCATGTATGAACTAGAACCAGCTCACACTTGACACCTGTCTCCTCTTACCTGCCCATTTTGGGGCATGATTCTGGTACTTGGCAGTGCTGCAGCCATTGAATTTGGGGTCTTGTAAGGAATTAATTATTTCAAATAGGAATTTGTGATTGAACTTGCTGTCCATTCAGTTGTGAATGTTGTTGGCCCCCAGAATGCAATAGTGAGGTGGGAGGGAGGTCGTGACCCACTGTACCGTACCAATGCTCGACTTTGTGCTAGGAGAACAAACGTAAGCAGAAAGCCATGGTCTTCCACTGGTTCATAAATTCATTCTTTCCTAAAGTGATCTGCAAAGCCATTTGTCACACAGATGTTTGCCATTGTGTTTGTCACTATATTTGTGTCCATCTGCCTGTGTAAAATCCCTTTTCTGTCTCTCTGGGCCGCTGCACAGGAATGCAGGTTATTGAGGAGTCTTCATAAGGTTTTATTAAATCTAAGTTCAAATTGTGATAACAGTGCTGCCAAGAAAAGTGAAGTATTAATCATACAACAGGAAAAACAATTAGGAAGATGTGGCAGAGTGTACAAATGTGGCTTTAGAGCATCTGGGTTAAATAAGGCACTCTGTTCTCAAAGAATGGAAAAGAACAAGCAGAAGATGGAAACCTTTGCCCACAGCAGCTGCATCGTCTGTTTTTGATAAGCGCTTTGTGGTTTCCTGCCCTGGTACATACCTGCTCCGGGTGCCGTCGCCACACGTGAGGTGCAAGACAAGCTGAGGGACGAGCCGAGGTCAGTGTCGCTGAGCCCTGTCCTGCAGTGACCACGGGTCCCACGTTCAGCACAGCCAGACAGCACAGGAGCCTTCTAGGATTTCCACTTGCACCTGCCAAGTCCTGCCCTGTAAAAGGATGCCTATGAGAGAGTGCTTGGAAGAATGGAATTTGTCCTCTCTCAGAGGAATGAAAGCCACAACAGCCGACTCCTGGGTGCTTAAACTGGTCCTGTAAGACCACCGTGAGTTTTGCCTGTGAGCAGGGATGAATTGCTCAGGCTCTGCATTCTCCATTCCCATCCCAAATATGACTATATCAATGGCTCAGTGCTCGGTGTGGGTGAGTCAATAAAAAAGCAACACAGGATCCATTGCCTTTTAATACTGATAACACAGTTATTGCTGTGTTATTGCTGGCCTGGTGTTCCTGTTCCAAGATGGATTCACAAAGCAGAGCCTGCAGTCCCACAGCAGCACTGAAGATGTCAAGCAGGCAACTCCAGCAGAATCTGCAGCAGGAGATGCTCAGCTTTAGCTGGGAGCTCTGCAATGGGACAATGGTGATGTGCACTGTGCACTGTCAGAGCTCCTGTGGGGCTTCTTGAGCCGAGTGTACCTGACAGAGGGCAGAGAATTTTGTGTTACCAGAGTAGATGGTCATGAGGTGTCCTCCTGACAGGGATGGCAAGGATAGCTGGAGTCATGTGTCTGCGTGGGTGTTTGGCAGCGATGATGTGAGCAGTAAATTCAGCAGTATAATCACTGCAGCATCCAGAAAATGCTGATGTTAATGCCCAGAATTGATTTCCTTTTTAACTCTCCAGCTAGACTGGGATATGGCACTTGCTAGCCAATATTTTTAATGCATTGTTACTCCTTTTCTGTAATTCCCTTAATTTTCCTGAAACAAAAGCGAAAGCTAATTCACTTTGCTGAGGCAAAGGCAGGAAGGAAGCTACAGATACCTGAGCACCACAGTGTCTCTCATCTCCCACATTATTCCCAGGGGTCTGCAGAAGAGGAGATGATTATTTCCATGTGGCTTAGTGCAGAATAACCACAGGACAATTTCTGGATCCAGGGGTGGGAAGCAGCTCGGTGTGTTGGCTGCACAAAAGCACAGAGCTCCTAACAGCTCTCTGTTGAGCTCCTATTGCTTTCTTTTCTCTTACACATTCATTGTTTAAAAATAGTGGCCTTGTAGTTGGAGGTAAAAGTAAGGAGACAGGCTGGAGATACACGTGTCTTCTGAGTCTCTGTGCTGCAAGGAACATCTCTGTTTATGTGCTGCAGCGTGCACATTCTGTTCCAGCCATCTCCTCATTTATTTTGTGGTACAGGAGCAGTTACAGGCTTTGCACACCACCCTGCGGCCTTCTTGTCTTCCCTTTGTACAATAACATCATCTTTGCTGTTGCTACAGGCAAATATAAATACACCAGCGCTCCAGGTTTTGGAAAGTGTTGCTGGTGCTGGCTGGAGATGCTGCTTTACTGGAAGCAGTGCTTTTCTGTTTTGACAGCTGAAGAACCACAAGTTCAAATCCTATGGGATCTGTCCAGGCTTTTGGAGCAGATGATTCCACTGGTTGGACAGACCAGCTTTTTTCTTATGGGAAAGCACTAAGGAGGAATGGGGAGTCATGCAGATCATATGTGGCTCTGCTGTGCTGGAGCAATCACAACCAGCACCACTTTCATCATTATTTCTTTCTTGAGCAGGATGGGCTGAAGTTGCAGCTCTGGGACACATGAATGTGCTGCTTCATGTGTCCCTGAGAGACATGGGGTGGGAGAGCTGAAGGTGGAGTTTGTCCTAGGCTCTTAATGGAAAACAAATTTTTTCCTTAAGTGGCATTGAAAATAAAGGCAGCGTTTCTTATGGAAGGGCACGTAGCTGGGCTGAGGAAGATGGGTAAGAGCATTTCCTTGAGAAATGAACTTCTTACTTCCCAAAGGTTCATTGCTTTAGTTTTCTTGGCAAATCAAATTAATTTCTAGAATATTTTCACTGATGTCACCAAAATAAATGGTGACATCTGGGCCACTTGTGGGACATCTCCTGAGCAAACATCCTCATTTGGGGCCTTTGGTGTGGCAATGGCAAAAAGTCACTATGCTACAAAGGTGTCTATAAACAGTGACTTTAGGGCAGAGGGTACCAGAGGGTTTATGCACTTGATTTTCCTGCCAGGGATGCTTTTCATTTTGGAGAACTTCGATGTGTTGCAAAGACTACATTCAGCATTTCTTCTATAGTTCCTTCCATAATTACTTCAAAATTACAGCCATGAGCAATTATAGTTTTCAATAGCTTATTGAGTGCACTGATTCCTAAGAAATTAACTACCACATTTTCAAGGAGTAGATTTATTAATAGCTGCTGTAACTAGAAATCTTGTCTAATTTTGATCACTACCAAAAGAGATGAGAATATAAGGGCTCCTGTTTTCATGTATTAACAATAAGACTGATAAAATTTGTGGGAGATATTCTCAGGCGAACAAGAAAATTACAGCTGTGTTCCTTGTGCTGCAATAATTAATGATCATGTGCTTTATTCTCCAAAGCTGTTTTTCTTGTACGGTTTAACTAAAGGTCTTGATCCCTGTCATTTCACACGATATTGTTCTGAGGCTGGTTAGGCTGTAAAAGCCATCAGCCTGAAGGAGAATTTATTTTTGCAAAATACAGCTTAACTCTCTAAACTATTTCTTAAATTATAGGTTAGTAAAAAGCAGGCCCTTCCCATGGAAACAGTTTTTTAAGAACTGTAGATTTGAACTCATTTAGTATTAAAATCAAGAGCTCTGTCTTGGGCTGGTAAGAACCCCTGTTGCTCCTGGCAACTGCAGCTCTTCACAGCTGTGAATTCAGACACGTATTTTTAGGGGAAAAGTAATCCTTAACCTAAATACTCCTTTCCAGATATTTTGAGGTTGACTGTTGCTTCCTTGTCTGTTTTCTCCCAGGCTGGCTGGCTGGGAAGCTGCTGACCCTGCTCAATCGCAAGCTCCTGCAGCAGCTCATCCTTCCAGTGAAGGAATCATTGGCTCTGCTGGAGCCCATGCAGAGTTTGTCCAGTGCAAGTCATCAGTCTCAGAAATACAAGGTGAATTCCCACTTTTTCTGGATGCGTACAACAGAGGTAGGTTTGGAGGAAATGACTCCCCAGCACTGTCTGTCCTCTGCCTTCATCACTTACAGTCAAAGCATGAAAGCTCATTAGGCATTTCTAATTAATTTGTGATTTGGCTATTTCCTGTTCAGGGTGTCAACTAAAGAGGCAGCTGAGCAGCATTGCTGGAGCATGTGGTAGTCTCATTATCTCAGCAAAGGAAACACTGCAACAGAACGTTCGCCCCCTCCTCACCCATAGTGTTTAAACGAAATGGTTTTAAATGAAAATAGGGTCAATTTAGGTTAGATATAAGGAAAAAGTTTTCTGCAGTGAGGGTGGTGAGGCCCTGGCACAGGTTGCCCAGAAAAGCTGTGTCTGCCCCATCCCTGGAAGTGCTCAAGGTGAGGTTGGATGGGGCTTGGAGCAACGTGGTCTAGTGGAAGGTGTCCTTGCCCATGGCAGGGTGTTGGAAAGAGATGACCTCTAAAGGTCTCTTCTAACCCAAACCATTCTGTGATTCTGTTATTGTGTAAGTTACTGACAGCTTCATCTGCTGGACCGCCATCACTGGTGGGCTGTGCAGCAGTCATGGCACCTCCAGGTCTGGAGTGTCTCTGACACCTGTCTCAACTCACAATCTCGCCAGCCCCCAGGAGATGCCTTTACTGGTGATTCCCACCCTGGGCCCAAAGTTCTGCAGAGCTCTGCCCTCTCAGTTTCTTATTGCAATACTCTTCTTGTGAATTTTGATTGCAGATTCTTTGCCATATGTGTGCACATCCTTCTTTAGAACACAACTAGAAAAAACTGTGGCGTGGTTCCTGCTGAGGGTCTCCTTAACTGCAAAGCCACAAACTATTTCCATTTTTCTTGGTACCATCTTCAAAAGTGCAGCACTTTTGTGACACCCTTCTAGAGAGAGACCCACTGATAGTTCACAAAGTAGCAAGTACTACAGCAATGGTTTATATAAAAGAAAACACTTCTATTGCAAAGGCAGTTTTGCCTTGGATAAAGATGGCAATGAAATCCAACTGTTCCAATGCGATGGACTGCCATGGAAAATGTCTGCCACTGGGAAAGGCTCTGAAAAAAAAAGTAAGTCACTAAAGCAGTTTGAAAAAAGGTAGTGAGATATCTGCTGGTACCATCCATAGCTTGTAGCTTGCTGGTATGGCACTGAGTACCCCTAGCGCATGGAGGGGAGGTACGGGCACTTGGTGGGCAGCTCCACTCAGCTTTCTAGAAAAGTCAAAGGTTGCTGTTTCCACTTGTGCAGTCACTTCATTTGCAGCTATTGAAAATTGTATTTCCTTGACAAGATTGGTGTCAGAGTTTTTCTAGAAGTCAGTGCACTTCCTATGGGCCAGGCTAGTCACTGAAGGAATTTCATTGTTTTTCCCTTTTTAATGGAAATTGCAAATAAATTTCCAGACACAGCTCTGGAAATACCCCGACAGCAGCCTCCGTCACCTCTTCAGTGTTTGGGACTGGGGAGTGCTTGTGTCTCAGCTTTCACCTAAGTGGAGTGAAATGCCTAAAAATCTTAAGGAATTGCGTCTGCCTTAATGTCATCACTGCTATCCTACCTAGTAAATATGTTCCTGATTTTAAAATTCACAGTATGACAGAAAGAAACCAAAAAACTGCCCAGTCCTTTCTCTCTGAGCAAGAAGACCACTTCCATGGGAGTAAGCAATCATAGGTAAGTGGTATTTGTGTACTTAGGTGGCATCTGGTTTATTGGGTGGAACAATCAACTATGCACTCAATAACTTGCATCACCCTCTGATTCATACAATCATCTGACCTTCATCTAACTGCTGCTCTGCTTTTATTTCCTCTTCTCCTGACGAGTTACAGTAAAGGAAATTCTTCCTGTGCTCCATACACAATTCTTCCTTTCATTCAAGGGTTGGTTAAAAATACAACCAGTACAACCATCTACTGGAAAAGCACAGGATGAAGTGCCACTTCCCTCTCCCCTCACTTTACGCAAGCCCCCCACCCCCCCCCACTCAGACCACACACCAGGAGTTGCTGTACATTGGACACAGCGTCCCCTCCTGGGTGAAATCCCAGCTGGGAGATGCTGGACCCCCTCAGAGTGGGATAATGGGCTTTGCAGTGAGGGTTCCTCACTGTTTTGTGCACCAAAAAAGTGAGCAGGTCTTCCAGGAGGAGTCTAACTCTGCTGGCTCTGTGTGGTGTTGTGCTTTCAGCTCCTGCTCTGCCTCAGCGAGGCCGTTCCTCTGGGTCTACACTTGTGTCCCTCCCCTGCAGCTGAGGAAGGACAGCCACCTCCCTGGGTGTCTCAACTTTCTGATGCGTGAAGGTAAGAGTCTGGTGGTGTCTGAGCAGGAGCATCTCAGCTGTCTGCTGCAGGAGAGCTTCTGGGTGGTTGGAAGAGGCCACCACAGGTTTTGGGACATGGCTAGGAATCAATATCCCTTGACACAATTACTGTATGATGTTACCAAGGGCAAGGTCTCTGGAAGGAAAGGAGGAAAACCACACTGAGTGGAAGAGTAATCTGCAGATCTTTCTGAAGTTAAAAATAGTTAGGATTTTGTCTGTAGAAGACAGTTTGTTCTGTTATGCTGCTGTCATCATGTGAGCAGGCTGTACGCTTCTGCATTTGAAGACTAAAATTGACATGCTGAAAACAGGAACTTTCTGGAAATTCCACATGCCTGAGATTTAATGGTTTCAGCGAATTTCCTGATACCATCTCATCCATATGGTTGTGCTTGGGTGGGGGAACTAAACATCTCATTAGCTCTGTAGGGTCATTAAAAGCTGGAGAAGAGATCATAAGGAATAATAAGGATGTATGACATCCTGCAAAGACAGATGATAAAAGCAACTGCCTCTGCCAGTGAGTGCTTCAAGGCAAGGGAACCCAGTTTAAGAGTGTGGAGGAGCTGAGCTCTTGCTAACTCACGTCAGCAGGAGCTGTTTGTCCTCTCTTCATCGGAAAAATCAAACTGACAGCATTGAAATATGACTAAAATCAGCAGATGATACAGGGAATTCTGGCCTACATAACTTTGCAATGAGTTCACCAAGCATTCCTGGCTCCCAGGCCTGGACTGAGTCTACTAAACTCTACAACATTTCTTCGTAATCAAATTATAGTTTATACACATACACAAAAACACAAACACAGAGACCTGTAACTTCCTACAAACGCACCAAATGTCTGCAAACAGTGGAAAGCTGATCTGATGCTGGCTGAATCATCACTCTGGTCTCAGCTGCGATAGAAAAGCTCATGGTTGCAAAGCACCTTGGCACCAGCAGCAAGAAAACGTAAGAAACGCAAGTCTTCCCCAGCCTTCATCTCGATTCAAATGCTGTAATAGTTCTCGTAGGATTTCACAAATAAGTAGCATGTATTTGATTGCATAAAGCAGCGAAATCACATGTGAGGCATTTACTCACAATGTCTTAATCTAGATGATTGCCAGTTAAGAAAATGTCTAGACCATTGCCCTGTTCTTTGGCAGAAGAGAAGTTGTTTATTATTTTTCCACATGCTCAGAGAATTACTCCATTTACTGAAAAAAGGGGAAGGAGTGAAATCTTATTTACTCTAATCTTTATCATACTTAAATTTGCTGCTCTCTGTAGACATGCCCTGTTCTTTTACCAGCTCAATGTTGTTGGCCAAAGTGTTGTCCAGTGACAAATGGCACAGATACACAGAATGGTCACATTGAGTTATGCAAGTGTTTGGCTTTTTGCCTCTGAAAATAGCTACTCAGTAGAAAAATACAAATCCCATTGCATGTTCCTTCTGGGTTATAACAGGTCACAGACACAAAATCCTCACTGTTTGGGAAATCTTTTTGCAGTTTATAGTTGTACAACTTTCAACAACCCCGAAAAATTAATGAAAGAGACATTAAATGTTTGGAATAAGATATGTTAAACTGTCAACTGATACCAAATTACTGGTGGACAGTTTCCCATGCTGAGACTGTTCTTTCTTGTTGTTATTTAAGTTTTCATCTTCATCTTTTACCCACCCTCCCCTTTCTAATGGTTTTTGGCATGAGGTTTCTGACAACAAATGAAGAAAATCTTTCCACTGAAGCTGTAACCTGATTATAGCAACAAAGAACATGCAAATGGGGCAGTCACCAGACTCCAGACTGCCTCCTGTCAGGGGAGGTTTTCCCCCACCACCCCCATCTTTAATTTTTTTCAGGCTTGAGCATGGACATGTGTATACTGTTTCTGGATACCGCAAATATCTAGACAGGTCGATATGCTCTTTTGGGTTTTGCCAACGAGGTGCTGGGGCTGGAATCAAGTATCTGTAGGTTGTGTGCAGTAAAAGTAAAGCGGCAGAAGACACACAAAAAAATTGATAAAAGAGCCTGTTTCAGACAGAGCTGTTCCATTGCAGAGTGGGTAGCAAGAACTCGTGGCTTGGAGCAAAGCAGCTGTGGTTTACATGTTATTTTGTAACAATTCTGATTTTTTCTTTTTCCAGTTCTTATTCTGTTTTATCAGACACTGTTGATAATGTTGTACACTACACCATGCCTGAGGCAGTTTGGATGCTCCAGTGACTTGGCAGGAGTCTTCTCTCCTCATCCCACTCACTCACATTCATCGGGGCTTGGTAACTGTAGCAGGGTGGTGCCAGGCCCTGGATGGACCCTTTCAAGTCACTCAGCAGAAGCAAGGGAGGGGAATGCCCTTCTTCATACCTGTTGTTTTCCATCTGGACAAGGGAGGGAAATGAGGAAGATGAGAACATACATGTTGGTGTCACGGGACAGCCTGTGCTGTTTCAACATAAACAGCTTTCATTGTCCTCACTGGCAACTTCCAGAGAGTGCATCAATGCCTGTCTTTGTGTTCATAGAAACCTTAGTAAATGAATAGCAAATAATGCAATTCACTGTTTCCTTTTGCAGATTGTTCCTGACTTGGGAACCAGGACTCCATAAGCACTGGCCAAGGATTACCTGACACAAAGGTCAGGGTGAAATGTTCCCAAAACACTATGCATCCTCAAGCACAAAATCGTTATTTCAGAATTTTCACCTGTCCTCCATGAAGCCTTCCCCGTGGACACCCCATAAATTGCCCTCAGCTGAGAGATGTGCCCTTCAATTGGGAGCTAAGACGTAGGAAATTGTTACTGCCTCCCCTGAGCTATGGCTCAGGCTGCTCCAGGGAGCAGCTGGGGCTTGTCATTTCCTCTCTTTGCATGTTAATACAATTTTAAAACCTTTCAGTCTTAAGGCTCACTGAATTCCGAGTTCATTCACACCAGCAGTCAGCACATTAGAGATCACCACAGATGTGTGACAGTGAACACGAAAAGCAAGGAAAATTGCCACTGAAGGTAAAACATAAGTAGAGAAAGTGTTCCATCCCCACATTTAAAAGGTGTCAGGCTCCCCATTAGTTTCAGTATTGTCGATAAAGGCTGAAAATAAGTATTTGACTGTCACCAGGAGATCTGCATTTACTTATGTGTACATGGCTTTTACTCTTCAGGAAAAATCTGTACTAGTTTTGTTTTGTTTTGTTTTGTTTTGTTTTTTTTGTTTTTTTTTTTTTTAAGAAGGAAAGACATGCTAGTCTTGAGTTAAAGAGAAGAAAGATGGGGGTTTAGTTTACAAAAACTAAATATTAAACTAATGTTATTATAATAAAGCAGAAGGAGCAGAATTAGTGGTACAATACAAAATGATCATTTCATTCTTGCTCTTGATTTTGCAAAAATAATTTAGCATTTCCCATTTAATTTCAGAAATGGAAATTTTGAGCTGCAAAATGCTGTTTTAGCCAGGAGATCAATGTTCTTACATAGCTACCTGAGCAGTGTTGCATCATTTGCAAAAATGTAACTTTCCTACAGAACGTGAGCTTTCACAAAATTACTAATGATCCCTCTGCCTCCACAGTTTTTCAGGAAGTTCATCATCAGAATAAGCATATATGGTAAAACCATCTGAAGAGGTTCTTCCGTTGGGAATCCCAGAATATTTTGTTTTGCTTTAGTCAGGCAGAGAATTAATTTGTGTGTCTTCCTTGCGGTGTGTTAACCACATACTTAGCTAGTAGTTGTTGCCAAAGATGTGCAAGAATGTCCAAAGGGAATTTTTTTTTTCCAAAGCTAAGAAATTAAAACCAATAGCCTAACAGCCAGATTGGAGAACGAGAGGAAGAAAATTGCCAGGCTGTAATAAAACTCACAGGACACTAAATACATAGAACACATAAAAGTCAAAAATATTTCAGTGCATGATGATTATGAATCTTTCCCAGTGGGAGAGGTGAGGAAGTTGAGTTTTACCCTGAGGAGTCTGGGATATGCACATAGCGGTAAAAGGCGTGAGATTAAAAGGCATCTTTGGGAGTGTCAGTGAATCAGAACAATTGAGGAAACACACTGGGAGGAGGAGATGTACTCCGTAACTCAGCTGGTCTTCCCAAATTCACGGATGTTTGAAGCAGAAACATTTACTCTCCTGAGATAGCAACTCATCCGTATTAATAGCAAAGCACCTTTGATTCTTACACGATACAGTTAGTTTTCAATTAAAAAGCTCAGCGGTAAGCGATGCTGCTTTACTTGCGCAAGGATACAATCCAGACAAAAGGGAAGCAAATTTTCCCCTCTGCATGGACAATAGGCGTCCTGCTTGGCCACATCCCTTAATCCCAGCCCCGAAATTACTCACTTGTGAAAGCCTCTTAATTGTGTTTAACTATGTCGGCTTTACCACGTGGGGAAACATTCGCTGCAACACCAGTAAAGAGCGAGGTTCATGACACTCGTTTCCATTGTTTCCAGATATTTGGGCGAGTAAATCCTACGGCTGAAATAGCCCCTGAAATAATTGCAGCTATTAGAGCCATTACCCACCCAAACTCCGGTAGTTTTGGAGTGAGAAAAGTCTTCTTTCACGGGTCAGTTGAGCCAAGCAATTAAATTGGAATGGCAGCTTTGGTTCCTGTGGAATACTTCTGGCTCCCTCAATGCTCCTGTGCCTGGCTGTAGGCTGGTGTTCAGTACGCGAATTTGTGTGCGAAAGAAAAAGGAATTTTTAGGCTACTAACTATATTCCCACGGTGAGTGTCCACTTCTGTGTTGTGTTCATTGCAGGAATGCCGAACAGCTGGAACAGGTGGTAAAATGACTTCCCTTCTAAAAACCAAGATTAGGGCTTAAATTATTTCAGATCCATGAGAACTTGTGACTGCGCAGATTTCATCAAAATCTGTTTTTTTTTTTAGTTGTTAATTTTATTCCAGCCACCTGCACCTGGGGAGTATTGACTAATCTTTTACATGATCTTTAAATATAAACTGACCTGATTAAGGTCTTGATTTGCTCTTATATCTCCAGTAAAAAAGCAAAACAAAACAAACAAACAAAAAAATCAAAACAAAACAAAAAAAGAAGAAAAAAAAATAATCTCCTCCTAGAGAGGGATTCATGCCTGAGCTCTTTTCTTCTTCTATTTAGTTACTCAGGAGAACTTTTTATCTCTATCTTTTCCATTTGGATTCCTGGCAGGGAATCTCTGAAGCTTCCCACACCATTGGAAATAATATTTTAGGTACTAAAGTTGTAGAAGGATAACATGTTCTGCCAAATAACTAGTACAAACTTCTGACCTTTGGAACAATAATAGACATGATATTTGGAAATCTTACAATGGAAGTGCAAAGAGAAGGGAAAAAAAAGGAAAGAAAATGAATTTCGATAGACTTTATGAGACTGAAACCTGTGTCTTTAGCTGACTGTCAATGTTGGGAGTATTTTATATTCTCTCTGTTGTGGATGCACTGTAATGACTGTGATGTTAACTGTAGCTGCTCTTTAGATCCTGGCTGTCCTTCCCATGGTTGTTGTGCCTGCAGTGATACCAGGCAGAGCATTAAAACAGTCGGTGCTGGAGGAAATGTCATATTTCCTCAGATTTTTTTTTTTTCTTTTGGAAGAAAACACTAGAAATATTATAAAACAACTTGGAAGGGACAATCAGGTCCTTGAGCACAACAAAGGCAATTGTGCCATAAAGGGCAAGTGGTAAACAGAGCGGGAAGGGGCAGCTGGAGAAAGGGCAGAAACAAAAACACTCTTGGTTATCAGAAAAGAAAGAGGAAAAAACAAAAAGACAAACACAAGTTCTGTGCCTGCAAAGCTTTGATCTCATAAATTTACAGGATCGGACTTCCAGTAGGAAGGAAAATCTTCAGAGGCGTTTGGTATGTGCCTGCTTCCCGTTGTCCCCGAGTGGCCACCAGGACCAGGAATGCAGGGCTTGGAAGAAGTTTGTAAAACCTCACAGGACTCCCGATCCCCTTCCGACAAGGTGGTGACATCTTGTTTGTATCTAATGCCGAGCTCTGGATTCGGCGAGCCCAGGCGCGGAGCGAGGCCGTGCCCGACCCGGCGCTCCGAAGCCTCACTTGGGACCGCGGGGGTCGGGCCACTCCTCCAGAAGCGACCTAAGCCAAGGAGAAGCTCAGGAAATCAGGGAGGTCAATATTCTATGAACTGTAGCGTGAGAGAAAGGGGGAAGGCACGCAAACTAAGGGGGAGCGGTGCCATGACAGCATGTTATGCCTGCCCACGGACACTCTGATGCCAAATGATGCAGAAAATGCTTTAGTTCGGATGTAGATTAATGCAGAAAACGCCTTATGTGGGGTGTACAAGCAGCACACAAACTCAGGCCCGCCTATCAACTCCATGCGGGGCGCCCACAGCGCGCATGCGCAGGACCCATCTCAACCCTCGCGAGCTTTCGCCCCGCACCGCCCGCCGGCACCACCCTCTCCCCGCCCACTCCCCTTCGCCCAGC
>VZRN01001383.1:160375-171222 GCA_013397935.1 Dasyornis broadbenti
TTTTTTTGCTTGTTGTTGCTCAGGTACCTCATGTGTTATAATCTTTAATTTATTTGGCAGAGGGAATTATTATGATGAATTTTTAGGGATTGTAGCAAAAATTTAATGATGTGTACATTTTAATGTAATTGCTATTCTGTTATTCTGTTTAGAATCTATATTGGAACTACCCAAAGACTGGGAAGTGTTTTGCTCCCTTTCCTCTCCCTTGGTGCATCATTGGAGGTGCATATTGTACATATGTGATGCAAGTTACTTCTCATGTGGAAGAAGTTGCAGAATGTTTCCTAGTGGACTGGTGCCCATGTATGTGGCAGATGCTGCTCTAGGATTTGAGTGAGTCCCACTTAGTCAAATGTCTGCCTCGCTGGTTCCCTGATGGCCTGTGACTCTGTGCTGATACTGGAAATAAATCTGTACCTGTCTCTCAGGTATGGCCTGAAAGTGCAGAATTTGCGAGGCTTCTCTCAGATGTTAGTTTTGATAACAGATTATCCTAACAAATCATCCCTTCTGTCTTGTCAGAGAGAGGAAACCCTGGCAGTAGTTGGATACTTAATCAGTCTAAAAAAAAAAAAATAAAAATCATACCTATACTTAAACAATACGATTTCATACACTTGTTTAATATTTTAATATCTGCATTTTTCTGCCAGGGTTATGCAGATGTGTGCGTGGTGGTGAATCTGTGAGTGTTTATACATGCTGATCCTCCAGGTTTTGCAGCTTGGGAATATGGGATTTACTGTGCAGTGTTTTATCTGTTTCTTGTCACAGGTGGGGATATTAAATTAGTAATTTGGGAATATTTTAATAGGAGAAAATACTTTGTTCAAAGCAGTAGGAGGGAAGGATGAATGCTTATGCCACCATGTGTGTGCTCTCATTAAAGGTTTAATTTTTTTGAGGCCCAGAATTCCTTATCAGATCATACAAAGGCTCTGATGTTGGTCTTTATGGGAGTTGTTCATGCTGCCACAGATAAGGGCTCAGTGGTTGATAGGGCCAAACAGCAAATGATTGTGCTCCTTTGTCTTTATTCCTCCTCCCCTCCCGCGAGCATGCTCTCTTCCATTTTTAATGGATCCTTTTCCCAATATAGTATCTTTTTAGTTCTTCATGACTTTGTTCTAGACAGTGTTTACTTTCATGGCTCAGAAAGCTTTGCCTTTATTTGACTTCAGAGAGTTGGAGTTTATTTTTATACTGCGAGCTCTTGTATTTTCCTGACTTCGTCTTCTTACAGTAATTCTTGATTAATGTTAATTCAGCTTCATTTGGCAATACTAATTCCTTCTTCTCTTCTTGTTCCCTTTTTATTAGTACAGTGGAAAGAGGAAAAAACCTAATTTGCAGAATTGTGTCATAACAGGGTCTGCTGTTTGGAGTGGGTATGTGATGCTTTTTGATGGCTTAGATATAGAGAAATAGATCTGCATGAATGTAAATTATGGACAAATAGTACATTGATGGGCATTATAAAATGGCTGTAATAAATAAATTATTGCTGACAGCGTAACAAAGACACTCTTGTACTGTAGCACAGCTGAGCCAAACAGAGGAGAACATCTGCTTCTTGTTTCCAGAAATAACTGGTATTTTGAAGTGGTTTTTTTATCCTTTTAATAATTTTCTGTACGCTCAGTAGGTGAAGTGCTATTAACCATTGTTAAAAGCTATTGTTTCTATAGTCCAAGGTGAGCTTTTAGGAGTGTAACTGTATCAAGGGTGTTGTTTTTGGATAGCCATTGAAAGTAATTAGAACCATAGAGTCACCACAAAAGTGGAGATGCTTGCAGTTACTGTAAAGCCAAAAGAAATTTGTGTTAAATGAAGTTGCAGATGCTGGCTACTATTTAATAAAAATACCTTGCTGTTAGTATGTGGGCCTTCAAACCAGGGACAGAGGAGTGGTGGAAACCAGACTCCTGCCATAATTTTCTGCTACCCAATCTCTGTCTTACACTTTCATTCCCATTTTTTGGTGATCTGTTCTTTTACAGGTGACACTTTGTGAGACTTTGTCATGCAGGTAACAATTCTGGAGCTCAAAGTGAAGATGAACAGCAGCCGACTGGGTGTAAAATCCTTGAGATTGTTCTGCGTCTTTCTGCTTTGGTGTCTTTGCCAGAGAACCTCCTGAAACCTGATCAAAAATGCAGTGACCAGTGCTACATAACTGTGATCCGTCACCATGAAGATACTTGGGCTGGTCTTGGCATGTGACTGTCTTGGGAAGTAGGAAGAGACCTTTAAAGTGGAAAAATTAGTTGTCACTGGTGATAACCAAAGTGATAGGTACACGTACTGATGTGCCTGCGATTTATTGCTAATGAATTCCTTCCTGGGTCCTTGTGTACCCTGTGTAGATTGTCTTTCTGTGCTCATAGGGCAACAATTATCTTTTACGTTAGAAAAACATAAAACCGTGTAATATGAATAATTTATAAGTAGTTCTGTGAAGGTGACAGTAACAGTTTTATTTATGTTCAGCATGATTGAAAAAGCAAGTGCACAAAAATTGTTTCAAGGACAAAAATGTTGAGTAACTGCAGCTTTAGAGAAAGACTTAAGAGTGCACACATTTCATTGACACCATATTCCATCAGCATCTAGCTAAGACTAGGAAAGACCTAAACTTGTGAGGTTTTCTTAACTATTAGATTAGTCTCTTTAAATAAAATGTGTTGTAAAGCTTTTTTATAGCCACCTACTAAAACCAAAGTTCAGAACAGGGGTACATGAGGAGTGGCACATTGAATATCATATTGGTGGCTGACAGCTCTTAAGACTGAGTCTTACTCACAAGCAGAATATAGTTTCTGTGTTAATGAAGTTGAAATTCTTATTACTTTTAATGAAACAGTAATAAACCTTCTGTCTTCCTCCTGTGCTTCCCCACCACATAGCTTTCAGTTGAAGGTAAAACAAAACCACACTTTTTTTTTCCAGCTGCTCATTAAATTAATGTATTTAAGCTCAGGGTAAATACAGCATTGACAATCCTGGAGGATTGTCCAACATGCCTCAAAGCTTTGGGAAAATGGCGTCTCTTCAGCTGCCAGCTTGATGAGTTAGGAAGTTTTTAGTGCTTAGATTTTCCTCTGTTTTGTCTTGTACTTTAGGTGGGTAGTTGTCTCTTACTCTGTTTCTTAACACATTCTAGTATCATGAGTCTTCATCTCAATTAGATGTAGTTTTCCTGTAATAAAAAAAGCCAAGTGTGCAAGCGCTTGTATTGCCTCAGTAAATGCTGTTTGATAATTCATTTTCATAAACTTTGTGTTTGCACCTTGTTTTCTGAGGTGATCAAGAGTGATGTTCTTTGACAGACACATTTTACCCTTTATTCCAAAAGTTTAGATAGACACCAGTTGATGCATATTGTCAGTAGTTGTTCAGTCTTCCTAAACATCCCTGGGAAACCAGTGCAGGCAAAATGTGGTGTCCCCCTCCCCAAGACCAGGCAGGGTCAAATCTCTTCTCTGGATGATTGAAATTAACCTCAATTAGCATCTTTAATCTGTGACTGATCATAGGATTGGCTTTGAAGTGACAAAGTCTTACTTAAAAATCCATGCTGTTTGGTTTTGTTTTCATTGCTGTGTGAACACAGTTCTGTGCTTGTGACATACAGTCGAATTTTTGGCCACAGGTACTCAACAACCTAGCATATATCAGTATCCAAATAATTTGGATTAATAATCTGGATAAATCCAGATTATCACTACTTGGAACCTTAAGTACAACACACTTTCTAAAGCTGAAATCAACCCTGGATTAGTTGCACATAAAAAATAAAATTCATCTGTTGTTTCAAATCTACCAAAATACAATATTGGAGCATTTACCAGTTTTAACAAATGTTAATATACGTAAATATTGAGCTATAGGGGCTTCAGGTTTTTAACCAATTTTTTGAGTTTGTTGTTGTTGTGCTTTTATCAGCAGGCCTGAAGGTGTTGCTCATAGTAGTGTTTGGATTATTTATGTCTCAGAGACACAAATAACATTATGTTAAACCTTGGACAAGGTACCTTATTCACAGAGGAGGGCTCTGGTTTGGCTGTTCTGCAGCTGTTGTCTGGCTGGAATACCTGCAAAGGAACTTTGCTGGTAGTTCTCAGAAATAAATATTTTTTTCCAGCTTTCTTAACAGTAAAGCCTGTTGACTTCAGTCAAATACAGATTTGTGGTTCCAAGGAAATAAATCAAGTTTCAGGGCACTGTTTTAGCTTTGACTACATTTACTGACTTTACTGAAGTGACATTGAATAATAAATTTTCTTAAATTTAATGTCTGTCTAACAAAGTTTCCTTGTTCAAAAAAAAAGTAATATAAACAAGTAGAGCAAATTAGCGTGAATGTTTTGGAGTTGGTGATTTTTTTGTTTTGTTTTGTTTTTAGAGTCTGTATCAATATTAATCTGTTTTGTGAGTAAGGATGTTGAATACTGTCCTGGAAAGGAAAATTTGGGCATAAGTGAAAGCAGTAAAACAAACTGTAATGGAAACAGGAGAACATTGTGATGTTTAAGTAGCCTTGGAGTAGGTGTATGAATTCTTCTTGTTAATTATTTTTGCAAGATGGTTGTGAACCACAGCTGTTTAAAAAAAAAAAAAAGTAAAAACCAAACCCACAAAAAACCCCTCCCCATTTCAGGTTGGGTGAAATGCCAAAGGAAGTAAACTTTTATTAAAAACTTGGAGAAGTAAATTAGTCTGAACATTTGTTGTTCATCACCTAGTGTAGGCGGAACACACATACAGTTGTTCAATCTAATTGTTGTGACTTTGTGGTTTCTGATCTCCCTGGCGGCTGAGGAATGGTCACGGCATCTTCATTGGTTAAATGAGTATCTGGTGCTTCCATCATTGCAGTGTAAAGTCACGGGCATTGCACCTCTAAGTGTCCCTGTGACTGGCTTGGAGCAGTGTTGTTAGAACTGGCTGGGGTCATGTTGGTTTCTGAAGTACCTCCTTAAAATACAGGTCTGTGAAGGGTCCTTGGGACTGTGTTGCTGCTGCTGTCCCTGGTATGGGCAGACCCTGGGGTTTTTGTTTGTAGTGGTCACTTGGAGCTGCTTCTCTAAGCTAAACATCTTGGCACTTTTGGGAAGAATCTTGGCAGGCTTTAGCCTCTCCTTGTGCTGATGCTGTGCTGTGGAGTATCTAACCTGTTTGTCACAGAATCACAGAATGGTTTGGGTTGGAAGGTATCTTGAACACCATCCTTTTCCAACCAACCCCCTGCTGGGGGCAGGGACACCTTCCACTAGACCAGTTTGCTCCAAGTCCTGTCCCACCTGGCCTTAAACACCTCCTGGGATGGGGCATCCATGTTCCAGTGCCTCACCTTGTAAGATCAGAAGTGTGGAGATGTTTTGTGTCTGTGACAAGTGATGCTGTTTGGTTCTCTGCATAGAATTGGAAGGGTTATTCTCAGTTATCTGCCCTGGTCCTTTCATCCTACCTGTTTCACTCTGCTCTTGGGCCATGATTAATGCAAATTCCTTCATCTAGTGTAAAGTCTGCTCGCCAGAACATGGATGTATTAAAGAGAAGATGAAATTACAGTGCACTAATAACCTTGTGGACAATGGCTCATGTGTATTGGCATTATTTGCAGAAAGTTCAGGGTTTGTGTGTAGTGAGTCACTGAGTTACACATGACAAGGTGAAAAGCTGTTCCACCACCTTGTTTGTCTCCTGCATGTAATTTCCAATTCTGATTCATTGAAATGAAACAGTGAGCAGGAATGTGGTTCTGTTATGGGATACAAGTGAGTGGACGTCTTAAAGCCCTGGCTCAGCCTTTTGAAACATGTGGTGCACCTATTCCCAGTGCTCGTCCAGTTTACATGAAGAAATGTGAGTGCAGTTGGGTCTAGCTAAGACAGAGCTACAAGTCAGCTTTGGGTAGCTGGAGTAATCGTATTGGAATCAAAAAAACCATCCTGAATTGAAAGAGATCCACAAGGATCATTGAACTCAACTCCTGTCCCTGCACAGGACCGCCTTAAGAATTAATGGAACTAATGAGCACAGCTGGTGGTTTCCAGCATTTCTTGTGTCTAAATCTTGGTGGAATTGTTGAATCTGAAAGTCCTAATTAAGTGTAATGGTCATGCAGTATCTCTTGTATGTAGTTACACAAAAAAAGAGGCTATTGCCTAATCTAACTTGCCTCTGCATGTTGGGGTTCATTTGAGGGAAGTAGGGCCACAGCAAAAGTAGTGTGTCAGTGTCTCTTGCTTTCTGTGACTGGTCTGTGTGCCTGCTTATGCATGGGTGTCTGCTGCACACCTTGTGTATATAATTTTTAGGTATCTTTTCTCTAAGATAATTGTATAATAAGGATTTAAAAGGAAATTATATTCTAAGGCACTCTTACATGTACGAGTTGTGTATGAGAGGAAAGAAGATGATTGTGCTCTGTGCGTGTTGGTGGTTCTGCAGAGCGAGATAGGTCAGAGGGTCAGGAATTCTGCTCTGGGCCCTGGGGGAGAAACCTTCCCTGATCAGTGATGGCAGACAGCAGTATCTTCCCTCTGGAAGAGCTGTCCTCAGTTTAAAGGAAATGCTCTTGAGTATTTTTATAGAATCATGGAGTCGTTAAGGTTGGAAAAAGCCCCCAAGATCAAGTCCAACCATCAACCCAGCACCATCACCATGTTCACCATTGAACCATGTCCTTAAGTGCCTTGTCCATGGGTTTATTTTAACATTTCCAGGGATGGTGACTCTTCACCACCCTGAACAGTCTCTTCCAATGCTTGACAGCCTTTTCCACGAAAAATTTTTTCCTAATACCAAAGCTAAACCTCTTCTGGTGCAGACTGAGATCATCTTCACCTGTCCTGACACTTTTTATGTGGGAGAAGAACTTTGTGTCATTCTTTAGTGCATCCAGATTCGGGTATGTGAAGGAACAGCTTTGTCTGAAACCCCTGGTATCCAGGTGTGGCTTGATCTCTTTTTGTTTTTTTGTTTTCCTTTCTTAAAGTTCTCCTGCTGTTACAATCCCAATACAGAGTGATTCTTAAGCACAGATTTCATTAGCAGTGTGCTTGTTGATTCAGTGCTGGCTGGTTAAAGGAATTTGAGAATCTGGTGTGGGTGTAGGTAAGACTATTGAACCGAATATCTCCAGAATACATCAAGTTCCTAATCTTCCTTTGAAGTTATTCTCAAAGCACAAGGTTTTCTTCGAGTCTCCATCCGTTTTCCTTCATCTTGTTCAAAAAGTTTGGTGTCTGATACTGATGCTGTCATGTATCTGCCTTGGGGTGTTTGGTGTGCAGCTCCTGTCTCTGATCAAGCTTTCAGGGGGCTATTGGGATGTCCTGAGAGGGCTGCACATCTTACCTGTTCTTTTTATTTACATTTTGTTCCAAGAAGCTCTTTAGAAGATTGTCTCAGTGATTCTGGGATTTTCTGGTCTGATACTACAGTTGTCAACAAGGCTTTTGTGTTGGAGAGGTGATTGCAAAACAAACTCACTGTTTTCACTGTGTAGATCAGAGCATACTCAAAGCTTACACAGATAGTATTTACAGATATTTTTCAAGCTGTTGGCCAAAGTAACTGTAACTAAAAACCAGAGATCACAGCAGCTTGTTTCATGATAATCCTCCTACTAAATGCATGATTTAGGGCTCAGCAAATGTGATTGTGCAGACTAGGTCATACATTAGTATTGATCAAATATTTCAAGTCTAATTCTCTCAACTGTGCTGGTAGGTTGGCAGTAAATTTAGCTTGTAGGGGGCTGTAAAATGACTCAATTTTCTGGCCATTGCTGTCACAGGAGACACTCAGTGCTCTGGAACAGCTGTAGGGACCTTGCAAACTGCAGCTAGTGCCAGCAGGCAGGTGGTGCCTGCAATGTTTCCTCTCTGTTCCCCAGCCTGCAAACAGGGGAAGCTGGGCACAAGTAATCTCATACCTGTAACTTTCCAAGGTAAGCTTGGTTTGGTTCTTTCCAGAAGGTAATACGACTTTTGCTTCATATAAACCCTGTAAAAGGAGCAAGTGGAGTTAGTGTGTATCAGGGTGGCTGTTCCCAGTGATCTTCCAAGGAGCATGTGAGGTGTTGTTGCTCCAAGACTATTTTTCCTATCATTGCTTCTACTCTTCCTGAAAAATTGTTCTTTCATTTTAATGACAGCTGTGACAGCCCTGAGAGGAAAACCAGAAATTATGGTGAAGTCCTGGAATTTTTTGATTGGAACTTACTTCCTTATACTTTTCCCCATGAAGTAGGGTCATGCACTTAGTTTCATCTGTGGAGTGATAATTTAATTAAAAGTTTTTACTTATAAATTAAAGTTTAAACATGTAATCTAATATTTTTCTACAAAGCTATTTCTTATTGTAGTGTCTGAATTTAAACAACTTATTTGAGGGTAGTAAGGGTGTGTTTTACAATGCCTAATCTGACCTAAAAGATGGGCTTAGTGCCTTGTTACTGACCTTGCAATAGGAACTCCTTGGAGATACTAGAATAGTGAAAAAGGGCCAGAAAAGGGTGTGGAAGGAGGTGGGAGAGAACTGCAAGTACACTTGGCATTCATAAAAGTTGCCAAATGGAAAAAAAACACATTTCTTTTCTGCTTTTGTTTTCAAAAAATGCAAAGGGTGGAGGATAAGCAGTCAAGATGTGTAGGTGTTAAATTCCTCATAGAAACAGTATTAAAGCTGCAAAACATTGTAGTGAATAAAAAGGTAACCATTTTAAAAAAAAAAATTCAAAAGAAAATATCTTCAGGTAGTATACCCAAACTTATTTTGTATAAGCTTCAGAGGGGAGTTTTTCTGTAATGTTTATTTTAACAAAATTGTTGTGTCATTTTATGTAAGGAGAGCTAGATATCTGTCTACAGTGAAAATAAATAGTAAGAGAGTAGTAACCTTAAGGAACTTGTGTGTATGTCTGCTGTGAGAGGAAACTGAGGTGGCCGTGCCCAGGTTTTGCACACTAGTGGGCAGCCCTACTTCTGAGGAGCAGAAGGGAGGAAGCCAAACATGTGTAAGCAGCTGTCTGGCATCCCTGTCGTGCTGCTGAGTGCACTGATCACACACTGCTGCTGGTTACTCCATGGCAACTGTCTATAATAACCCTTGTATGCAGCGATTGATGCTCCTATCCCGAGAGTATAAAAAGCTGTCAGTCTTCAGGTGGAAATGAGTCCCTTGGCATGAAAAGGTGGCTTGGGGTGGTCTTGTCACTGGCAGAGAAACTGCACACTTCTCAGGACCGTTCTGGGTGAACTTTCCACTTTGCCAAACATGTGCAAAAATGAGTTTTCATTGAGAACTGTATTAAGATCAGCTTGATAAATCTGTCCAGAGCTCTGATGCCCTTCCTTGTAAGAGGCCTGATGCTGCCGTAAGAGTTCTGCCCATGTTGGTATTGCCAGACAAGCTGCTTCTAAAACTTGGAGGTCTAGTTTCAACGGCCTCAGGCTTAAAATATAGAGGGTTTTCCTTTGTTTGATGATACTGTGATACGCCCTTCTTCCTCTTTTGATGATTTCAATGCAGTATTTTGGAAATACCCTGAGTTCAGGGAAGCAGGCATAAATTAGTTAGCATTCCGCATCTGTTTTCTTGAGTTTCCTTAGCTCTGCTAATTTTGGATTAGCTTTTAGCATGTCGAGAGTGTAGCAAATTCTTGATGAATAGAACAAAAATAACTGCCTTAAGGAATTCTCTCTTTTTAATCTTTTTGTGTCTGATTAAAGCATTGACATTTAAGCTGGTCTGTCCTTCAAAGACTCATCATTAATGAGCCTCAAATGTTGGTCCTATTGGTCTGGAGGGAAAGAATTTTCAGTGGTGTGTTGTGTTGCAGGCACATGGAGTTTGGCCTTTTGGCCAAATATGAATTCCTATTGAGAGAGTTCCAGAGCTGTTGTAATATTTTTCACTTTCACAATTTGAATTTGAAGGAGCTGAGGAGTGAGGTCTGTCTTTGTAAACTGTATTGTGAGTTTATTGTTGAAAGGTGATGGAAGTTTTTCTGTTGTATTTCAATTTCGGGAGCTTTATGATGCTCTTGTCACAAAGAGTTGTGCATGCCTGTGGCCACGAGATACTGTGGGTTTTCCATGGAGGTTATTCTACTTAAATCTGATTTGCTTGATCCTGCATTTTCAGGATTCTTTGTAACATGTCCAGCCTACTGTCCTCTGCCTGTTGATTTGGCAGAGTAAAATTGTTCTTCCCAACTGTTGCAGAAGTTTCTGTTCCTGTTTCCCACTTGAAGTAGGAAGGAAACTGGCAGTCCTATGTCAGACTGCTGACCTCCTGTCAAACACACTGCTTCCCTTGTGTTGGATGGGAAGGCTTCTTTAAGCAAACTCCTCTACAGATGCCGTTATGTGTGACTTCCAAGGTGCTTGGCAAAGTCTTCTTGTTCTGGTTCTTCCAAACTGCCATGAAGTTGGTACAGGGATTAAAGGATATCATCCAGTTGGGGCTGGCAGCTGGAAAGGAAAGATCTCTTATCTTGTATATCTGGCCTACCATTTCAGCCTGATTCCTGAGCCACTGGGGTGCGTTTCCGGGTGGAGTCCACTTCTCAAGAGAGGAACTTTGTTCCGTTTTGTTTCCCTGCTGTTTACATTAGGTAGAAGAAGGTGATTATGGAGTATAGAAGACGTGTAGTTAACAGGTGCTTCATAACCAATCAGAGCTGAGTACAACCATGTTTTTAAGAAAAACTCAGAATTTCCCTCGTGCTTAGTTTAGGTCTCTCAAATGCAGCAAATCTGGCTGCATAGAATTTGGAGGTCATGAACTTCAGTGTTTAGTTTGGTGAATAGCAATGTTGCTTTGATCCC
>VZRN01001383.1:171243-198413 GCA_013397935.1 Dasyornis broadbenti
CAAATTCTAGTCAACCATTTTTTTAAAATATATTTTTATATGAAATATAGTTACATAGCTTTCAGAGGTGGGAATGCTAATGTAATAAAGTGAGAAGCTTTAGATAACAGGTCTTCCATTCCTTCCAACACTTGGACAAAGAGTACTTGGTAAGTACTGCAGTGGACCAGCTGCCTGAGTGAGAGGCTGAGACACTAAACACACAGCTTTTCAAGAAAACACACAGCAGAGATGTCTTAATTTTCAGTGTAGTTGTGTAAAATGTCTGAGCTGCAATACTGGATCCTTCTATTTCTCCTGCATTGGGGGAACTAGGATCTAGGTGAGATCCTTGATTTATTTAAAAGTGGGTTTGTTGTACCTCCATAGAGGCTGTGGTTGGTTAACACAGGAAGAGTGAGGGGTTGGAGGAATCTCTGGTGTTTTGCATTAGAAATTAGTGTTGATCTTGGTTTCCTAGGAATGAGAAAGGTGGGATTGGCTTGTTTTGGTTTTGTAGTGAAAGGGGATTGTAACCTCTAAAGTTTTTGATCTGCCTAAAGGTTGAATTAGAGAAGAAGAGGTTTCCATATCATCTCATATACTGCAACCCAGCTGAAGAAGCCCATGTCTTACATGTTGTCAATTAGTACCTGTTTGATATAGTATGGAGGTGGAGGAGGCAGTTCCTCGGCATCTTGTCTGTAGTTCTGTGGATGTTAGTTATGAAGTTTGTTGCACTTTGGAAAGCTGAGTGTCTGGTGGGTAGGCTGCAGGATTTGGAGCTAGAAATTCCTGAGTAACAATATTATCTTGTCGTTGATTCAGTCTCTAACAGTATACTTGTTTGTTGTTCCTCCTGAAGTTGTTAATTTTCTTAATTAGAATTATTTCCTTTGTAACACTATGCATCAGTGATCAATGTAATGACTAGGGAAGTGCACAGGTAGCTGTACCTCTGACATTTGGTTGATTTGATTTCAAACTTGAAACCTGTTAACCTAGCTAGATGAATATGTATATGCATATATAACTCCTCAGTTTGGATCTGTAAGCTGCTTTGTGGTTTATGGCACAGGTCTTGCTGAGAAATACAAAAGTAGACGTTAGAGTGGCAGAGCATCAGTTCCTAGAGTTTTGCTGTGGAAGTTTGCATTCAAATGTTGCAGTGAGGTTAACCTGGCTGATTTCTTTGTGAGCGAAGATGCGAAGAGCTGCTGATTTATGCTTCCTTTTTTTTTTTTTTGTGAGGGTATGTTTGCCACTGTATGGACACAATGATCACAGGCATGTTAACCTTTCTCAGCGTGTGAGAGGATATTGCAGTAGGTGAGGCAGTAGTAAAGTTTGTGGGAATCTGTATTGAAATAACGTAGACTTTCTAGGGATTATTGCCTCCTGTACATTGCAGTAACTTTCTTGGATTGCTGTATTTGCTAGCACTTGTGTATCCTAATACCAGGATGCAGAAGGAATTACTGGTGAACATATTACTGCTGTCCTCTACAGGAATTCCTTCATAGCTCATAATGACATTATTATGGGAATAAAGTAACTGGAGCTTGATTTTTCTTTTTTCCTTCAGTGGTTTTATTGAAAAAGACTGTAGGAGAGCATTACATTTGTGTGATATTTTATTTTCCAATTATAATCTCTTCGTTCTCTTCATATTTTACTGATGCACCAAAACATTTTTAGGCAGTTGGTAGAGCTTTATTCCTCTCCCTTACCTACATACTGAGTGGATGACTTAAGTTACAGTATTGATAAAGATCTCATTTTGCCTTCACTATTATTTATTTAGCAGGACTTCATTTCTGGACAGACATGATCTTTGCTTGCTTGAATTCACAAATAAGAAATTACGCACTGAAAAATTTGTAAGTGTGCCATTAGAAACAACAATATTCTTACCCATTTTTATAAAATTCTGACAATCAATATGATGGAATAAAGCTGCAGTAAAGTGCTATTCTGTTAGTCTTCTGCTTGAGATAACTGTTCAGCTATTCTATGGGAGCTTGATTGTAACATTCACTTGCTGCAGAGGTGTGTTGGGCAAAACATGATACAAATGTTGGTGTTTATGTGTTAAATATGAACCAGCAGTTGCTAGTCCAAGAGGGAGAAAAGAGAACAAGAACCAAAGTATTTTCTGCAGTAAGAGTAAAGTGTAAATTTTCTGCAGTAAAGTCATGTGTAGGTAACAACTTGGATGTTTAGCATGTCTGAGTTGCACACAGCCTCACCCCAAGTTGTCATGACAGATAAATGTTGAACTGACCTTTGGATTTCATCCTCCACCTCCTCTCTCCTCATCTCCAGGTTTCTGTAGTAAATTTCTTACTTGAAAACAGTGTACCATCTTTTTCTAAACATTTCAGTGTTCTGACCTTTCCTACCACAATTCCTACTTTTCTTAAAAGGAAATTTCAGATGTTCACTTTCCTCCGAAAAGAGCAGAGAGTTTCTTTGTGAATCAGAGGAGCTGATGTTTTTGGAGTTATGACCAAAATGTTTTAATGGAAATATTGCTATTTGATGGATGCATGTCCTTTAGAAGGGAGGTTGGTAATTCTGACAAGTGGTCAGCTGCTTGATTAACAAAGAGTTGATTGAATTGGAAACCTGAAATTGCCCATTTTGCTTGTGGATTTTGGGTGATTTTTCAAGAGTAGGGTAAAGAGGCTGCTTTTATGGTCTTTGTATTACTTAAAAATGTTTGGTATAAAGTCCTGCTCTTTGATAGAGAATAATTTTGTGTATTCTGTGTTTCCCATCCTGTTGAACTTCAGAACCTCAGTTTTCAAGGCAGCTTACTTTTTTGTTATCAACATACAAGTCTGAAAGATATTTTAAAATTAAGTAATAAATGTCTAAGAACTTTATGGTAATGTTTCAGTTGAAGGCACTTTTTCATAGCTGTATTTTTGTTCTTAACTATGTAAAGGGCTGAACGGTGGTTCTGATATTCAAAATTCTCCATGAGCTTCTTGCTTTGGAGCTGTGGCATCTGATGTTCTTTTTCTCCAGGTCAGGGCTCTTGGAATTTCACTCTGCAAAATCAGCTTTTCCAAAGGAAGTTTTTTTTTGTAGCAAAGTCAGGGTTTCAGAAATGCTGACTCTGTGATGAAACAGCAGTAAAAATAATACAAAATTTCCCCTCCGTCATTCCTTTAAATGTTTTTCTTTCTACCAAAGTCCTATATCAACATAATCCAGGGTTCTGAGGTGGAAGGTGTTTATCTGGATTGGGTGTGGGGAGCGATTGGTGAGTAGAGAAACTTTTTGTTTTATTTTCACATAGAAAGGCTTCAGTTATTTTGTTTTTAGCAGTATCCCACTGAATTGAGGTATTTTCACTCTATCAGTAAACTGCAATAGTGGCTCTTGAGTCTGTTTTTAAAGATCTGGCTTTTCCAACTTTTCTTAAGGATAGTTTGATTCTTAGAAGTGCAAGTCTGTACCTGTAGCCATGTGCATGTTATAAGGAAATATTAGAAAATAATATATAAGGAAACTTGATTTGCCCCATTGAGAGACTTGCTACTTTTTCACAAAAATTAACATAAAAATCCAGGTGTGCAATTGTTACTTCTTACTGTCTGCAAAAACAAGAGCCAGATTTTATTTTCCTGCTTGTGGCTGTATTGTTATTGACTGATGCTGTCAATTGGAATTGCTTCCTGGATTTATAAAAGAGTGAAATGAAGTCTCTTTTTATCTCTTTTCTCCTGTATAAAGATAACTGTAATAACTAGAATGACATTTCCTTATTTGGAAAAACCAGTGTCTGTCATTAGTGTAGGTAAATGTGAAGTTTAGAGTTTAGGGAGGAGTGCTGTATCACGATCATGATACGATCTATAGTTGTGTGATGGACATAGGTACCAGGACTTCGGGGATATCTGAAAGACCATAAATCAAAGAATTCAGGTCCGGGGTCACTTGAAGCTGTTCATCTTCTTTATGCAGTTATATTTGAATATATGCTGTTTTTTTATGAATGATGGAATATGGCTCTGAAGCAGTTGAACCAGTTTATTGTATACAAATGTTGCTGGGTGCAGTCTCAGGCAGTGACGTAAGATTGTGCATGAGTTTGCTGTTATGTTCTATGAAAGGTTCTTTAATTAGGCTTTTTGAATTGGTGGTGTTTCCCACATGGAATGTTGTGGCTTCGTTCCTTAGGAGTGCTGCTTAAACTCTGCCATTCTCTGCAAGGTATGTTAATGTCCTTAATTCATAACATTTTTGTTCATCTGACTGACTAATCCATCCTTTCTCTTCCCTGGTAGTGCCTCAGTGCTTGTATTTACTTCCAATTTTTAAGTGGCCTCCAGCTAAATAGCAAGCTACTTTAAAGGGAATTGGTACTTTATGGGAAGAGTCCTGACCTGACCTTCTGTTGTATCACTTGCATTTTTATTGAAGTCCAATGTCTGTGCCACTGAACAAGGAGAGTAAATAAGTTAAGATGGAGGAGTTACTTTCCAGTTCATCTCATTATCTTCCTTTTAATTGAGGGGCTGTATACTCATATGATACATATGTTTAAGTGTATTTTACTGCTCTTCCCACAAGTTTCGGGGGTAGCTGACAGTGTGTGGGGTGGGCTTCTTGAACCAGCATCCGTAAAGTTGGTGAATTTGCCGTGTATCTATCTGAATGTGTAAAATATGGATTGGAGAACTTCAGCATGTTTCTGTATTTTTATTTCTGGTATTACAGTATCAGGAAGGAATTTGGGAGTAGTATTTTTACAATTGGCCTTAAACAGAGACTAAAGGAAACAGCGCGAATTCCAGCCTTCGATGAAGCAACAGGAAGGGAAGCAATGAAAACCTTAAACCGTGCTGAGTAACATTTCCTCTCTTCTGCTACACCCCCCCCCAAGGGTGACAAAGTCTTTATTGAGCCTGTCAGGATTCCTAATAAAAGCTGCATTCAATTCAGCCTGCTGAATCACTGAGAAGCAAGTAATGGCATTGGGCTGGAGGGAGCCTCCCACTTAGAGCTTACACAACCTGTGCTCTGTGCACCAAGAGTCACCTCTGTTTGCTTTACTGAAATCCAGGCTTTTTAAATAACAGCCTTAATACAGAGAAATTCAGACACTGTCCAAGAGGCTGTTAAAATCCTTGTCTGGATACCACGTGAGTGCTCGATTCTTCTGGAGTTTGTTTCCAGCCTTGTTTCTGCTCAGAGCCCTGAAAAGGAAGAAACAGCTCTCTAACACACAAACAGGAAGGCGGTTTTCAACCATGCAGCTTCCTTCCCTGGAGGATTTCGTACCTGATGGTCTTTTTGAATGTCAGTGCAATTTGGGAAGCTGTTGCCATGTGGTTTAACTGTTGTTTCAGAGTCAGGAATGTATATCTGTTTCTTTTGAAGTATATTCTCAGTAATATGGCTGGAACTTTAACAAATCTTTAGAAAATATTAACATTTTGTTTACTCTGAAACAATAAAATATGCATCCTGCCAACTGCCTTACCTTGGAAAAGGTACAGACGCAAAATGCCTTCAGTCATCCTTTGTGCTTCTGTGGAAGCAGGTTCTTGAGTGTGACCCAGAGAATCCTGGGTGGCTCAGCAGTGTGCGTAGGCTGGGTGTGGGGAGCCTCCAGTGAGCCAAGCATATGTTCTTGCAACAGGAATTTAATATGTTTGGGGTGGATTGAGAGACAGGTTTTGCACAGCTCTTCAGGACAGTTTTGCATGTGAGAGAAATCTGTTGGGAACTTGCTGACACAGCTGGTTTTATGTATGGCTTTGAAGTGCTGGTGCTGCGGTGCAGGTTTCTGCTCTTTTCTCATTCCCTGAGCAAAACCCTGGACTGATTGAACAATACCTGCCAGTCTGTGTTCTTTGAAACCCCTTGTTTCAGGTTCAGGGTGGATCTAGGGTATCTCTCAAGCCCAAGCTCATTGGGATTTGGGAGCATCCCTGATCCTGGCCCTATTGCAGTGAGCAGCTGTCCCATGGCCAGGGCCAGCTAGCCGGGGCTGGATGCAGCTGTTTGGGAACTGGGCTGACTTTCCCTGCTGACACGAAGGACATAACATGACAGGCAGTGCTGAAAAATCTGTGGGGATTTATGGCTTCCTCAGCATCCCTAATACTTGATTGCAATTGCTGAGGTTGTCTCTATGTGAGATTAATCAGAATTTGCAACTATGAGGTCATTTCAGAACAATTTATTTTCCTTAGAAATAGACCAGATTTCCTGTTTAGTGTTTAATAATAATAATATGTTACTGGAACACCTGGCTGGGGTCACATGAAGTGAAGCATCAGTATTTTGTTTTGTGTTTATGAAGGGCAAAGTTGCTTTTGATGCAGTCATTTCATCCTCATTTCAAAGCAGGCTTTTGTCCCCTTTTAACACTGCAGGAGAATTTGTCTTGGACCTTATTTGGACCTTGCAGCATCTGGATGCAGCTCATGTGAGTTACAGTTGTGCAGGCTGGAGTTTTTTGTTGGGAAACTTTGTGGTCAGAACTCCATGTTTGAGACCACTGTTGTTCCACTGGAGCCTTAATTCCAAGTTTTGTAAAGCTGCTTCTTGGGTTAAAGGCCAGAGATTGGGAGAGAAGAGGGTGAAACAAAAGGAAACGATGCATACTCGCAAATGTTGCTCATCATTGTTTCTGCACTGCAGTGCTTGTTGAGAAGCATCTGAATCTTGGTCATATTTTAAAAAGATGCTGATAATGAAATTTAAGGGTGACCACCACTTCCTCAGTAACTTTGATTTTGGATTATATTCTCATGATGATTTTTCTGGTTGACTGTATTAGCTGCTTTATTTTAAAAAGTTACATCTCAACAATTAAGAAACCAATAATTCACCATCCTTGCAAAAAAAAAAAAATAGGTGCAAATTACTTTCAAAGAAATATTTCGGGATAAATGGGTGATGGCGGTAGTTAGCTGGTGATGTTGCTTTTGTGTAGAGAATTTTCAGTTGATGCTTCTTTTATTTTCTGCTCTTATAGTATCTCTGGGAGTAAGCATCTGGCAGGGAAAATGAGAAGTGATCTGAATATTCAGGTGGCTCACTTTGAACTATGGGATGAGGATGTTACTATAAAAGAGTATATATTTATATAGCATGATACTGTTACTAAAATCTGTGTTTTTACACCAACTTTGGTTTAGCAGTTGGTTAAGCTTTTTGCTGGAAGGATGTGTGTGCTGGAGATGGTGCTGAAGGAAGCTGAGGCTTCTGGTGGCCACGCTTTTGTGATAATGGCGCTGTCTGCAGAGCCATCCCTTGGTTTCTGCACTGCTGAGAAGTGCATGCTGTTTTATGTATTGTATTCTGTCATGGGAAGAATTTGAAGATACAATGGTGCTCTGCCTTTTTAAACGTGTCTGCTGTGAGAACTGGAGGCAAAGAAAATGACCCCTCCCAGGCAGCTTGATGCAGGATCACTGTGGTCGCTGTGCTCATGTTTCCTCTCTGTCATCTAGAAAATACCATTTTATGGCAGGATTAACAACTGCCTGATTCCCTCTACTCTTTGCCCAGTTTCCCACCTTCCCTTGAGCTGCTGGAGCTGCAGTTTTAGCTAGTTGGATAGACAATGTTGGTTACTTTCTCTGTAAATAAAGTTAGTCAAGGTTGTTTTCTGTCAAAGATTGAAGAATGTGTGGGCACAGCATCTGCAGGTAGATCCTGTGGTTCAGTTTCAGCTATCATTTCAGCTGATGAAAAGCTCTGAAGCAAAGGTTGCAAAACAAAATCATACTGACCTTGTTCTTTAGTTTAGAGCATGTGACGAAATTGCATTTCATCAATAATTGTGTCTTGGTTGGATTTTGACAGAAAGAAGTAAGTAAAGGGATTATAAGGAGGGATATGGGAAGGGTGTGTAAAATTCCAGCAAATGCTTTGTGTTCTGCTGATATAAGGCTGAGTGTTGCCCTTTGGCAACGCTTTTCATAGTGAGTATCTGAAAGTGTCTGTGAACATGATCTCTACCCTTTGTACTGAGGTCATGTGCTAATCTGCTGTGGTGATGCTGTGGTGACATAAATATGTTTTTAAAAGTAAAACTGAAAATTGCATTAGGAGCTGTTGTAAACCTTGAGTTTAGAGAAGTAAATGCTTTCAGCTCTGGAGGAGGATTTTTGGGAGCATGGTGCAGCCGGACTGCAGCCACTGTCCACAAGGTGGACACAGCCCCTGCCCATCTCTGGCTACCTTCAGATTAATTGATGTTGCTCAGTGGCAGAAATATAGATTGTGACTCTAAATACAGTATGTCAAATGTAATTTCAGCGCTATTTTAAACACTTAGTCTGAAACAAGTTGGGAGTAATGAAGAAAACTTCACAAACTATGACTGATTGGAAATTTTCATTTTGTTGGGAAAAACTGGGATATATATACCACATGTACCGTACCCTCCCTTGTTGGAATCTGAAGTGGCATGTGAGGGAGAGGAGGAATTCTACCTGGCTGTATCTATTTAAGCAAGCAAAGAAGGCATTATTTCACCAAGAGGTGTAAAACACATTGGATGGGTACATTTGATGCACTAGCTGAAAGAGGTGCCTTGCAGCCCTTTGCAGGTTATTGAGTTGGCTCTTGTGCTCAGTGGCACCCAAAATCACCTGCTCTGCATTACTTGGAGAAGGGCTTGCTTTAAAAGTCAGATATTTTTAGGGAAAGTGTTACAGATCTTGTTTAAAACCACCTATAGAACTGCTGTGTGAGTAGCCAGTGTGTTTAGCTTGTTGATATATCACCTGGCTGGGTAGTGAATTACATTTGCCATGTAGTTTATTACATTTATCAGCATTAGAGCAGTAATAGTGGGCAGTGTAAGTTAAATACCTTCTGCTGGGTGAGGTAATAGGAACCTTTGCCTTCCTTTTGCTGTGCTCTGCTGAGCTGTTCCCTCTGCTGCTGCTGCTCATCTTGACAGATGAAGTCAGAGCTGAGGGATGCTTTCCAGACATGTATCCCTTTAAGCAAATGTTTCTCTTTAATTTACCAACTTTTGTTCATCAAGCTCCTCAGTGGGGTCAGTACAGCACTTCTGTATGCTGCAGGTGCAGTGCAGGAGCCAGCCCATGCTGAGTGAACTTGCAAAGGGGCTACATTCTGGGGAGTTGAAGAGAATAATCCACAAGTCAGGATATGGTCATTTTTCATGTGCACAAATTAAAAAATTTGTGATTAAACAGGAACATAAGCTCTTGTTCTGTTTACAGTTTTCTGTAACTCATGACTACAGAACTGCTTATCTAAAACATTTTCAAGATGTTCTGTTACATCTTAGTCCCATTTATATTAAAAAATTACCAGAAATCATAGGAGAACTTACATAGACATAATGATTTATGAACACTGAAAAATTCAGCTTTAATTTTAATACCAGATACTGGTTCTCTCCTGGATGCCCAACTTCGACAGGAGTTGAGGGGGTATCCTTCTTTTGGCCTGGGAGAGGTGGAGGAGGAAGAATGTGGAACACAGAGGTATTATTTCAGTTCCATAAATCCTGTAACTCCTAAGATAATATTAGCTACTAAGATACTGTATGGTCTGAGGATATAGTTGCTGCATTTCTGTGCCTAGTGGTTTTAGGTGGAGAAGTTGAGGCAGTTCCCTGCTCAGAAACAAGGAAAGCTCAGTAATGGAGCTGTTGGATACCTGAAATGACCCTTTGGCTGCCAGGTGCCCAGCTCTGACAGGCTGTGGTGTATTTGGAGTCTGATCCATAGGTAGTGCTCCTGGACATTTCACTAATAAAATCAAGTTTGTGGCCACATGGAGGATTAAAATGAGATTGGACTGTGTGAAACGAATGCTTTATAAATGTGTTACATATCCAGGCCTTCTGTTTAATTTTCATGGGATTTGGTAATGACATTTAAAAAAACATAAATCAGAGTTTTATTGGTTTTGCATGGTCTGCAATTATGTCTGACCTTTCATTTGATACAACAGTCTATATCTGTTATATTGCTAAACATGGACTATTAAGCCAAAGAACTTTTCTGAAGTAAATCCACTGTAAATTCTGAGGCCAGCATTCATATTGATTTATCTTTTGTAAACACTGGATAAATGCAGCATTTGAATATTCAGAACATACTTTCCAAGACCAAGCTGGAGAGACTGCTCTGTGGTGTATAATGATTTTGTTGTGTGTATATTTGACTCTAACAGCCCACCTGTTCAGGACAGTAAATTAAGTGATGAATAGCCCTAGTGAGCTATTCCCTGCCATGTGGTCTGCACCATCAGCACAGATATTTTTGTGACTGAAGAGGATTCTGTCTGGTGAGAAGTTTAAACAGCTGTATCTCCAAATTACAGCTTCTATGTAAAGTCCAGTGTATGAAGTGAAATAACCTTCATGTTTTAGTATTTTAGTTTCTAGGGGATAAACTGATGTGATGCTGCTTAGTGGTGGTAGAAGGGAGAGACCTCTAAAGCCTTTATTGTTTTCATCTTTGCCAAACAGTCTTTTGGAGTAATTTTTGATGTTCCCTTCAGACATGGACTGGGCTGAACAGGAGCGGCAGTTGGATGGCATAGTTTGTAGTGGGGCTGCCAGCTAGGTCTGAGGTGGATATGAAAGAGTTTTTCCTCTCTAAACATAACCCCTTTCCTACTTTGAGATCTTAGAAGGTTTCAACGATTTTTGACCTTGGATGAACAGGACTGCACTATTTGTCTTATTCCACATGTTGTTTTCTGCTGTATCCATTCACATAAATAATATTTTCAGAGATATTTTTAATAAATCTTTTTTTTTCAGATCAGTGTTTATGCATCGGTTAGACTTCACTCTTTTCATTTCCACAGCTCAAGTGTGGACAGGGTTCTTCAAGTCTTCAAGTGTCCTGACCTATCTGTTAATTTGGGTTTTATATAATTCTGTGTACCTTACAGCAGAATCTGAAAAGTAACATTGAGTGATTAGATGTGAACGAAGTTGCTTATGTTTGGTTGTTTTTTTTTCTCTTTCTTTTTAGGACTTAAATACTATCTACTCTTTTCTTCATGGACTGGACATACTCTCGCATTTTAGGGAGCATCAGCTAAGGTGAAGTACTCTGCAGTTAGTGTTGTTTAGCACACTTCTATGTATGACTTTTTTGTGGAGATAAGCAGAGCTTTTGTCTGCCTGCACTGTGAGATGGCAGAGCATTCACCAAGTCCTTGCTGAGTTAAGTCACTGCAATAATGTGGCTCGGAATCTAAACTAATTAGCTTTTCTAAGAAGGGAGGCAGAGCTTACTCCCATTTGCCTACAAAGGACTGTGTAGACAGTGCCCTGTCTTAACTCCAGATTACAAAAGCTTTTTAATGCTTCAGACATTCAGATGATCTCAGAATCCATAAAATGGAAGGCCAACAAAGCACAAGAAGTGCGTTGGAAGTATTTTAGTTCCTTCAGTTCTGTTGCTATGGGTGATTCCAATGTGTGGGAGTGATTTAAACACTTAGAGAATATGCTGTATATTATTTGTTTGGATAATGAAGAACACCGTAATAATTTGCATTTTCTGGTTAAGCACATCTTTTGTTGAGAACAAAAAAAAAATAGCTGAATTTGAGGTCTTAGAGCCTGAAAATGTTTCTACTGAAATGTGGTGATTAATGGCTTATGATCTTTGGAGATTAAAACTGAAGTTAAACTTCTCTTCCTCTTTCAGAATAATGTCGTCAAGTGCCCGCTATGAGAGGTACAAGGGCAACCAAGTTCTTTTTTGGTGAGTACATAATACTTGTTGGAATTCTTCATCAGAAATGCGAGCAAACCCAATGTTTTGTGTGTTGCAATATGCCATTTGCTTTTCAGTCATTGTAAATAATTTGTTAAAAGCTTTGGCAGAGGTGGTTGTAGCAGGAATGCGGTGTTGATGTTTGAGAGGTGCCCATGAATTTCCAGCCCGGCTCCCAGGGGCAGCAGGGGATGTGTGTTTGTGCCAGTGACAGGAGGTGGCTGAAAGGCAGGCAGTGTCCCCTCTGCAGCCGTGGGAGCCCTGGTGACACTCAGTAGGTGGCACTGTATCCCTGGAGCTGGCACTACCTGCACAGCTCATTGTCGGAGCAGCCTGTACCAGTGAGGGATGGAGCTCAAACACCATCTCTTTACATTGCAAAAATTAGTATTTTAGCTTATAGTTCTCTAAGTTCTAGCTGGGAGGCAAATATACTTCTATTTTCCTCATATTTTAGCATTGCTTATGGTATATTTATCCTCTCATAGCTAATCCTAGCTTTCCCTGCTTTCAGCACACCCATGTCTAAATGAGATGCCACCTGCTAGTTGGTGTGGTGGGTGTGTGTGACACACACGCTCCAGTATCAGGTCAATATCTGTGTTTGGGGGTTGTTTGCTGTCCTGTATTTATAGCCTTTGTGTGTACTTTCACTGAAATGAAATGTTTTTGCTAAAAATTAATAATTTCATTTTAATGAAAGAAATTTTTAAGCTGACTTAAATGTCAAAAGATAAAGGATAAGAAACATGCTTTATGTAAATGTTTTAAAAAAAATAATCCTGTTCCAGTTAAAGTTCCCAGGTTCTTACATATTGAACTGGTAGAATGGTAAATAATTATTTTACTACAATAGTATTTTGGACAATATATTTCTGAGGTGCTGTAAGGAGAGGTATATATCAGTGTTTTCTTTTCTTACAGCTCAGAAACTATTGCAAGATGCTGGTATATCCTGCTTTCTGGATCTGTTCTCATGAAGGATTCAATGTTTTTACCACCTTGCAGGTATGTAAAGTTGTTGTTTAAGGCAAGTTTATTTGTTTTTTTTAATAAATGCTTTCTATATGTTGGTGTTATTTAAAAGAATTTTAAAAGAATTTTTTCGTTTTGCTTTTCTAAAGTTTGGTGGTGAAAGAAATGTTCAGCTAATTTGATTTAAATTTTCTTAGACTTTTTCTGCATGTTGAAATTTCTTTGTGAAATACTGCATTGAATCTAGTTTGGCTTTTTAAGTTGATAAGACAATTTGTAGCCAGCTTTTTACCTTGGTGTCTCTTTGAATAATTCGTGCTGTGTGACTGTTCTGGATAGAGTTCCCATCTCAAAAACTTGACTCCAGATCACATAGCTTCTGCCATTTGGTTGGAGGCTGTATTTAATGGCACATGATTTTTATGTGAAGCAAGAAGAGGCCAGCAGCAACAGCTGTGGAGAGCTTGTGCCAGGAGCCTGACTGTAGCTTGGTGTTGAGGCACAGTGAACACTGACATGCTTTCCCTGAAGCACATTATTAGACTTGAGCTGGACTTGGGCAAGTAATACCCTGAGTACCCAGAGTAATACTCTGCTTGACCTTGTACATCACTCAGAAGTTTTATTTCACTGCGTTTCACTTGACTCAGCATGAGCTGACCGTGAGTGGAGAGATTTAATGTCAGCTCCAGCTCACATACGTTTCCATATACTTTAATTTCATGGTAAGTACTAGTAAGAACATACAGGACTGAGATTTTCAACTCAGTTAACTGTAGATTGGATATTAAACACTTAATGCTCCTTGAGTGACTGAAGGTCCTTGAGTGAAGTTGTCCAGAGAAGCTGTGGCTACCCCACCCGTGGAAATGTTCAAGGCCAGGTTGGATGTGGCTTGGAGCAACCTGGGATAGTGGAACGTGTCACTGCCCATGGCAGGAGGGTGGAACTAGATGTGCATTAAGGTCTGTTTCAACTAGAATCATACTATGATGACTCAGTGATAAGTTCAGGAGTGAGGACGTGGCACACTGGTATTTGCATAAAAACTCTCTAAAATCATTGTTTTTTGAAACTTGGAGTAAGTCACTCACAAGCACCACTAAGGTTTCTTGTGCCTTAAGAAAAAAAAAAAAGGCGAAATAGATCTGTTATAGCTAGGTTGCAAGATTACAGCTAGATTTATTATAGGTAATAAGGAAAAATAGCTCCTAGATGGTGAAAAGGTCTCAGAATTCTGTTGGATGGAGCTGCTGGCAGGTTACAGCTTACAAAGGGTGATTCCTGGGGTGTTCTGCCTCTTTAGGTGGTGAGATGATGTGGAAAGGAAGAGAATGCACTCCTGCTGGATCTCGAGGGTGTTCAGCTCACTTCCATTTCGTTTGAAAATATATTCATGTTCATGCATTAAATATAATACTGTTTCTTTTCTTCAGTAGAGTGCGATAAACTTCAGTTACTTTCCCTGGTCTGAATACTTAATTCATCACATTTTTGGTTGAAGGAGCTTCAGTCACCAGACACTAACAAGCTAATTTCATATGAAATAGTGCCTTGGATAAGTTAGTAGTATTCTTCCGTATTTGCAATTAGCAACATTTTAATTACATGTAAAGCAATGCTTAATGTCACTCTTTATTCTTTGTCCCCAATCAAGTTTCTGATCATGTGAGTCATTCTGAAAGGAGGCTTAAGTACACATCTCTAAAGAAACACAATATTGTCTTCATTCTCATTGCCTCAGGTATTGCAGAGCTATTCTGTGCCACAGGAAACAAAGATAAGAACTTGCGGCCATGTTCTCTCTGCCTGATGAGCATATGATCCTAGACCTGTAAGATGTTAGTGAAATAAACTTTATGGGAGAGTATGTTGTGTGGGATGCTGCTTTATCTGTGCTTTTTTTATTTTCAAAGCAGGAAAGTGGTGGTCAAGAGTAGGGAATGGAATGAAAATCCCATTTGAGGTGTTCCCTGGCTGCAGAAGGGAATGGAAACATCCCTCCAACCACTTGGGTTTCTGGTAGGCTTAGTGCTGCCCAGACATGGTATCAGAGAAAATCTTACCTGTTTGGCTTGTTGAATATGGTATAAATATATCAATTTGTGAGCAGAGGTCAGTGAGGTTAGAGGCAGGGGTCTTCTGCAGAGGAGTGATGCAGCAGGCTAATGATGGCTTTGAGATGTCCAGGGGGTAAATGAATGAGGACCAAAATAGAATCCTTAGTGGGAGGAAGGTGGTAACTACCACAGATTAGGAGTTAGGCTTTAATCTGGAGACCTCCTAGAGGTCTGAAAAGGTCAAGAGCCAAGTTTGAATAATTGTCATTCTGAAAGAACTGGGCAGATAGAGGCGTCTTGTAAAAGAGATCGTAGTTACCACATAGACTCTAGTTTGAAAGTCAGTCCTTGTGTATTTCGTAACAACCCCACTCACCAGTTACTTCTTTGTCAGGTTGCTTATTTCAGCTTCATATTTATCCTCTGGAACATTTGACAAGCACTTTGTCTTGAAAGAACTTCTGTATGTTTTAGGATTCTTTTCAGAATACTGGAACAGAATTTTATAAAATAGTTTGCTTTGTGAAAGCAGGATATCAGTATTTTTCTGTTAGAGGAGGTATTTTTCTGGGTAATAGTGGGGTTTAAGGCCCTTTTTCTTGTAAAGTTTTTGATTTTTATTTGTCTTATGTCACAGTAGTTTTTCAGAATTCAGCATTGCACAAGAAACTAACTGGCCAGCAACTTTTGTTTAACGATTATATAAGAAACTGCTGTTAAAATTAATTGCTAGTGAGATCCTTGCAGTTTCCATAAATAATCATTGCCACGGGAAGGTGGTGATAGTTTAATGTCTGTTTCCTGGTACATCCTTCCAATACTTGTCCTATTTCTGTCATCTGCCCCGTGATTACCTTGAAGGATATGGGGAGACTGTAACAGACAACTCTAAACTTGGAGAAGATGCTGTCTATGCTTTTTGCATGCCACCTGTCATCCACTATCAGAGCTTCAGGGAAACCTTACTTTTTTTCTGCAGAACTCTTTGAAATATAGTATTCTATAGAATCCAACTGGAAGAGGCTTAGCCCCACAAAAGCATGAGGTGGGCAGTCATTGCTTTATTAACTCTTCCAAAGTATTTGAATGAGTAAGGGTGGAAGCTGGGACTCTCTGTGCTTGAAAAGGGCTTTTTCATTGACTTGGACGAACTTGTATTCAAGCTGTAATTCAGAAATAGGTTTAAAAATTGGAGGACTAAAACTTGCATCCAGGTGCGATAAATCTATTCAATATTCTGACACTGATGCCCATGGTGAGAAAAGCCCTGCAAGATTTTTAAGGTAAGAGGCAGATCAATAAGTAATACCAGGTACAAAAGTGGCATAATCTTGATTACCCTATTGCCTGGAGAATGGATTTGTCAATAGATTTGGCATAGGAGGAGAATTTGCTTCTAACATGAAAGCAATGGCTGGAATAAAGGAACAGGATCAATGGATTTGTGGAAGGAAAATTATGTCAGCAAGTTAAAGAGGTTTTGTGTTAACCTTGCTTGTTAATGAAGATAATTCATGTGAACAGGATATTTGAAGGAGATTACTCACAGCGAGATTAGCCATAGGAGATATATCAAGGGCCTGGAGGAACTTTTGAAGCCAATTATGTGGCTGACAGCCTCCTACAGCTGTGAGAATTGAAGCTCCAAGGGAAAAATACAAACTCTTGAAACATTCAAGATGTTGTCTTACTAAAACAAACACTTCTCTTTTCCCAACCCTTCCAAAATCTCTCAAGTGGAGAAAATTGGAATCGTTGTTCTACTCATGTAGTGCATTTCTTGGTTAAAAACAATATGCAAAATGGCCTCATGGTTGTTGGTATCTTTCTATGAGAGTTATAGATGCATCAATAACTCAATAAGCCATTTCTCGTTTCTTTAGTAAAAGAAGAAAATGCTTAGATCAAGAAAATGGTCATAATGAAAGAGGAGCTCCAGTTTTGTATCATGAGCAACAGCCTGGGTTGAAATTATTTTCGCTTGTTTTCTACTAGTATTTGTGAATAATATCTTACTGTATTTTGCAACTTAACTGGGACTGTTAATAGTGTTTGCATCTATTCTGTGTGAAGTACTAGAAGCACAGAAAATACTGTGCTTTCACAGGACTGTCAGTGTTGGAAAATCGGAATGTGAGATTAAAGATTTGCAATTTGAAGAACTTAAAGATTAGCAAAATGCCATAATTTAAATTTTGATGTATGTAACTTTATTCTCAAACGTATTTATACCTCAATGTACCATCTAAAGTCAGATCAGTTTTACTTCTGAAGCCTGTAGTGCTGCTTTCCGCAAATACTTGTGAATTTGTTCCATTCGCTGCGAAAGTAAATGAGCAGCTCAGAACTCCTGCACTCCCAGCTTCTGCCAGTGCAAGGTATACTGGTATTTTCTCCCACTGATCCTTCCTTTCCAGGTTTAACTTGAATACTGCTTTCTGCTCACACTGCACCTGCTGTATCCAAGCTCTGTCTCAGTGCTCCTCAACCCCTGTTCTTTATCTCTCATCTCCATCCCAGTCCCAGTGTCTGGAGTGTGGATAATGCTGTTCCTCCCTCAGCTCCCAAGGTCTGGATCCATGTGTGCCAGTCCACTGCTGCCATACAGTGAACTTAATTTCTGACAAATTGGCAGTTGCCAATAAGGTTCTGAATTGTGATAATTGTTGCCATAATTGGGGTTTAAATTTCTTACTGTGTGACTGTGAAAATTGAAGTCACAAGATGATACTCTGAGTGTGTGTTTGTTTCATACGGGAAAGCTCTTCCCAGCTAACTGTTGAGGATTATTTTCTCTGCTCTATTAAAGGGAGCTTCAGGCTTACATCTCTGTGCTTATCAAGACTGAGAGATTTAATATGCAGCACAGGATAAAAGCAATGGTTATTCAGTGCATTTGTAGCTCTGGATGAGGCGTTGTTTTCCCTGGGTGTTTCTGTTAAGTGGTGGCTGTAACTTGTAGCATTGCCTGACAGCGTAAGTGAACCAACATCTTGGGAATGCTACCAATAAATGTATTTGTAAAACTGATTAATTCAGATAGAGTTGTTCAGATCGAAATTCTTCTGGCAGTGCTAGAGCTGGTATGAAAATACTCTGAGTGAAAAGGGATTGTGGATGCGAAGAGGCAGCACACCAGTGAGAGGCTGAGTGTCCTGGTCTCCTGAAGTGCAGCAACTCATACTGGGCTGATGTTGAGTAAAAGCTGAAAAGGTGTTGCAGACTAAGAGTACATAGTGCTTCTTTTTTGGCATAGACTAATCTTCTAAGAAAGTTAAAAAATGAAGACCTGTCACAACTATATGGCTGAATAATCTCATCTGTATTTCCCCTGTACTAGTGATTTCCTTTTGGTCTGTTCATAGTTCCTTACAGCAGCTGCCCTTTAGAAGTTTTATGGACTGCAAGGGATACTGATAGTGCCACAGGAAGAGTTTTTTTGTTGGCTAAACTAAAGTGCAAGAGAAATGAAGTTAGAAGCATAGAGTCATGTACGGTTTGTTTATAGCAAAAATATAATTTTACTAAGGCTATGTAATCCCATGGCTTGGAATAGCTGGAAAGCTGCACAGAAAGGGGTAGGTAAGACACAGGCCTCCTCAAAGGGTCATCATGTTCAGAGTATAAAGTAATTAATACAAAGATCATGAGCTTGCAGCCTGCAAATTGAGTGGTATATTACGCAGCCTCCAAAATAATTTCCAGTTAAAACTTCAGCAGGCTTGAGAGATAAACCTGCTAAATATTGTTGTTGTTGAGAGCTAATGCAGAAATGGGTTTTGATGACTGAGCATTAATTGAAATAGGTATTTTGCATTCAGCCATGTATCTTGTGGTGTCTGGTTTCCTTTAAGCCATTTCCTGATGGAGTTAAGTGCTACAATATTTTTTCTAATGAAGTTACTTTGAAGAGCTCAGGACTTGTACAGCATATGATACCACGTAAACTCTGCCACTTGCATTTGCTGAAACTTTTGGTCTGTGCTGATGTACCTTTTTTCCCATCTCCTTGCTCTGTTTCACAAATAGAGGCATTTGAGGCTGCTCAGCAGCTGCTGTGAGGGCTCGTGATGTACCTGTGAGACTCAGGCAACTCCTCACACACCCCATTCTTCAGATCATGGTTGGGCTGAGACAAATCTAGTGAAATTGACACCTTCATGGAGATGCCCAGAAAAGAAGGTTATTCCCATGAAAATTTTGATGTTGAGTATACTCCTGTGTCATGACTGCAATGCAGGAAGGGCAGGTCCTGGCTTTTCTATCTGCAGTCACCACAGCTGTTACTGCCTGTTATGCAACTGCACAGGTTTTCCCTCAGTGTTACTTCCCAATCAATGACTAGGAATTTAAGTTAAAATTACATTTTCAGAGTCATTAGATTGATGTTTAATAATACTAATGTCTATTCCAAGCCATGACTAACATTTTTGTGGGGTCCATTCAGTGGTAACGGAATGGTCTTTTTCTTGGATCTGACCAGCAGCAACTTTGCAGTAGATGTCCAGGGGTTTGCTGGAACAGCTCAGCTCTTCTGCAGAAGAGGTACTCTGCAAGGAGAGGAAAAATGAAATGCTTTTCATAGAATCACAGAATGGTTTTGGTTGGAAGGACCTTAAAGCTTATCTCATTCCAGGCCCCTGCCATAGGCAGGGACACCTTCGACTAGACCAGGTTGTTCCAAGCCCCATCCAACCTGGCCTTGAACACTTCCAGGGATGGGGCAACCACAGCTTCACTGGCAACCTCTGCCAGGGCCTCCCCACCCTTACAGTGAAGAATTTCTTCCAAATATCTCATCTAAACCTACTTAGGTCAGTTCAGAGCCTTGTATGCCCTTGTAGACCCCCTGACTTGCACAAAACCACATTTACATCTGTTAGAAAAACAACCAAACAACGTCTATTCCTTATGCATCTTGTCTCTTCCAGGCCCAGTTGTGCCCTTGCATACAAAACCTTTTTGCGTTGAAGAAATGCATCCAGGTTACTGGATGAGTGGGTCATGGGATTCACTTTGCAGTGGCGAGTACAATTTATCTTCATCTTTATGTACCTAAAAGCAGCCTGACAGGCAGAGAGGCAGTTTGAGAGACAAGTATATACATAAAAATAAAATATCTGCAAACCCTTTGCTTGTTGTCTTGATAAACTGGTATATCAGGCCCTGGCCCCATCCTACATGTAATACAGTACTGAGTGTTACTCTGCAGGTAAAGCTCCTGCAGGTAGCTTTATTGACAGCCGCAGGTAACTGCATTGTTAACACCAATTTACACAGACAGGATAATGTTATGATTTTGTAGTTCCTGGAAAATACAGAACAGAATGTGAAGTGCCTGACATCCTGCCATTCACGGCTTTGATGTCTGAAATATCTGAAAATATTATTTCAAGATGTAGTAAAATATTGTAAATTTGAAGATCCCTGCTAATTAGTGTTCTAACAAATAATAAGTCATTCAGTCTCAGTCTCCATGTGTTTGTAGGCTGAAAGCTCTTCAGGTCAGGGTGTATTTTTATCTTTAATGTATGTACTATATTGTGAGTAATGCAGAATGAAGAGCTATCAGTATTGAATAACTTGAGCATGTTGATATCAAGAAATGTTCAATTAAGATGTGATGGCTGTTGCTTAAATTTATCAGTCTTGAAATTCCAGATGTATTTCATCACCAAATACTCAGGTTGCACAGCAGCTGGATATGAGAATTTTTAGAACATTTGTGTTCAGAAAGCTGTGTTTGTGCACATCCTGTTTCAAGAACTACTTTATTATGTTCAAAATATGTTATGTTGGAGGCTTTTTGAAATAGTTTCCTTTGTTAAAGTCAGGTTTGTTATATAAGCTCCAGTACCTTAAAGAAGTTTTAAATTTTACTTTTCAGTAGCTCCAGTCCGATCCCATGGCCTGAACATCCATTAGCTGTTGGTATGGGATATCATGCCAGTCTAACTTACATTCTTTTCTGAGATGTTGCAACTACTTAAGCATTTTTAATTATGAGTAGCAGTGAATCAGGAGGAAAACAAGGTTTCTTGCTAATGAGGCATCCATAAATCACGGATAAACAAAGCTGCCTTTGGTATGTGGAAGGCATCCTTTTCCATGACAGTGTTGTGGACCATTGAGTGAATGTGTGAAAATTAATGATGCAGATGAAATAGATGAATATTAAGTGATGGGAGCATACAATCAAAGTATAAATTAAAAAATTGTAGTGCACTTTTACAATACTGACTTTTTCTGGGCTTACAGCAGTGGGAAGCTATAGAACGATATTAAATTTAAGACATTTAAATCACGCATATATTTACTATGCCAATTAAATTGTTAAATCATTTAAAACTTTAATGGTTATACCAGTGATAATATGTCCTTTGACAATTTTTTCATTGTAAGTAGAGCTTAATTTACATTAGTTTCATGTTTTCTTACACTTCAAGTGTTAATTTAAATTTTTAATTGAATTATTTTCCCCACTCCGCTTAAAGCACTAAAGCATGTATAATGTGCTATACCTTAGTGAGTCTTTCCCAATTTTCTTGTGTGTGTTGCCACATGTGACATCAGGAGGACATAGAGCTTATGGCTATGCTTTTGGCTGGACAAGCTGCTGTGGTGGTTGGTAAGCAGAAGTACTGAAGTGGGCTTCTCAGGTTGGACCTTTCCTGGATGCATACCTGACCCTGGGAAGTGGCATCTGTGGTCACGGTCTTTTTGGATGCTGAGCTGGGTGATCAAAAAGACTAAGGAATCATAGCTTCCTCAAACAGGGACAGCTCCTGTGTGTTCTTGATGCCCCAGCAAAGTAATCTTTTAGTACTAAAAGATAAGATTGTCCCCTCTCTTCCAGAATTAAATATACTTCCCAGAGCTCTCTCTTTTGAGAAACAGCATGTTTCAGGTTTGGGTGGGTCTTTAGTGGCCAGCTAAAGATTTCCCCAAGTAATTTGCTGTCCTGGAAATGTTCTTTCTCCTTTGGAAAAATACTGCACGTCAAAGTTTGCTGTTTCCCAAATGGATTTTATCTCTTCTACTTTCAAAGCTTTGTTCAACTGAACCTTTTCCATTTCCAAACAATTGTGAATGAATGTTGTTCTGAAGCCTTCATTTTAATTGGCAGATTAGTGAAGTATATTGGTATCAGCAAACCTCTTCAGTGATAGAGAAACTAAACATTTGTATTCTAGAGGAAAAATCCATGTTTCTAAAACATGTTGTGTATGTTAATTAAGAATGTTAAAAGTTAGTATTTTCACGACACAGTGGTAGTTACGGCTGGGGAAAAACCACGTGTCCTCCTTTGGAAGGAGCTCAGCTGTCAAATAATCGATAAACCATCCATGATGTGTACCAGGAAATAATTAAACTTGACCTATTGACTTGTTAATATGAGTAGTTTATTCTTTAGGATTAGCAGGGTGGGTTTTGTCTTTGGAATCTGATCCTTTTCCCAGTGTTTGGTTGTTGTAAAATGCCTGATGGAGTAGAAAGGATGGTGCCAAGAGCGTGACCTTTGTTCCAAACACTGTTCTTGTCCTCATTATTGTTTACTGCTATTACTTAATTAGCAAATGCTGCAACATAAGCAGAGGGAGGCTGGACAGTTACTGAATTTGAGGAATGTGTTTATGTAAAACAAAACAAAAAGAAAAAGAACTCCTCAGTCTCTAGGAGTTTGATAAATTTTTGTTATACAACAAAAATACTTTGCTTGAACAACCTGCAGCAGGAAATTGGTGCTTTTTCCTAACTACGGGGGATATAGCAATAGTAGTAATCTATTTTGTGATAAAACTGATAATGATTATTTCTGGTTTTAAAAGGTGCAAAACCTGAAACTTCCAGTTGCACCTAATTCCCTTAGAATTTTTGGTTTTTGTAAAAAATACCTCGTCTTTAGTTTTCTGTTATAAAGAATAGAATTATAAATGGTTTAACTTTTTTTTTTAATTGGAAACGATCCTGTAGCAAAGTTGGTCTCACTTTGATTAAGTTTGTAGAGAACTCCTAACACTTATTTCAGTTCACCTCAAAGTTGGAGCTGATATTAACAATGACATTTCTGTATTTTCTGAACTGAATTAGCTGTTTTAAGAGTGAGAGTAATTTAGCCATTCTTTTTATGTATTGCAAAAACACAAGACTCTCATGCCTGGATCACATGCTGTGTGGAAAAAGCATGAAAGAAGGCATGAAAATTTGAGCTCTGAGTTTCTTACTATAGATGTGTGAAAATGCCAGTTTTCTCTGTGAAACTTGTTTTTCTGGTCTGGGTGAGAAAGTTTTAGTTGTCATGTTGTTTATGACTCTATTGCACACGTATAATTTAAATATTTTTCCTTTAGCAGGCCATTAGCAAAATCAAAACGTGACTGTGGAAGCTGCCATGCTCCTATTAATTGTAATTCTTTATCTTAACTGGATTACACTGTTAATTTCTTTGTTTCAATAATCTGAAGCTTCATTTGAGTAGTTTCACAGTTTCAAAGAATCCCAGAATGATTTGGGTTGGAAAGGACCTTTAGGCTCACCTAGTTCCAACCTGTTACCATGGGCAGGGACACTTTCCACTGTCCCAGGTTGCTCCAAGCCCCATTCAACCTGACCTTGAACATTTTCAGAGATGGGGCAGCCACAGCTTCTCTGGGCAACCTGTGCCAGGGCCTCAGCACCCTCACAGGGAAGAATTTAATTGTCACATCTAATCTAAATGTCCCCTCTTTCAGCTTAGTTTAGATTAGTTAGTCCTTTAAGTTTAGTTGCTTAAGTTCTTTTCCCACAGGTGCACATGTCCCACAGAAGTTTTGGAGTGTCGTTACAAACATGAGTCTTTTTAAACGTTCTGTACAAAGTGGTGGTATTTTGATGGATCTTTGCCATCGAGATGACTGTGTATGTAACTCAAATCTTGTGTGGCTGGAGTTGCAGATGTACTTTCTACAGGTAACCTCAGTGAAAAGAGATGGAGCTGACCCACATTTAAGGATTTGTGTCTCCACTGTTAACTTCCTTCTAATTCACATGTTAATCCCTGATTTGCATTAACTGATTCTTCAGTTATCTCACCTGCTGGTAGGTGCTAAAACATGATTGATATTGACAGTCTGAATTTGTATCATGGCAGCTGCAACTACTGAACTGCTAATCCAGCCAGTATGCTGCTCATCAAGAGGTATTTTATGTGGCGGGGGTGAGGAATCACTTTCCCTTGTGCCCAGAGGTGGGTAGGTCAAGCATTCCCAGCTCAGGCTAATGGGTCAGGAATTAATACAAACTCACTTAATATGTAGATATTTTCAGTTCAGATACCACTGCAGACACAAATGGATTAATTCAAGACTTTATTGCTCTGTAACACACTCCACATCTCCCAGCAGCGTCTAGCTCAGTTCTCTTTTGCTGGTAGCTGTGGCACCCTCAGATGTGGTTGCATGATGTCTTCTCCAGAGGTGACTCCTCTAAAGTCACCTCTGTTGTTCAGTGTCCAGAAGGAAGTCTCCTGTTAGAGTCCATAAGCTAAAGCACATCAGGTTGTTTTTAGCTGCTTTCCTCAGCTGCTGTCTCACACTGCCCATCATGCTTTGTTGCATTTGTGTTCTTTCATACTCCTTAAACAGTACCCTTCACTGTGACCCACTCCTTGGGATGGTACAAGTAGCAACATACAGACAGAAGTCAGAAGTTAAGGCTCAATGTTACAAAAGAGGTTCTCTGTCCTTTCCCTTTGCTGAGAGGATGAAGAGGTGATGTGAAGTTGAGGGAACTCTCACTAAAATGCTGTGTGCCAAGTAGTATTTTGGAGTCTTTGGAATTGTATATTTGTTTTTATGAGGACTGTTTAATGCTTAGAGTTTACTAAGGTTTTCTTGTCAGAACTGAAATGTATTATGAGTGATTTTGAGTATCTGCAAGTAATAATGATTTTACAAAAGAACATGTTTTATATTTAGACTTTACATAGCAGGCCGTGATGAGGGGTGTTGAATAAATTAAAATATTATGGTAATGATATCTAATTAGCATTTTTGCCACGATAGTTTCCATCAATTTTTTTTGTCCCTTTTTTTGTTTGTTTTTTTAACAACATGTGCCATTGCCAATTATTTTTGTTACTGAAAAGGTAAAACAGGCTGTTCATCTCATTCCTTTTTGTTTGATTTTTTTCCATCCCACTCTAGTTTTGGCAAGCAGTCTGGAGGAAAGCGAGGATGCGAATGTATCATATTGGAACCTTCAGAAATGATTGTGGTAAGAGAGATTTTTTCATATGTATTTAAATCTATTGCTGGTTTCAGCAAATTCTTTCTCTTTTACAGCAGAAAGCTTATTGTAAAGTATTCTATGAAATTGCAGCAAAATTGCCTTGATTTCAATTATACCTATGGCTGCTCTTGTAACAGCAGTAGCTATGTAAATTTAATCTAGATGGGTAAATGATGATGATGATTAGGTCATTCTTTCTAAAATTATGCTTTCTTGAGTTTCAAAAGCTTAACAGTCAAGGCTGAGTTGAGCATTCCTGAGTCAGGCAATGACAGTCTTCCATCTTGAATATTTTATTTACACCCTCATCCCCTGTTTCATGGCTTTTATTGGTCGTGTCTGGGTGGAAAAACCTTCTTCCTCCAAGCCTTTGCAGTGCCGCATAGTGTGAAGGCTTGTAGGTATGAGAAGAAACATGAGAGTGCTTAGCCACACTTGAAGGGTAAGAGTTGTCACCATCGTTAATGTCCAGGATTCCTTGGACTTCTTCAGAACACTTACTGATACTGCCAAGTGCATATATAGATGTGTATATAGATGTGCTTCGAGACTGTAGCTTAGTCCTTCCCAGGTTGTTGTACACATCCTGTGAGCAGTTGGAATGTTAGGATTGCTTTTCCATACTGCAGACTGATGTCATATCCCAGCAGTGTGCCTGGGGACATGGGCAGATCTCTTTCAACTTTTATCTTAGATGCTGTTAATGGAGCTGAAACAAAACTGTTTGTTGTGCTCATAAGACTCGTGTCTGTTAATCAGACTCCGATCTGCAGACGGCTATTGATTTAGCTGCCCTAGAACTAGATACGGTAACATTAAAACTAATGTTTGACAGTGTCTTTTACTGAGCATGTAAATATTCAGCTTCCATAAGATGTTTGTTTCTCACAGTGCATTACCAGCAGGGATGTCAGCAGTGTCCTGTACCAAGTCCACTTGCTGTCCTTGGTGCCGTTTGCTCTATGCAGTGTCAGTCTGACTTTGCTCGTGGGCTTTGATAGCATCACTGATATGCTCTTTGCTGCAGCTCATATTTTAAGCTACAGTCTGCCGTGAAGTGCAGGTTAGGAGTGCAAGAAACCTGTCTCGGTGCTCTGGAGGGAAACAGTTAATGTTTTGTATTCCCAATTGTCCAATCTCTTCTCAAAGCTGGAATTTTGGGGGCAGATTTATGCCTTGAGGGTTGCCACAGGACTATTTGGGTGGCAATGAGTGTGGCCATATCATGGTAATGCCTCAGGCTCTCTGGTTTGCATTTGCTGCTTTGCATTTTTTACTTTTCAATTGCTGCTGCTGAGGATCTGGTGTGCTCATTGTGCCTGAGTGCTGTGCCTAGGGTGAGCTTAACCTTGCACCACAATGCTCCTGTAGCAGAGAATGACAAACACTCACTTATCCATGTCATATCTGTCATATCTATTGTCAGATATTAGTTCTTCCCTCTGAGGATGGTGAGGCCCTGGCACAGGTTGCCCAGCGGAGCTGTGGCTTTCTCATCCCTGGAAGTGTTCAAGGCCAGTTTGGATGAGGCTTGGACCAACATGGTTTAGTGGAAGGAGGCTGGTGATTTGACTCACTGCAAGTGCATTTGTAAGTTTACATGAAAAATATTTCACGGGCAAAGTACAGTATGGAAATCTTAAGAAATACCTACATTCTTCTATGGTCATATCACCATTGTAGTAAAAAAAATTCATGAAGATGGAAATAAAAGAGGAGCTTCTGTGCAGTGTGTGTTTCCAGAGAGAAACTGGCACTGTTGAAATATTTTATGAAGAAACTAGTGTTGTGTGTGTAACTTGAGTAGCTACAACTGTGATGAGTATTTTCAGAGGAACACGGTATCACAGTAGCTGGGGAAGCCAGCATTGGCCATGTCAGCAGCCTCACACACTGCTGGGTGCTCCTGGAGACAAAGGCACAGCCCAGACAGCTGTTTGCTCTGTTTTAAATCTCCTGAACTGTCTGTAATTGCAATTAAATGCCAGTGAGAGTACAGAGACACTTGAAAATACCTTACCTCCTTTTCTGGAACTTCAGCATATTTTTCTGGTAGGAAAATCAGAGAATTAAAAGTGCAGAGCATTTTCCTCATTATATTTATATTTATATAATATTAATATAAATAATATAT
>VZRN01001383.1:198419-225513 GCA_013397935.1 Dasyornis broadbenti
TATTAGCTGTATTTTCTAGGTAATACTTCAAACAGGGTGAGAGAAAAGCATCAGTGTGTGCACCTTCCTAACAATCTTCACTGACACAAAGTGTACTTGAGTTTAATTTCCCTGATTAATTCATTAATTTATCTTAATTCTTTTATTTTCTCTAGTTTTTAATTTGCAACATACTGATGTAATACATAATGAATATTTATCTTCAAGCAAAAGAATTAGTTATCTACTCTAATAGAGTTAAAGAATGCTATCATTTCCTGTTGGTGACTGATTTTTTTTATTATTTTTTTTTCTCTCCTGTCATTTTAGAATGTAAATCAATTTTGTAGTGGGAATCCTCTGGGAACAGACCCATTTTAAAGACCATAAAATGTGGTCAACTTAAGTTAATGAGAATAACAGATAGCGTGTGAATGGACATTGTAACTCATATTTTTGGAGGCTGAGCAATCTATTGAATTAATAATAGCCCCATTTATCACTTAAGAAAATGGCCCAGAATTGCAGCGTATCTTGGTGTACTGAAGTGTTCTGATTGTTGTTCCTTGATGCTTTCATTTTCTTCTTCAGATCTAAGTGTAAGGTTTCAGAAGAGCAGTGTGATATTTGCGGGTGGAAAATAGTTCATTGCTGGTTTAGGCTGCAGTGTAAAACTGAGGGCAGTCCTACTGTTCTCCTCGATTTCTGTGTGGCAGCCAGTGGGTGAAGCTGTTGGTGCGGAAGCATCCTGCTGCTGCTGGTGTTTGAGGTTAATAAAAAACACTTTTGATTAGGATATGGCCAGTTAATGTGCTATTCCAGACTTCTTGGCACAAGAGCGTGAGTCTGATGAGGCCTAGCTGAGGGAGCTGCGGGGGGCGCTCAGCCTGGAGAGAAGGAGACTCAGGAGGGAACCTCATCACTCTTTACAACTCCCTGACAGGAGGTTGTAGCCAGATAGGGATCCATCTCTTCTTCCAGGTAACAAGGGATAGGACAAGAGGAAATGGCCTCAAGTTGTGCCAGGGAAGGTTTAGATTGGATATTTGGGAAATTTTCCTCATGGGAAGGGTCAAGCCCTGGCACAGGCTGCCCAGGGCAGTGGTGGAGTCCCCATCCCTGGAGGGATTTCACGGATGTGTAGATGTGGCACCTGGGGACATGGTGGGCCTGGCAGTGCTGGAGGAATGGTTGGATGTGATGATCGTAGAGGCTTTTTCCAACCGTAACAATTCTGTGATACTGTATTGCAAATGAAATCATGAGAAGCAGTCTGTGGGGCAGTGTCTCTATATGGCGTGATGGCAGCCTGGTCCTCCTGGCTCTGTGGTGGTCCAGGGAATGTGTCTTCCCTCTGCTCCCGCACCAGTACCCTGCTCACAAGCATCTGCAGAGAAGCTGAATTCCTCCTTAGAAGTCTTCATCCCACTGCGTGGTGTGAGGAAGGTCACACCTCTCTGCCAGCAGAAATTTTCAGTTGTAACCAGGTGAAAGCAGGGCTGAGTGGGGTGTCCATGTGTGCTTATCCTGTTTATGCACAGAACATCAAAACCAGTTCTTAGAGATCATAACCATTGACAACCTAGTGATCAGCTGGACTTAAAATACTGCTCATGCTGGTGGTACTAAGCTGGAAGCTCTGTGGCATGGAGGTCTTTCCTGGTTTCTGATTTTCTGTTCCTGTCAACAGTAGTTCCACTAACCAAAGGAAGCAGGTGGTCTCGTTTTCTACTGCTTCTTTGCTTTGACTTAGTGCTATCAAATAATTTATGCTTACTTCTTAGTTTTCATTTAGAATTGTGAAAGAAAAATAACTTCTTCTGTCACTGAGTGTTAGTTTTAATTTAGTCTTTAAAATACCTGTTTCGTTTAGGGCTTCTTGTTAATAAGGGTATCTGTATTGTAAGAGTCTTTGCCCACCTCAGCAGTTTCTCAGGTTCAGGTTGATCTGTTTTGTTGGAGAAGCTCACTGCTTGTTTTGGTTTCTGTGATCTTGTAAGACTGAGTGCAGAGAAAAAAGGGATAATAATGCATTTATTGAAGGAGCTCACACACAAAAATTAAAGATTACATCAGCACAGTTTCAGTTATTCAATGAGTAACTGTCCAAAACTAAAATTCCTTATTTCTGGAAGCCTTCTGTAAGATTTGAGAGCAACATTGTTGCTAGCTAGAAGTCCATATTTATGCTAGGTGGAGAAAGACTTCTGTATTGATCATCTTAGTATATTTTTTGATGATAATAGATGACCTGTTTAAAAGGATTTTTTTGTTTCTTTCTGTATTTCTTCCTGCTTGCCTTGTATTCTCTAGACCCTTATACCATCATGCTTACAGCAGTGGTACAAATAGGTATCTTTGCAAAGGAACAGGACAACAACCAAAGAGGTAGTAGAATTCTAGTGAAAAGTATGGTTATCCCTTGCTGGGAGAACTCAGCTTTTCTGATTTCTTTTTTTGACAATATTATAATGTGAGCTTCACTCTAACTTTTCTAACTATTGTATCTTTAACACATATTGTTAATATATGTTTGTCTCTATGGAATCAAAAATAACCCACAAGACAAGCCCAGCTGCTTGCACCTTTCTCTGACCTCAGACAGACTTAGCTGTTTGGAAAAAGTGATGCGGAAGGTAGATGCGATCTTGCTTTTGTGGTGGTGTAGTTTAGTTACTTTCCTATTCCTGTCTGTTAAGTCTTTCTGGGTTTCATTCCTTTGTACCTTTTGGATTTTAATGTTTAGGATTTTCTGGTGAAATTTGGAGAAAAAAATTAAAGTAAGCCATTGAAGACAGTAGAAACTTCTGTATCATAAATATATTGTAGAGAAGCTTCTTGCCTGCTGCAGCCTATTTTCATGTGTGTCTGTCCTGCTTCCTGCTGGGAGATATTTTTCCAAAACATCCAAAGGAAATGGGAAAGGATGAGATAAAAGGTTTCATGTTGGTTTTTACTAACAAGATAAGTTTACCTAATTTTTCGTGTTTAGTCACAAATAATATTTAACATCAAGATATGAATCAAGTTCTAGCCATTTCTCCATAATCCACTGGCAGCAATTAGAAGGCAATATGATATAGGTGAAGTAGCTATTTATGAAAAGATGGAATCTTTAAAGTTGTTTAGCTGTGTACTAGAGGTACTAGAAATAAATTATGCTTTTAAAAATTACACTTCTAAAAAAGGGATATAATTCAATATTTTTGTCAGATTGTAAACACACAAAGAAACGGTAACTTCCGTGTTAAAGATAAACTTGAAATGAGCAGTGCCTATTACTCTTTTGTGCCACGTGTGGGTGCAGAAGGGTTTCTACTGATGAGTGATGTTTAGAGGCTACGTATGCTTTTTTTTTTTTTTTTTTCAAATACACTGTTTCCTGGAAGGAAACTGTGGATTCCAGCTCATTGTAATAAGGCACTTCTGAGATCTACAGCAGTGGTTCTCTGAAACAACCCGCGGTCATTTTCTTCAGAATAACTGCCCTGAACTCATGTTTGTTCCTCCCCCATGAGCTTCATACGGCTCCATCGGCTCTCGGTGCTATGGAAGAACTGGATGTTTAACCAGCAGCCTGAACATGTGTTTCAGGTGGAGAATTCCAAAGACAACGAGGAAAACATCTTGCAAAGAGAAGTTCCACTCCGGCAGTCGCGTCGGAGGTACAGGAAGATCAACCAGAGGGGTGAGCGTCAGACCATCACGGACAATGTGGATTCCAGCAGCTACATGTTGGTGAGTCTGCTCTCCCTTGGCCCATCTCCTTGGCATTGTGATGTCTGCATGGCTGGCTGGAATTTTCTTGTGCTGACAAAACTGGTGAAGTGAAATAGTGCATGCTTACCGTATCTGAGAGCACTTCTTTCTTGTTGGGGAGCAGTGAAGTGGTTTGGATTGGAACACCATAGGTGGAGGAGGTGAAGGTAGTAGCTGGAGAAGATGTTGGGGTTTTTTTTTGTTTAGGGATCTTCAGCTGAGCACTATAAATAAATCTTAATGTGCTCACTGGACAGACAAACAGTCATTCTTCATTTTTTGTTGGTTTTACCTGCTGATTTTTTTCGTAAGATATAGGAATTGGTGGGTTTCTTTCTTTTTCTTTAATAAATTTGAACTATGGTTTAGAGTTGAGTTCATCACAAATGCAAATCAATGCAGCATTAATGCTCTTGTACTTGGTTGGGTTTACTTGCTTAAAAATAATGTAGTGGTAGTTCAAGCATCAAAAACAGTAACGACAACTCATCTGCTTGTCTTAAATAGCAGCAGAGACTATAAACTCTGCACTATGTGAAGGGACGTACCTCTGTGTTTTCAGGCCTGCAAAGCTTATGTGAAGGTGTTTCTTTACCATTATTTTTCAAACTTTCTGCTTGGTAACAGGATATATGTGATCTAGACATTATTTAATTGAAAATAATTGTTATGGATAATTTGATTTGCTTTGAAAATCAAAGGTTAAAACCAGTACTAACATTGAAGTACAAGCCTTGAACAGTCTTCATGCTCAGAAGAGAAAAAACCAATTTCTACCCCTTTTCCCAATCTTCCTTTTCATCTCCCCAAAAAGAGATACACTCTCAGTTGATACACTTTGAAATATCTGATGTGTGCAGTCAGATCTGACTTATATAAACTGCTTATTTTTTTGCATGTTAGTAGCAGTTGGGTTGCAGGTGGTGATTTTAGGCCCTGCACAACATTACTGTGTCTGTGACGGGAAGACAATATGCTGCTTGAAGTTTAACATCCTCTGCCATCTCATTTTGAGAACTGTCACACATCTTGGATTTTATCATTAGTAAGATATTAAATTAGTTATCGGAGAAATGAGCTGTTGGACCCTCACACTCTGGGCAGGTATACATAAGGCTTTATTAGGCATTAAATTCCAGTCTGTATGTGACAGAATCTATCTCTGTCTCTTCGGTGTTGGTGACAGTGAGCAAGCACACAGATAATAATTCCCAGTTTTCACTGCTAAGAGGAGGAGAACCCCAGGAACAGCTGATGCTGGTGCTACCTATGCAGCTTGCCTGGAGGGATGCGTGTGAAGGGACTTGGCATCGTTGGTCTGAGAAAGACTGAGTTTCACGGCTTCTTGAATGATTTCAGAGCTCATCAGTTAGCGCAGCAAGGAGTCAGTGTGGTACACTCACAAGACTGTGATTAGTCAACAGATGATGTCTTCATTAAGATTTTTTCTTCATGTTCATTTATTTTGTTGTTACCAACAGCAAGGAGTACCTGTGCCTGTAGTTGCTTATTACAAACCTGGTGACTTCCTCAGATTTGTGAATATATATGTATATGTGTATCTCAATCAGTGTTTGATGGACAATGATATAGACTTCTTAAATCCACAGCATATTCCTAAATCTACTTTTATGTCAGTTAATTAGGAATATATAAGAAGAGTCCTGTAACACTGCTAGGTGTTTTCCTGGATGAGTGAACACTAAGTGGCAAGGAGTAAACAACCACCTCTCTGCTACCAGATCTGCAAGCTGTTGGGTTTTCAGCAGTCTGAATTGGAATACCCATCCTTGCTTTGTAGACTGTAAGCTCCTAATTGGAAAGTGTCGTACTTAGGGTAGCAAAAAGTAATTTGCAACTCGACAGATGAGTAAGGAATCAAAACATGGTAACAAGCTGCCTGTGTAACAAGTAAAGTAAAGTTTGATGCCTATATTTTTCCATATCCCATTATAAACTGGTAAGGTAATAAATTTATCTGAGGTATGGTTAGTTCCATGCCTATATGAACCTGCTCATACATTGGTTCCCAGTGATCTTGAAAAACAGATTTCGTGGTGTAACCCTTCATGTAGTCCATGAGAGAAGAGCAGAACCATAGAATGGTTTGAGTCGGAAGAGACCTTAAAGGCCATCTAATTTCAACCTTCTACTGTAGGCAGGGGATCAGGATAAGGAGAAGGATGAGTCAACCTTCCGTTTGGCAAGAACTTGCAATAAGATTTCTGCCAGAGAGGGAAAAGTGTTTACAAACTCTGCAACAGATTTCCTCTCTGGCGTAATGCTAATGAATGAGTACAGAGTTGTATTTCACTCTCCAGCCTGTTGCTGAGTGCTCTGTGACAGATGCTGAATGCAGCCTGATGGACCTTTTGTGAGCTCTGTGTGCTCAGGGAGGGCTTGGAGCTTTCCAGCCTCTGCATGGACTCCAGTCCGTCTCCCATGGTCGATGCTGGAGTACTCAGTGTGACATTATTTAAGTTTTTACATTCCTAAACTCTCATATGCAAATAGTTTTCTGCTTTCTGAAGAAAACTCAGATCCCTTAGGTACTGCAATTTGGTATTGCTTTAACCCAGCTTGGAGTATTTCCTTAAATAGAAGATTTCTTGTGTTTGCTTTTAAGGAGAATTACCTATGCAATTTCCGTTAACTCCTGAGAATGTAAATCTCTGCACATTAAATATACTGTGATTATATTTATGATTGAGGTTAATCTGTGTTTTGTAAAACATTACCTTTTGGGTTGTGACATGAGCATACATCTGCTTCTCACATGGAGTACCCCTCTTGTTAGTGCTAGAACTTGTTCTCTAGAAATACCTGATTGGCCATGAAATCAAGATTTGTATGCAGATACTTTAATATTTTAAATGATTGTTGTGATCATTGATCTCTTTTCTCTTGTGCCTCTTAATAAAGTAAAAGAGTTCCAGCTCTTAATTTAACTGTGTATCTTCAATATAGTTGATATTCAGATTATTGTGGGTATCTTAAATTTTTTTCCTCCCTGTCCTCCCTTGAATGAACTAGTGTTAAAAATAGATCATCTGCTTGGTTTCTTTGGTGAAGGTGTTACCATTTAAATTTCTTTGCTACGTTTTTGTGGTTCATAGAGCAGTGTAATTTCACAAGAGCACTGGTTGTCTGCAGAATTAACTATTTGTAGTTGGTTTTTGTTGCTGGGTTTTTTCCCCCCTCTTCCGAGTAGATACCGTGTACACATGCTGGCAGTGTTCTTTCTTCTCCCTCAGAAATGAACAGGTTTGTGTTTCTGTTTCTATGTCTGAAGTGCACAGCGGTGTGACTTTGCTCCTGCAGTGCCTGTGCAGTGGGTGCCAGCACTGCTCTGGTGGATTGGGAGCAGGCTAGACTGTCTAGGGCTTTTGTCAGCGTCCAGAGCTGGTCACGTCAAGATGTGTTGAGGTTCTGCTCATGCTGGGTATTCTTCCCTTCTACAGCACAGCAGGCCAGCCAGAGCCCAAAGACAAATGTGGATTTGCAAAACACTTCCCAAATCCTTTTTTTCAGGGTATGCCATAGCAGTGCTGCCCCTGAAGGGGCTGGAGGAGGTGGCTCTGTTGTGGTGTGTCACCTGTGAGGCCATGGCCACAGTGGCAGACCGAGTCTATAAGGCTGTCAGGCTGCCTGGGGCAGCTCTGAGCATCCCCATAATTGCATCAGATGTCTTCATCCCTGGGCATTCCTGGCCTTTTTAATTTTTGTCACTTAGTAATTCTGCATCTTGCACATCGCCCTTGCAGTAACATCCTGACTGGGGAGCGGGGAGAAAGTGGGTCTGGACACATTTGGCAAAAGCTCTTGCTCAAAACGAGTGGATTAGGAAGAAATGTGCCATTGATGTTAATTATGCCAGCTCTTGCTTCAGATCTGATTTGTTAGCATGATTGCATATCTTTGTGGTGGTAAGCATCCAGTCAGGAGGTGGAGTCATTGCAGCAGGGCAGCGTCACAATGAAGATAGTGAGTCATTTCTATTCCTAGTCTAGTTCTCAACCCAATCACTAATGCAATCACATTTTATAATTACAAAAGAAAAAAGTAATAATACAACCATATTCTTTAATTACAAAAGAAGGAGTAATTGTGATCATCTGTGCTAAACTATATCCCAGACTTTTGTGCCCATGCAGAAGGAGCTTGCAAAGCTGCAGCCAGAATAACAGCAAGTGACTTTTTTTATACTAATGCTTTAAAAAAACCTGTAATGGTAGTTCTGGTGCTTTATAAAAATTAAATTACTGTTTTGATTCTAAATCAAGTAATAGGAAAGTAAACGGTTCGACTGTTTATCTTCACAGTTAAACAATGAAACCTGTGATAGTAAGTTATGCATTTATATTTCTTGCAGTGTCCAAATCCAAAGAGGGTTTTACAATTCAGTAAAAATTTCCATGTGACTCAAACCTGTAAACTCAAACCTTTTTTTCATTTCAGTAACCTTTTTCTAATTCATGTTTGTGATCAGTAATCTTGAGGTTGTGAATTCCCATCCCTGCAAGTGTTCAAGGCCAGGTTGGATGGGGCTTGGAGCAACCTGGGATAGTGGAAGGTGTCCCTGCATTGGGGGTTTGAAACAAGATGAACTTTTAAAATCCCTTCCAACCCAAACCAGTCTGTGATTCTGTGCATTTGTTACTCACATACATTCTTGTCAAGTCTCTCTGTGATTTTTCTTTTAAATGAAGAGTACTTTATCTCTAAAAATAGTGCATGTATGATGTAATGCCTATTTCTGTGACAAAATACTGAATTTTTGCACCTGTTCATCGTAGAGCAGAGTAAAGAAATTGGTACCAAACTTTAGTAGTAGTCCCCTTCCTCAGAGATGCAATTTTTTAAACTACTGTAAGAGGATGATGAGGTTTAAAAGATTTATTATAATATTGCATTTTACGGACACTATCTGAATATTTGCATCATGTAAGATTTGTCCTGGAGCCCTGTAGAAGCATTTATCTTCAGAGAAGTCTGTCACTGCAGACTGCTTGATTGGCAAGTTTCTTGTTCTTTGATCATTACTTAATGTAATCCTGTCAGAGGCTGGAGGTAGTATGAGAGATCTCACAATTGGAGGGAATCAAGTCACATTTCAATATACTGGATCAAACCCATTAGGTGCTTTACCATCACTAATCCTTTCCTTTTTAAATGCTATAAAACACTGTGGGTCTTTTTATAATCTGTTTTTAACTACCAGATAAATTTGCTGAAATGGTACCTTTTATTGATCTAAACCAATGAGACTGACTTAGAGCATGTCTTCAGCTGCCTTTTGTTAAACCTGGACACAGCATCTCTGGCTTCTGTTTATTTAGAATATCAGTTAATTTTGATGAGACTGTGGCTAATCTGTGAGTGGCTGAAATCACTAGTTCTTGAGCTGGAGGATGGTTCTCTTTGCAGCTCATTGCTTTTTACTGTGTTTATATCCACACTTCCTCTTTCTGTACTCTTTTAAAAACTCCTTGATGGAATTTTAACTTTATTAACTAAGGACAATCTGAGGGAGTTGACACTGTTCAGCCTGGAGAAGAGAAGGCTCCAGGGAGATCTTAGAGCCTCTTCCAGTGCCTAAAGGGGCTCTAGGAGAGCTGGACAGGTACTTTGGACAAGATCTGGAGTGAGAGGACAAGGGGGGATGGTTTCAAGCTGACAGAAGGTGGAGGTTTTGTTTGGTATCTAGAAGAAGTTCTTTACTATAAAGGCGGCGAGGCCCTGGTACACGTTGCCCAGAGAAGCTGTGGATGCCGCATGCCTGGAAGTGTTCAAGGCCAGGTTGGATGGGGCTTGGAGCATCCTGGTCCAGTGGAAGGTGTTCCTGCCCATGGCAGAGGCTTGGGTTTGGATACTTTTTAAGGTCCCTTCCAACCCAAACCATTCTGGGATTCTACAAATCAAAAGAAAATTTAGGTCTTGCTGAAAACCACAGGTCTTGCAGTGCACGTAGGCGATACAGAAATTAATGTCATCGTTATCTCTCAGGGGGTGTTGTGTGAAGCAAAGAGATAATGCAGGTTCTTTTTTGCTGACACTGTTTTTGACAACGTGAGGATTTTCTGCGGTCTCCATCTTTAGTTTTGCATGGCCTGGTTGGGATCTCAGCTCTCAGGTGCTCAGGAGCAGGCACGTGCTCAGGTTCCAGAGCATGTGCCAAAGCCTCCCTTAGCCAGGCACCCTGTGCAGGACAGGACCCTGGGAAAACCCACGTGTGCTGCCCCTGTTTGCAGCTCTGCTGAACGCCTTCAATTTTGTGTTTTTTGCTTCTGTGATCAAAAGAAGCTGTGTCTGCAGCATCTGTTCACTTCCTGTGTGGGCCCTGTGGTTTTGGTTTGTCGTGGGCTGCACACAAAGGGTGCGTGGGTGTTGGATGCAGCATCTGGCACTGTCTGGTGGAGGAGAGGAGATGTACGGGGGGTTGGAGCTCCTGCCTTTCTGGAAAGGAAGATTAGTGTTAGGCTGGGGTTTTAGGGTGGGAGAAGAGGCTGTGAATCAGGTAGTGGTTAAACAGCTCTGTTAACAAATGGTGTAGAGGTGTCTGCTTCCCAGGCCAGACAGCCGCAGAACGGGCTGGAGCCACGAGTCTGATGAGGAACGGCCAAGGGAGCTGGGGGAGCTCAGCCTGGAGAATAGAAGGCTCAGGGAAAACCTTATTGCCCTCCGCAACTCCCTGACAGGAGGCTGGAACCACATGAGGGTTGATCTGTTCTCCCAGGTAATAAGTGATGGGATGAGAGGAAATAGTGTCAGCTTGAGCCAGGGAATGTTTAGGTTGGATACTAGGAAAAATTTCTTCATAGAAAGAGTTGTAAAGCATTGGAACAGGCTGCCCAGGGCAGTGATGGAATCACTTTCTCTGGAAGTGTTCAAAAAAATGTGTGGATATGGCACTGAGGACATGGTTTATGGCTGAACATGCTGGTGGTGCTGGATTGATGGTTGAACTTCCTGATCTTGGGGGTCTTTTCCAGCCTTAAGGGTTCTGTGATTGTGTGGTTCTACTGCTTCTCTGGCGGAGCTGGAAACAACCTCTGGCAGGGTCCCACTGGCATTCAGCATGGGAACCCATGCTTGGCATCTTGAACTCACCCTGGTCTGCTGAGCTGTCCTCGGGCACTTCCCTCTGCTTTTGTAAGCAAGGGGAAAATTGACAAATTGCGTGTTCGCTCATATTTTATTTTACATATTGATTTTGTCTGCTCGTTTTGTCAGCAGTGTTACTTTCAAGGGCTCCTTGAAAGTCTGCGGCTGGTTATGGTGGTCATTAGCAAAACACCAATCCTTGAAGTGTGCTGTGCATTAAAAATCTTCCTAGGAATTTTCACAGACCGCCGGTGTTTCCCAATCCAGTTAATGAACATCTCCAGTTTCAAGTGAGTAATGACTTAAATAGGCTGCGTGCAAAATACAAAAATACTTAATGAAAATACTGCCCTTTGGTTAAAATCTGTGTTTTTCAGATTAAAATTCTATTTTTTTTTTATTCTATGTAATGCAGCATGTCAACCCCAATTTATCCATAATGAAAGTGGTTGTTTTCCAAAACTTACGTTCAGGAGTTTCCCTTAAGACTTTATGGACTTGACAAGCAGGCTATATATAAACTGTGATTTACAGGAATCACCTCAGTTTGGAGGTGACACGTGCAGCTGTGTAACAGCCATTAAGAGTGATGCACAAATGAAACTACACCAGACTGAAACTAGGGAGGGTTTATTTTAAGCAAACACCTGCATTTACTGAAATCTGTCTGCTGGCAGTAGTGTAGAGCCCTTCTTGTAGCCCGGAGGAGAGCCTGTGGTGAGAGTGATGCCACCGTGTTGGGATGAGGCATCATTCTGCTGCAGGACGGATGGACAGACATAGTCCTGCCCTGCTGGGCTGTGGCTTTGCTCCTGAAACAAGATACTGAGTTGCTGTTGGGGAGAGCTACACTGTGAGGTTGGTGACAGGACTCATTACTCATCTTCTCAGCTCTTCAAGGCCACGTTAGACAAGTCTTGGAGCAACCTGGTCTAGTGGAAAGTGTCCCTGCCAATGGCAGGAGGGTTGGAACAAGATGAGCTTTAAGGTCCCTCATAACCTGTTCTATGATTCTTGCCTCAAAGACTTTCTTTTGAACCTTTCTCCATCTTAAGTTGAGCGCTCAGTTGTACATCTGCTCTCTCCTCAGCTGTTGGGGTGATGATGGGCCCCTTGTCCTCAGGGTCATCCCACAGCAGGTCTGTGTGTTGCCCTCCCCTTGCTCAGCAGAGCAGCAGAACTGCACTTGTTTGTGATAATTCAAGAAAATCTTTTGCATATTTTTACACAAATTTCTTCTTGCAGTCCAAACACATCAGTGTTCTTACAACTGAACACTTTCACCAGGAAGCCTGGAACGGTTTGGAAGCAGATCCTGAGCACAGTCTGTCCTTTGCAGGGAAACCATCCAGTTCTGTTGACTGGGGTCAATCTGGAAAGTTACTCAAATCTTGACCTCAGCTGGTGCTGACAGTACTGTGGGAGGGATGTATTCTTGTGGCAAAAAAACCTTTCAAAACTTCTAAATATTTTGCAAATTACCACCACAAGAAGTAAATTTCAATTACTGCTGTGCTCTCCACACAACAGTCAGTTTTCTTTTTCTTTTTCCTTTTACCACACAGACAAATTTACACCATGGTAGAAGTTAACTCAGTTCCTTGGAAAATGCCTGAGAAAATATTTTATGTAGCATGTACAGAGAGTTAATCTCTGTTTTGATGGACTCTGAGGGTTTGGCTGGTAGTTCCAAAGTCTTAATTCTTTATAAGCAGCTTCTTATGCAAACTAGATGGAGAATGATGTGTGAGGGTCATACCCACCGCTCATAACAGCGTTGCGTCACTCAGGGGTTGAGGGTAAAAGATGCTGTGCTCTAGAGAGATGTTTTGTTCTTTTTGGAGACATAAAAATCTTTTGTGTATGAATTGCAGTTCTTCGTCAGATCCTTTTTTTTAACATTATTGTTTCAGTCTCTTGAAATGACATGTTGGGTGGCTTCTTGTAGGAATACCGACAGGGTAGTACCTAGCAAGCTGGTTGCCTGTGTGCAGGGAGATGGTAGCGTGCATGGATCTGGTTTTTATTTCCTGTCTTCCATCTGGGCTGTTTCTGTCCAATATGCTCTACTCAAGTGTAGCAGCCTGGTTATAGTCTCATTTGTAGCCAACTCAACCTTTCACTTAGGTTTAGGTTTCTCCTGCCTTAGAGAAAAGTAGTCCTGTGAAGTGTTACTTTGTATGTTACCCTTCTAAGGTTGTCAGCTGGAGTTGTTGCATTGAATGTCACATACTGCTGAAGGATTTCTTTAGAGGGCTGTGATGGTGTTGTTTTCAGCTTTGTGTTCAAGGTAAAATGGATTTCTGATTTAGAAGATGGAAATTCACATCAACTCAGTCATGTAATTTGTAAGCCTCATGGATCAGTTTAGAGAATGAGAATACCCTGCACAATTTTCAATAAAAATCGCCATCAGAAAATGTGAGTGAATAATGCAAGCATTTGGGTGCCTTGTTTTCCTTGGAAAAACTTGACATGAAAACCACTGCCTGTATAAGAGAATAGCTAGAAGAGTATCTTTGGTTTTGGCATAGAACTGATTACTATCTAATAACATTTAACAGCATTTGTAGTTTTATATTCGATATGTAGTATCTTTCTTAATATCTGACAGGTCAAATACTTGACTAAATGGGACCATCATTGTATCTTAATTTGTCATTGTTCCTTATGTTCCTCCTGCAAATTAGACTTGGTTTTTGTTGCTGAGCATTAACAGGTTTTGTTCTTCTGTGATGAAGTTTCTAGTTTGAGGTAGAGTAGTCACAATGATTGTATTGTCTTAATGAGTTTGATTTTCTTTCCTTTAAAGTTTGGTTAGCAGTTGTGGTTTGTCAGCTTGGAGTGCAGATATGGCATCTGGCTCACCCCTTGCTTTATCTGTTAGATCAGTTTCTCAGACTGGGTGAGAATAGCTGGGCCTTTTCCTGCTGTTTTGCCCTCAGTGGAGGACACTGGGGAAAGCTTTCTCTGAGCATACTCAGTTTTCCATTTTTAAAGGTGATAAGGGCTGCATTTTACCAGAAAATGAGAAACTTTAGAAATCGCTTCACTGTGATGCTCCATCTGATGAGGGCAGCTTTGCAGAGCTACTCTAGGGTCTGCGCTGTGCTTCCCCAGCATGGCTGGCCTGGGGATCCACATCTCAGAGTCTGAAAACCCTAAGCACCTGGTACTCTCCCCTTATTCCCCGTTCGCTCTGTTACTGAGCTCAGGCTCTGCTGAGTCTGGCTGGTCCCAACCTGGGTTCAGGGGCGGCTGAGCTGTCTGCATGAAGTTACGCCTGAGCGCAGGCAAGTCTGTCAGGGTGGGACTCCTTGCAAACACAGGGGAGACTCCCTCACATAGTCTCTTCAAACTGGATGTACTGACCTCTAATAAATGAGAGTGGACTGTTCAAAGTTACCCTTGGCTTAGAGACAAGTTTTGGTAGGAGGAGTCAGATCCCTCCCCTCTTCCCACTTGAAGCCTTCCAGTTTGGTGTTAATCCTCAAGCAAAAAGACAAAAGAAATGCTGAAAGTGGCATATTAATGATTTTTTTTTTTTTTCATCCTTGTCTATGGACTTAATGCACTATTCTCAAGGTTGTTTAATCAGAAGCCTTTTTCTTGTGAGAAGTGTGGTGGTACCTTATGTTCTAAATAGTCTTAATCTACTTGGTTTAACTTGAGATGCCATTTTAATGAATGAGGGAAGAAAAAGTGGTGTTTTATTTTGGTTTTCATATCAGCTTCTGGGAATGAGAAAATACATACTTTGGTGGGCTTTGCAGTTTCCAAATGGGAGATTCCACCTGGAGTCCCAGGTCACTGCCAGCTGAGGAAATCACAGCCAGGTCCGTGTTAGGTTTGGGAGGTGACGTCAGATTTGAGACTAGATTGAGGTTATATTTAGTAAGCAAAATCCTAAATGTGTTTGGGAAATTTTGCTTTAGGATATTAGCTATTTTGTCCTTTCAGTGTCTCTGGGTGGATTCAGTCCCCTAAACTGACCCTTCCTGGGTTGGTCTCCCCACTTTTTCATCACCAGGGATTTTTGGGTTGCAGACCTTCTCAGACTTCCCCACCCCGTGCTGAAATGAGATGTCAGGAAGGAAGGGAGGAGCATGGTATGAATCATCTCAGTTCAAACCGTAGAAAGGAACTTTATTTGTTTGAGTCCATAGTAAAGGGGGCTTTCCCCTTCCCCCCCCCCCAACTGCCATCATCTCTGTTTGCAATGTGGATCATGCTCTGCCCGGCTCTGCAGAGCGTGTGCGCCGAGACAGAGCTGCAGCAGAGAGCTGTAATTTATAAATGTATTATAAACCATATAAATCTGAATTGCTGCAAGTAGGAGATGACCTTTCCCTGCTTAACACAGCAGCTGAAAAAAGATGGTCAGGGTAGTGCAAAAGCAGTGGAGAAATTCAATCCATGGTGCCTTTTTATTGTTCCTCCTGTGTTGCTGGTGCTATATTTAGAAGCTTACATCACTTCAGGGATGATGACAGTCTCTGCCCTCCCTCTCCCGCTCTCCCCCTGCTCTCCCTTGCTCCTTCCCTTAGGATGGATCGTGTTTTCATACTACTTATGAGTCCTACAGATCTTTGGGTAGGATTTTTCTACAGCCTTTTAGTAAGTGCTGCCGTGGAAAGCAATGAATGTAAGGATATGATGGCACTACTGAATGTCACCCTGAAGGGGAACGGGAGCTTGTGGTGCTGCTTTCCCTGCTTCCCCTTCCTAAAAGAGTCAGGAACAGGGTGGAGGTTGTATGTTTTTTCCTTTTTTTCCTGAGAAGCCCTAAGGAGGGGCTGACCATGCCACGACAATACAATGAGTTGGTTTTGGTGTCTTAAGTTCAGAGGTGGGGAAACCAGGAGCAGCATGGCAGTGACACTGAATCCAGTGAGCTGTGCCGGCATGGCAGGGTCTGCAGCTAGCTCTGCCTCCTACACCCCTTGCTCCCCATTGCCTGCCTGTCCAAAAATATATAAAGTACTCAAATCTGTGGAAATAACCTCTTGATGCAGGTGCCCTTAATGCTAAAATATTTCTGCATTATGCTGCTATGTTTGGCAATTCCCACTCGGAATGCTGTATTAAAATGAATTATTTTAGCCTGAAACATCTTTTCCTGAGTGTGTGCAATGACAGACCGCCTTGTGAGCAGCAGTTGCCTTCCCCAGCCCCCACCATGGGCTTGGAGTCAGGATGCAACCAGAGCTGCTGCACTCGAAATGGGGGGGGGCAAGTGAAGGTGCCTGGTCATGGCTGAGTGCTGCAGGGGACAGTAGGGCAGGGACAGTGTGCCACTGGCGGCCTGGCTCTGAGGACAAAAGGACAGAAGTCCTTAAGCCCAGTGCGCAGCCCCAGGCCCCTTGGCTCACAGGCATGCCAGCAGCTCCTGCCTCATCAGCCAGGGCTGTGACGGCTTTGAGACGGTCACCGTCCTCCCCGCTGGAACTGCACAATGGGCTTTTCTTCTTCTGATTGATCAGGAAAAAGTCGTGCTGCTTGTGGGGTGCCTTCTGCCAGCAGCTCCCTGTGCTTCCCGCCTGTACAGGGCTTGCATTTGTGTTGTCCTTAAATAAGGGAAGACTAATCCTGCCTAACTGAGTGTGCATTTAAATTATGAAAGCCTTACTATCCTTTTAAAAACATCCCATTTTTCACTGACTTACTCTTATTAGACAATTAGAACGTGCAGATTTGGTTAATAGTCTGGAGGATTGAGGTAGCATTATGGGAGGATAAAGAGAATGATGCAGGGAAGTCTATGGAGTGGTATTTCAGCATGGAAATAAATCAGTGTTAAGGAACAAAGACCATCTTTAATACAGAGACTGTAGACTGTTTTTTCCTTAAGATCATCTGGAAACTTGGATTTTGGCTTACAATGTGACTGGTGATTTTCTGTTTGTGATTCTGCTCAATCCTGCAGCTTTTCTCAAGTATTTCGTTTGTGATCACTACCAAGCCTTTGTATCAGATTTTTTTCATCTCAGAGTTGCTCTAGTTTTGAGATTTGTCATCAAACAGACAATTTATAAAAAACTTACAGCCTTGTGCTGCAGGGAGCTGGCGCTACAGAGAGGCAAGTGTTAAAATAAATAAATTAATAAATGAAAGCAGAAAGGAGTGGGGGGATGCCCCAAAAGCTGGGGTGTGGAAGTAGGTCAGGTTTTCCCCCCGCCTGGGGCTGGGTGGGCAGGGCTGTGCAACGCAGCGCGGGCGCTGCAGCCCCCTGGGACCCCCGCCGCGCTCATTGGCGGCACGGCCACAGGGATGATGTCATCTGCACTTAGAGGCAAAACTAGGAGGAAATAGAATTTCGTTCCCATTATTGAGCTGGTGTTTACGCTAGTTGTAAAATATGGCATCCGCACCAAAGTCCGTGCTGGATCAGGTTTGCTGTACAATGCAGGCGGGTGAAACTGGGAGGTGGAGATCTCCCTGGAGAGCTGTCGGGGGCAGGCAGGCAGGGAGAGGGTTCCTCCAGCCAGCTGCATGGGTTCTTTTCTCCTTGATATAAATTGTGATTATGCTAACCATAATGCAGGTAACACTGCATAAAAGTAAGTGGGTGTTCATCACTGCTCAGGATTTATCATTGTAGCATTACAGACATTTAAGATGCTTCTAAATACAATTTTATGAATTATTAGAAAAGATGCAATAGAGTCATGTGTAAGATGAAGCTGACATACCCAGCCTATTGTTTAGTATTAAAAAAGCGGTAAAAGAAATAGTTATTTGTGTAGCTGTGTAGTGCTTTGTAAAAATCTAAAGTAGTTGGAATGTTTTCAGCTTTTAAAAATCAGATAGGCTCTGTTTGCAAATTTTGCAAGCACAGGATTGAAGTTCAGATTGTCCTTTATGTTTAAATACAATTTATATCATTAATATTTATGGACCCTGGTTGCATTTATTATTTTTGTTGTTTGATAAGAGGTTGAGTAAATTCAGACATTGATGCCAATTTTTTCCTTTTAAGATACTTTTGGAAGGCACTGGGGAAGGTCTTTCTTGGTTAACATGCAACTCCCATCCTAAGTGTTCATGATCCTTGTGGGTCTCTTTTAACTCCAGATATTCTATGTTTCTGTGATAATTCGGGTTATATACTGGGAAGAATTCAGCTCCTGGATGACTGCTGAGGAGCTGATGGTGTGAGATGGAGAGTGGTGTCCTGTTGGTACAACTTGGCTTCAAAAATGTGAGAGTCTTCTTCCACATGTCCCTTGGCACAGCAGATGAAAAAGAGCTTTCTGTGGATTGCCTCAAACTGCCTGATTCGATATTCAAAAATAAGCAAGCAAACAAGACAAAAATGGAGATTTTGGCCCTCACTGCCAGCAGGCCCCCATTGGCAGCTCCATTTGCGCACTGGAGGTACGGCCATCATGGGATAGTTTTGTTTGGAGAACTACCCTCGAGTCTGACGCAGCGACGAAAATTCTTTCCAAAAAGAGGAAAACAGCAACAGTGAGTGCCCCTTCCTGCAGATGAAGTAAATTACCCAGAGATCAAAATAATGTCTTTGCCAGAACCAGCACCCTCTGTCCCCCTACCTGTATCCTCCCTGTTTTCCTCTCCTGCGCAGTAGCAGAAGTCATTTGCCTTCTAGGAACCAAAGCTGTTACGGCAGACCTGGCTCAAAGGTGTGGGATCTCAGAGATCCTTCCTTGGAGCAGCTCTCCAGCATACTGGGCTGCCATCCAAGACTCTAAGCACCTTTCAAATATATCAGTTTTTAGTTGCAAAGAGAGATTATAGAACTAAATTGACTACTGCAGAATTAAGGCAATTTGGGTTAGAAACAGAATTGGTCTTGATTGAAGGGGGGGGAAAGCCCCACCCAGCAAAACTTTTAAATGCAGTTTCAAAACCATTAAAATTATGAGGATTATAAACATTACTTTTCAATAAGAAATTTACTTCTCATTGTGGATAAAATCTCTGTATTGTGTAGGATGAGGTAAAAGTGTTGAGTCTTTAGTGTGACACACATACATAAAAGCAAAAATTTTTCTATTGTGAGCTGATGATGGGTGTATCTGTGTGCATGTGAATGGCTGCAGATATTTATTTTACTTATTTCTAAATTTGGGTGCAGAGATGAAAAATAATCCACCTAAACGCTGCTGAAAGTGTTAGTAGATACATGTGATTAATTAAAAAAAATTATTTACAGAAAGGGAGATAATCAGAGTTCCAACACAGCCATGAACAGATGATAAAATGATATAAAAGCTGATGTGGAGCAGGGTGTTTGCTGAGCAGTTGTACTGATATGTGTGTTTATATTAGGTCAATAAAGACACTCTGTTGGCTGCATCTGCAGATCCAGTAGCCAATTGATCTAATGCAGTTTCTAAAGGCTTTCTATACAGGTGATGTCATCCTTTTAGCTCCGTTCCCCTCCCACTCTCTTTCCTCCTTATTAGATATTTCATCTTGCTGCGGAGCATCCAATCGATGGGAGCTTCTCCTGAGGGAGCTGCTGAGAAGCAAGCAAAGATAGTAGGAATTAGGACTCCAGCAGTCAGCCTTGCTGTAGCCATGGACATCCTGTTTTGTTGGGCATTACAGAAATGTTTTAATTGGAAAAGCTAGGCGTGGATTAGCTGTGCTATCTGACTGATGCATTAGAATACTAAGCAACACTGCAGAGTTGTAAACTGCATTAAAAAAAAAAGAAGGGGGGGCAAAAGAAAAGAGGGTTTGTATTGCAGAGGCTTTTAATACATTCCACAGTGCAAACCTGTTAGAGCATATATCCTGGAGCTACAGTCCGGATGCTAATTCAATTTCTGCAGTTATGATGGACATGAGTATAAAGAAGAAACTTTAATATCCCAGGGTGTGGGATTCCTGGATCGCCTAAAATGCTGAAGAACCTTTGCAAAATTTCATCTGCAATATGAATATGAAGTTTCTGAAAAGTGGACCTGAAGATAAGCCACTCATGAATGCATTTTAGAAGAGAAAAAAGAAATTCGAAGAATTCATACCTCGCTTTTTAATGTATTGTTGCTTTAACCTGCAGTTCTAATCCATTTCTGAATTAATTCAATTTTAGCAGCACTTTTTGGGTGCATGCCTCTTGCCTGGAGGAACGTATGGATATTTGTATTTGAGAAGCTAGGAAACATTTTGATTTGAATTTATGTGCTTGTTAAAACTGGAACATTTTTATAGGAATCACTGCTGCTGCTGCTGCTAACTCCCTGCAATACTGAAACTCAGTGGAAGCTGTAATTGAATTCAGTGTGAAATCCAAGGCTAGGAAGTTGCATATATGTACATTTGCTGCTTTGGTTTATGATTTTTAAAGAGAAAGCAGAAGGGATTCATCTAATTTTTTTCCTCTGTGGCTTTTATTTGAGAAAGGAAACTTTTTTTCCCCAGCCTGAGAAATGGCTTTTCTTGTTCGATGTTACGCCAACTGCCTACAGCCCTGGGCCTCCAAAGTAAGTAAGATTTTGTCTGTGCTGCATTTCTGTGACACGTATTGACAGCCCTGCTGCTATCTGAATGTTTCCTTCTCATCCCAGCAGCATGCTGGGTTGAAGACACTGGAATCCTGGCTGTGCATGAACTATTCTTGTGGAATTGTTTCTAAATGGGAAGGGGGGACCTAGAAGTAATGGAGTTGTTTTATATAGAAATAGCTTACAAATTATGAGCAAGTATTGAAAAAATGCCATTTGCTTACAAAATGTGTTCAGCTTGGTTTTTAGCCTATAAATATGAAGTGTATATGATGCCTGCAAATATTATTGCAGTGTAACATTTTTATAACTGCTGGCATATTTTGCTAGCTGAAAAATACTGGTATCCAAACCCACTGATGTTTTAATTTTCAAGCTGTGTGAAGCAATACTGCTTATTTCCTTTGTGCAGCAGCATGGATTTGGTTAATTATTTTGCTGGACTATGTAATTACAATTAGCTTTAAAGGACTCAAATTATTTTGTGTGTCTGAGAATGCAGTATTTCTGTGAAAACTGGGGAGGGAAGGGGCTTCTTTTAAAAGGGATAATGAAAGATAGAATGTTCGAACAAACACACATTTGAGATAAAAACCTTTAAAGAAATTAAAAAATACACTATACACTATTTATGAGACTCTTACTATTTGGTATGCTCAGTCAGAAAATTAACTGAGTTTCTGGTATTTTATTAAGGCTATTGCCAAGAAGTTGTTGCCTAAAACACAGGATTTGCCTTATCTGGGACCAAGCATATATTCATTATTATTTCTTTATTATAATTTTATATTTACAGGGTAGAAAAAAGACTGTGCAAGTTTCTGGCATTTGGAGGCAGTGGGCAAAAGCCTTGTGCTCGTGGCAGTGTGAGATACAACATTGACTTTGGAGCAGGAGATCTGCTCCTTTGGTCCCAAAAAGTTGAGAGTCTCAATGACATAATGGTGTGGCAAGGCACAGGGAAACGCTAGCTGGGTGTGTGGACTCCCTGTCCAGGGTGGTTTTCCCTATTTGGTTTTTATGTCTGGTGCAATGTAAAGGGAATCTCACGGTGTATGGGGGCGAGAGCTCTGGGCTATGGGGTTTCCCTGTGTAGCTGCCAAAAACCAGCATGGAAATGCATGGGTGGATGTGTGGCTGAATTTTGGATCTTTCACGTGTGCTGAATCCACCCCATTGTCACGTGAAGTGGAGCTGCAGGTACTTGTGGTCTTGGAGGGTGGCTGGGCACCGTGTGCTCAGATGGGTAATTGCAGCTTCTCACCTTGGAGTTCCTGCTGGAAAATCCTGGCCTGTTTGTATCATTATCCCTGCCCCAGTGTACATGTAGACTCTTTCTTCCCTTCCTATTCTGCAGACATTAATTATGAAAGGCTGAGTTTACTTAAGCTTGACTTACCTGCACTGCTCTTATTAAGAACGTTTGAATGTTGTAATACTGCTTAAAAGCTGGGAATGCTTAGTCACCTTGGTACTTCAGCTGGGATTGCACTTTCCACAGAGTTTGGCCTGAAGTGAGAAACCACAAAAAAGAAACCCTGTGTTGAAATAAGGGCTTCACAAAGGTGAAATAATATAAAAAAACTTTTTGACCCCTGTGTCAGCTTTGTGGACAATATCCAGTGGATTGTTGGCCTGCCAGCCAAGCCATTTATTCACTTAGCTACTATTCATAAATGAAATGGTATAAAATGTTGGGGAGGGGAAGATTTTTTGGGTTATTTTTTTCATTTGTTTTGTTTTGTTTTTGTTTGGTTTGGGGTTTTTTGTGGCTGATGAGAACCCATTAACTGGTTTGGCATTCCAGTCCATAGCTAAAAGTTCTTTACCTTTTAAACCACAAAAGCTAAAGCACTTTTATTCCTTTCTGAAAAACCCTACAAAATCCCAAAACTCCTGCAACCCCCCCCAACTTATCAAGGGATCTGTTCATGTTGTTCAGGAACTCTGGGGAGAAGTGTGCATAGGATTAAACAAACTGATGAGCTGAACTAGATCTGAGTTTGTTCCATTTTGGTTTTAGCTGAGCTTTGTACTAAAAATCTGTTTCTATGGCAGGTGTTTTATAATAATACATAATACAAAATAAATGTCAGAATTTTAAATATGTAAGTTTATAACTTCTAACTTAAAAATGTCAAGTGTTTTGTGATACTGCTTTGAAACTAGAACTTAGATTTATGTAAATCTGTCCCAGAATTATTTTAATTAGTTGCTTTTAAACTGGTATAGGACAATATTCTGAAAATGGGCTGTTGACTCAGTTGTAATTACAGCTGTTCTGGATGTGACAGTGTGTTGATCCATGGATTGAATCAGAGCAAGATGAAGTCATATTTCTTATGACTAATCATAAAGGTAGGCTTTCGTGAAGGTAGAACACTTTTGAAGGTTAACCTCAACCTAGGGAGGCTAATTGGTATGGCTGTGGAGGACCAGAAGGCAACTTTAGGAGCCCTGGTGACACCTAGAAGACATTTTCCAAATGCAGGGGGTGTCCACACCAGTTTGCACAGCACACACTGGTTAGTGCTGCACTCACCCCTCATCCCTCAGAGACTCCATGGCTTTTGGCTTCTGAAAGTGAAGAGACAGAGTAGACTTGTGTAAAGCAATTGATGCATTCTATTTCCCTGCATCGAGAGCATCAAGGAGGATGAACAGAGAGAGAGAGAACAGTGAATGTGGTGAATTTCTGCAGTGCCCTTTCAGCCCCGTGCAGGCTCTTGTGGAGGTCAGCGCATTTCCCAGGACTCAGCTGATAATTGGAAACGTATTCGAGAGAGATCCCCCTCTCCTTGGCAGGAAGATAATGGCTGTTCTCTGTTGGTTTATATCTGGAGGAACCAGTAGAGGGGCATGACTGCACATCGTAAGGGATGGTCTCTATCCTGGGGACCCTGTCCTTTCTGGAATGGTACACTGTGGAAGATGAGATAGATGCAGGCATGTGTAAGGAAACATAGGGAGGATGAAAAGCAGCGAGGAATGTGGTGAGCAGTGATCAAAGCAGTGCCAGCTGTCAAACCACTGTGACTCTGGAAGAGAATGAGGGAAGACAGAAGACTTTGCATCAGGTTTGTGGGGATCTGTTTCCACAGGCTGGTTGTGTTGGCAAGGGCAAGAGACATTCAACTTATATTAAACAAAACTCCTGTGATGCCAGTGCTGTATTTGAAAGCAAAAAAGTTAAATAATTCACAAGTATCTCAGCAAGATTCAGGTCATTTTTGTAATTCTGGTCATAACTTTCTCCATTCAGTTGTCTGTGATGCACTTTTTGGTATCAGACTCTTAACTGTAACTGCACTATGAACTCGTTATAAAGGAGAACTCTAAACTTAACAATTTAAATGTATAGGGTTCTTCTGTAATAGAAATTTTATGCATATCTTAAGAATTTTCCAAGCCTAGAATGTATCCACAGTTACTCTGTTTGTGAAGCATGAGGGTCTGATGGGGAAAGCACAGAGTGATTGGATAATGTTTCTGTAGAGGATATTTAAAAGGGATTTAAGCTTCTAAAATGTTTTTTTCCTGAAGGAAAATAGTTTAATTCAAGATCCCAGGTGCATGTTAAACTTACCTTATGGCAGTAGGCGGTAATTTATTTTCTCTAGGCTTCTGTACTCTTCTCTTTCTGCTGTTTAGATAAAATCTAATAATGTAAAGCATAACAACAAGATACATTTGCTCTGTAAAAGTTTGTGTTTGGGTTAGAGCAGAAGACTTGATGTAATTTTTCAGTCCCATTCTATTTCTGGTGTTGTCTCAGAGGGATGTGATGCAATTTTTGGTTATTCATAACTAAAATCAGTGTAACCTCATCTTCTGATTCCAAAGGGCATCAGTTTGATCTCCAGGATCTTGAGTTGAAACCTTCATGCAATTAAAAATTTATTTTCAGCTCCTTAGAAGAAAAGCAGAGCGTTGATAGTGTCCTTTATTTGATTCGACGTCATCCTTATCTTTGCTAACATGCTTACATGGAAAGTAGCCCCAGTAGTATGGATTTTAAATGTTTTCAGAGCAAATAGAGTAACTGATCCTTTGCTTTATTTTTTCATTTTCTTTTGATAAGGTCTTTCTCTTTCCCTTGGCCCTGACTCTCCCACCAGTCTCTGTCTGTAGCTTCCAGCCCAGCTTTCAGCATCACAGAGCTCCATGTCACCCCTCGGGATGATTGTTCTCTGCGCTCCTCTCCTGGCTCTTCATAGTTCTCTTCCTCCGTGGGAGCTTTGGGTTGCATGGTTTAGCCCCCTTTCGAGTTTTTGGAGTTTCAACCAGCTCTTCAGCATATTCGCGGTCTTTCCTACCATATATTTTCTGATCCTTTCCCCCTTCATCCACTGCTCAGAAGGATTGCTTTGTTTCTCCACGTTATTTGTAGGAGCACAGCCTCTTTGTTCCTCAGTACTGTGATCTGTGAGCACTTGGAGAATGAGGGCTTGGACTGACAAATGGCAATTTTTCTTATGCTTAGATTCATGTTTTAACTCTGTTTTCTGTAACAACTTGCAGGATACTTCTTGTAAAACTTTTTAAATGCACTTTTTGCTTGATGTTTATTAAGATAAAAATGGTTTAGTTTGAGCTGTGTGGCCATTTACTCTAGAAAGCTTGGATTTTCTTATACTTCTGTGTATAATGTGTTAAAATTAAGTGCAAGTACACACTGAACTACTTTTCAACAGAATAAACCTTTTACTGAAGTATTGTTTTTATGGGAAATTGGCTCTTAATATGCAAATAAACACCTATCTGTTCGTTTATTTCCTCCTAGACTTTGTTTGGTTTAAACCTGCTTTGTTAGAACTTGCCTTACAGCTACAGCCCAGGTCGGGGACCACCCTGTTTTGCCCCTCTCACTTCCACGAATGCATTTCTTGATGAATACAGAAAGAAAACGTAGATGAAAGATTGGTGCTCTTTTTTTTTTTTATTTTATTATGTACAGGATCCAAGGGCCTCATTACACCGCTTCTGGCTCAGATGTAATGCTGACAGCATTGGTGTGCTCACCATGCTCCCATGTCCTTGGAGTCCTGCTCGGTTCATCCCTGGAGCTGATTGTCACCTGCATATCATTACTGTGATGTGGGGTTGTAGCAGCCTGAGGATGTGTAAAGAGGGATCGTCATCACTGCTGTATTTTACCAATCCGTGTATCTAAGGGTTGATAAATTATTCAGTTGATGAAGCTCGATGTAGATGTGGAATTTAACGTGCCCTGCAGTACCGGCTCAGGATGAGAGCTCCCAAACGTCAGGTTGCTGGTGGCTGCTGGAGTTCCTGGGCTCCTCAAAGAACTCAAAGCATCACTAGTCCCTGTCACAGTGTGTTTTGTACTGTAATTATTTAGACAAGGCTCTTTTTACTGTTGTATTAATTTTCAGTGGTGAGAACAAAGAGTAAAATTTGAACTCTGACACTGAAAATAAGTATTTTTGAGTATTCTTTTTCTGTTATTTTGAATATGGAACCACAAGTCTTGATGTTTTTAAAAATATTACTTTGTGAATGGACTGGAGAAGAGTTGATCTGAATAAAGTTAAATTTTTTGCAACCATCAATTATGTTTACTTGCTCGATATTCCCATTACAATGGAACTCCCATCAATACTGGTACAGTTTCTTGTGGGTGAATTTTCAGACCCACTTCTTCTCCAAAGCTGAGATGTCTGTCACGCAAACACTTAGTATTATCGTGAGTTAAGGCATCGTAGTAATCTATAATTTAGACATATGAAAACCAAATTAAAATTGCATTACATGTGTGGTTTAAGGCAACACCAGAATTTAGTTTGAAATTCTGTCCTCATGTCACCTTATTGTAACTAAGGAAACGTAATACTTCAGAGGATTTTATTTTCTATGGACTATAGGAGCCATGAAGACCAAAAAGCTCTTGACTGCCAGAGGCATAGAACAGCCTCTAGGGATTAGTAATTCTTTAGATGTTTTTTTGTGTGTTATGTGTGCTTTTTTTTTAACCTTACTGTAAGCCTGGAGATATTTTAGGAAGGCTCGAGGGACAGTTTTTGAGGTACTGCAAGGCTGTCGTGAATGATGTCAACTTGGTCCTTATTTCTTTGAGATTCATGCCTGTAGTACTGATAAAAACTGGAGTAGGTACTGTTTTGAAATAAATATTGTCATGCAGTTTGTGTAGTTGGATAGGCACCTTTTTTTTTTTTTTTGCATGATGTTTTTGAAGGGTACAGGGTTTTATCTGAACCTGCTGGGGAAAAGGCTTGAACCATCACTTGGCTTTAAAAGCAACAAAAAATGCACCCCCAAACATCATTGGTGCTCTTTAAAAATCTGAAGAAATCTGGTTTTGTGCCACTGGCGAACCGTCTGTGGTTATTAAGGAGGAAATATTTTTATTTGCATTAAGTCTGAGGACTGATGTCAGCATGGGTAATATGGCTGGGCTCATCTCACCCTCTCTGTGGACACCTAAGTGGCCTCTCTTTGTGTCTCAGAGGAGTAGCTTTCTCCTCTCACTTTAACACATCTCTAAGTGTATTTTAAACTGGAACAGAATTGTAGCTTGTATGTAAAAGGTTAATATGAAGCAGAGTTAATTTATACAAATCCTTGTGAAAAAGGTTACTGAAAATTCTACAGAATAACTTCAGAGAAGTCGTGGGTTTTAGTGGTTTCTTTTTGATTTACTGGCAGGATATATGAGATGATTAAAATAATTTACTGATGCCAAGAAAAAACATCCAAGGGTTGTGGGGTTTTTTTTGGGGGGGTTGTGTTTT